>CAMZMU010000117.1:29142997-29296108 GCA_947311845.1 Poa pratensis
CACAAGTATAGGGGGTGTATCGTAGTACTTTCGATAAATAAGAGTGTCGAACCCAACGAGGAGCAGAAGGTGTTGACAAGCGGTTTTGATGAAGGATTCACTGTAAATGCTCAGACAAGTTTTTAGGAGTTTTTGATATGACAGATAAATAAAGTACAAGTAAATAAAATGCAGTAATAATAGTTGCAGCGAGTGGCCCAATCCTTTCTACAGCAAAGGACAAGCCGGTTGTTGTACTTATAATGACCAAACGTTCTTGAGGACACACGGGATATTGTCAAGTGCTTTCGCTTCATATAGTTGATTAATCTTCATTGTTTTGATAAGTGTTGTGTGGGTGAACCTATGCTAATGCACCGCCCTTCCTAGGACTAATACATACTTGTGATTATACCCCTTGCAAGCATCCGCAAATACAAGAAAGTAATTAAGTTAAACTAACCACAGCCTTAAACTTTGAGATCCTGCTATCCCTCATGCATCGATATACCAACGGGTGTTCAGGTTTCTGTCACTCCGGCAACCCCACAATTGGCAAACGAATACACAATGCATTCCCCTAGGCCCATAAAGGTGAAGTATCATGTAGTCGACGTTCACATGACACCACTAGAAGAATAACACCACAACTTAAGCATCAAACCATTAAATATTACTCAACATAGTTCACTACTAACATCAAGACTTCTCCCATGTCCTCAAGAACTAAACGAACTACTCACAAGACATCATACGGAACATGATCAGAGGTGATATGATGATGAATAACAATCTGAACATAAACCTTAGTCCAATGGTTTCACCCAATAGCATCAATAACAAGAGTAATCAACACCGGGAGAGTTTCCCCTATGAAATAGACAAGATTCAGCCCTAGATGTTAAGCGGAGACGGGTGCAGCGGCGGTGATGATGGTGTTGGCGGTGGAGATGATGATGATGATGATCCCGATGAAGTCCAGCTCGATGACGGTGATGATGGCGACGATTTCCCCCTCCGGGAGGGAATTTCCCCCGGCAGATTTCTTCCTGCAGGGGAGCTTTTCGCTCTCTGGTGTTTTCCGCCTCGTGGAGGCGGCGGAATATTTCGATGGCCTCCTCTGTGTGTTAGGGTTCCGAGGGGGTCAAGTACGCGAAGGGGGAACGGCTGAGGTGGGCCAGGGCCCCCAAACCACCTCGGCGCGGCAGGGGGCCCCGCGCCAGGGTGAGGAGGGCCCACCATGGCCCATCTCAGCCCCCTTTTGGCCTCCTCCATCATCTGGTAAAATAGGAACTTCCATATGTCTCCTTCGATTTATTGATCTTCAGAAATAGTGCATCTCGACGGTGCTTTTTCCAGCAGAATCCTGACTCCGGTGTCCAATTCTCCATTATTCATCAAACATGCAAAATAGGTAAAATAACATAAGTAACACTTCTAAATATGAAATATATCGATGAATAGCAGTAAATTATGATATAAAATAGTGATGCAAAATGGACGTATCAACCCCCCCAAGCTTAGACCTCGCTTGTCCCCAAGCGAAAACTGAGCTCAGTAAACATGACCACAAGTTTATGGAGCAAAGTGTCGATAAATAAAATACGGACAAGAAGCATCACATTCATTGATACACAAGTCATTCTAGACAGCAACTTCCCTTCATATAATCTAACTTGAAATAAGTAAAGGGAACCACGATGAAGTGCATAAAGAGAACCATGATTGGTGAAGGCAAACTTAAACTCTTGGTCAGAGAACAATTAACAGATCATACTTATCTTTCGAGAAGAGTCTTTATATCAGAGCTTATATAGCAGAACTTACATGCCTTAATCATAACAGTCTCCTTACAGTCATTGATAACTTTCAAAGTTATATTCATTCGGATAAAAGCTATTGTGCGAAACAAGGAAATGAGAGATATGATTAGAAGTATCAACACATATAACTAATTGGATCTCAACAACTCAAATGCTTGCTTGAGATAGAGAGGAATGGGTTTACTGACTCAACAATAATGTAAAAGATAGGCCCTTCGCAGAGGGAAGCAGGGATTAAATCATGTGCTAGAGCTTTTAAGTTTTGCAAAGCATATAGAGAGTATGAAAATAGTTGTTTGAGCTATGTATGTCGTTGTCAACGAATCGTAGTAAAGTGAACACTAACCCCTTGTCAACCAGACTTTCAAGAGCGGCTCCCATGAAGGACGTTATCTCTACCAGCAAGGTAGATCATCCCTCTTCTCTTTTGTTTACACATGTATTTTAGTTTCTTTATAGTTGACACTCCTCCCAACCTTTTGCTTACACAAGCCATGGCTAACCGAATCCTCGGGTGCCTTCCAACATTCACATACCATGGAGGAGTGTCTATTTGCAAATTAAGTTGCTTACTGATAAATCAGGGCAAAACATGTGAAGAGAATTATTAATGAAAGTTGTAGTTAATTGGGACTGGGCACCCCATTTGCCAGCTCTTTTTGCAAATTGTTGGATAAGCGGTGTATATGCCACTAGTCCATTGGTGAAAGTCTGTTTGACAAAAGTGCTAGAGAAACTCTACAGAACCCTCATGAGCTAATAAACAGTGACACAAAACTAGGAGTAATAAGTTTTGAATAATTTAAAGGTAGCACATGAAGTATTTACTTGGAATGGCGCAAAATACCATATAGTAGGAAGTTATGGTGGACTCGAATGGCAATGGTTTGGCTCAAGGTTTGGATGTATGAGAAGCATTCCCTCTCGATACAGGTCTTTGGCTAGCAAGGTTATGTAGCAAGCATAAGAGTTGAGGGATACAAACAATTATACAAGTGATAAGAATAATCATGCAATCTTCCTTAGAAGCACAAATAGTTTAACTTAAGAATACTAAGCTTATGAGCTACAAAGAAAGAAAGATCATGGAATAATATATTTGCATGCACTCCCTCTCTCTACTTAAGTCTCAAAGTATTGTCTACTACTGACCAATGCTAAGTTTGCCAAAACCAAAAAGATTAACTTGGTGCTCTAAAAAGTGATCCCTATACTAACAACAAGGTTATCAATATGAAAGAGAATTGCAAGCTAAAATAAAGTATGCAGAAAGTAAATGATAAAACTTCTCATTAATATTTCATAACGGCAACTCACACCAAGGGATACATAGATAACCAACTAAAAGAGAGATACTTCCACATTGCAAACCATCATATAAGATAACTTCCCTACTCACGATATGACTTTATGGAAAAGTAAAAGGTAAAGATAATGATGTGATACCGCGGCACTCCCCCAAGCTTGGAACAAACCAAGGGGATGCCAATACTTATGATGAATTACTCCTTCGGTGGTGGTGGCGGTATGACTTGGATTGGAGTAAGAAACCGTTCCAGCATTCGGCGGAGTCTGATATTCTCTTCCTGGAGTATTTCCACCTCCCTCCGCAGGGCTCGGTATTGATCACAGAACTCATCTGTAACTCGAAGTACTTCCGTCACTGCCGGAAAAGAGCTGTAGTCCGGAATAGGTGGTATTGCTCCCTGCAGGTTATGAGAAAAAGCACGTTGAGCGTTAACCGATCCCACAAAGGTGGGCTTCCTGACTGCAGGCTGTTCTCCCTTTGTTGACGGCATCCCCTTTACTTCCTTCATGACGCTTTCATCTTTGCTCTTGACTTCCTCCTTCAGCTTGGGGTCTTGAGTCTCGTCTTCCAAAGGCTCCTTGCCCTTGTTGTTGTTGTTGGAGACCATGGCGCTTCTAAATCTGAAAACAATATCTGGACAGAAACAGCTCGAAACACACGATGAAAAGGCGAGATACGAACCTCGGGGGTTCGGGTGAGTTATATAGCAAAAAGTTTTACAACATAAGGAAGGTACAGGAGGAAACCTGATCGGAGACGAGCTCCGGGGTGCTCAAACCACCAGGCGGCGCGGCTGGGGGCCCACCGCGCCGACCTATGGTTTGGGCACCACGGGTGCCGTCTCCCATCCGGTTCGGTCTCTTATTTTTCCATATTTAATAAAAACGACGAAAATATCTTCTAGAAAGTTATTCGCGAAACTTTTCTTACCGAAACTGTTACCTATTCGAATCGAATTCTGCAGTCCCAGAAAAATGTTCTTCAATGAAAGTTTCCGGAGTCACCACTTTAATTGTATCAACCTCTTCATTAATAGAATCTCCAGAAATATAATGCTTGAGTCTTTGACCATTTACCACTTGTGTAGAGTTATCTTTCAATGAAGCAATTTTTATTGCACCTGAACGATACACCTCCACAATAACAAATGGTCCTTCCCATTTTGAGAGTAACTTTCCTGCAAAAAATCTGAGACGAGACCTATACAATAGAACTTTCTCACCAACATTAAATTCTCTTTTAAGAATTCTCCTATCATGCCATCTCTTAACTTTTTCTTTAAAGAGTCTAGCATTTTCATAAGCCTCACTTCTCCATTCATCTAAAGAACTTAATGCAACAACCTTTTCTCACCGGCAAGTTTAAAATCTCTATTAAGTTCTCTCACTGCCCAATAAGCTTTGTGTTCTAATTCTAAAGGCAAGTGACAAGCTTTACCATAAACCATTTTATAAGGAGACATGCCCATGGGGTTCTTATAAGCAGTTCTATAAGCCCATAAAGCATCATTTAACTTACTAGCCCAATTTTTTCTAGATTTATTAACAGTCTTTTGCAAGATAGATTTAATCTCCCTATTTGACAATTCTACTTGTCCACTAGTTTGAGGATGATAGGCTGAAGCAATTCTATGATTAACACCATATTTAGCAAGAGTCTTTCTAAAACCACCATGGATAAAATGAGAACCTCCATCAGTCATAAGATATCTAGGTACACCAAACCTAGGAAAAATGACATCTTGAAGCATTTTTAAAGAGGTCTCACCATCAGCACTTTTAGTAGGTATAGCTTCTACCCATTTAGTGACATAATCAACAGCAACAAGTATATGAGTATTACCTTGTGAAGAAGGAAAAGGACCCATGAAGTCGAATCCCCAACAATCAAATGGTTCAATAACAAGAGAATAACTCATAGGCATTTCATTGCGTCTAGAGATATTACCAACCCTTTGACATTCATCACAAGATAAAATAAACTTTCTTGCATCCTTAAAGAGGGTAGGCCAATAAAAACCTGATTGTAGAACTTTCTGCGCAGTTCTATCTCCAGCGTGATGCCCTCCATAAGCACTTCCATGGCATTTCCTCAGTATTTCCTGTTGTTCATATTCAGGAACACATCTTCGCATAATACCATCGACTCCTTCTTTATATAAGTGTGGGTCATCCCAAAAGTAATGCCGCAAGTCATAAAAGAATTTCCTTCTTTGCTGAGCTGAAAAGGTTGGAGGCAAGTACTTGGAAACAATAAAGTTAGCATAATCAGCATACCAAGGACTATCTCGCGAACTTACACTTATTGCAGCCAATTGTTCATTTGGAAAGCTATCATTAACAGGAATAGGATCATAAGGAATGCTTTCCAATCTAGACAAATTATCAGCAACAGGATTTTCAGCACCTTTTCTATCTATGATATGCAAATCAAATTCTTGCAAAAGAAGTACCCATCTAATAAGCCTTGGCTTAGCATCTTTCTTTTCCATAAGGTATCTAATTGCAGCATGATCAGTATGAATAGTGACTTTCGAATCAACTATGTAGGGTCGAAATTTGTCACAAGCAAAAACTACAGCTAGAAATTCTTTTTCAGTAGTGGCATAATTCTTTTGAGCAGAATCAAGAGTTTTACTAGCATAATGAATAACATTTAACTTTTTATCTACTCGCTGCCCAAGAACAGCGCCTACAGCATAATCACTAGCATCACACATAATTTCAAAAGGTAAATTCCAATCAGGTGGTTCAACTACAGGAGCGGTGATTAAAGCCTTTTTCAAAGTTTCAAAAGCTTCCTTACAATCATCATCAAAAACAAAGGGTACATCTTTTTGAAGAAGATTAGTAAGAGGCTTGGAAATTTTAGAGAAATCTTTAATAAACCTCCTATAAAAACCAGCATGACCAAGAATACTACGAATACCTTTAACATCTTTGGGACAAGGCATCTTTTCAATTGCCTCCACTTTAGCTCGATCAACTTCAATACCTCTTTCAGAAATTTTATGTCCAAGAACAATTCCTTCATTAACCATAAAGTGGCATTTCTCCCAATTAAGAACAAGGCTAGTTTCTTCACATCTCTGCAAAACTTTGTCAAGGTTGTGCAAACAATTATCAAAGGAAGTTCCATAGACGGAGAAATCGTCCATGAAGACTTCCACAATTTCCTCACAAAAGCCATGAAAAATAGCAGACATGCATCTTTGAAAAGTAGCAGGAGCATTACATAAACCAAAAGGCATACGTCTATAAGCATAAGTTCCATAAGGACAAGTAAAAGTAGTTTTCTCTTGATCTTGCGCTCTCACAGCAATTTGAGAAAACCCAGAATACCCATCAAGGAAACAAAAGTGAGTTTTCTTGGACACCTTGGTGGCTCTAGGTTGACGAGGGAATATCTCCCCGGCAATAGTGCCAGAAACAATGCTTGTACGTCACACGTCAGTTGGGAACCCCAAGAGGAAAGTATGATGAGTGCAGCAGTAAGTTTTCCCTCAGTATGAAACCAATGTTTAATCGAACCAGTAGGAAAACGAGGTTGCTTCGAAGGTGTTGGTGAAGGAGTGTAGTGCGGCGCAACACCAGGGATTCCGGTGCCAACGTGGAACCTGCACAACACAACCAAATTACTTTGTCCCAACTTAACAGTGAGGTTGTCAATCTCACGGCTTGCTGAAAACAAAGGGTTAAACGTATCGAATGGAAAATGATGTTTGTTTGCATAAAACAGTAGAGAACAATGATTGCAGTAGATTGTATTTCAGATGTAAAAGAATGGACCGGGGTCCACAATTCACTAGTGGTGTCTCTCCAATAAGATAACTAACATGCCGGGTAAACAAATTACAGCTGGGCAATTGACAATTGATAAGTGCATATAACATGCATGTGTGAGCTGTGGTGTCTACTATGAGATTCATTTGGGCATTACGACAAAGTACATAGACCGCTATCCAGCATGCATCTACGCCTAAATAGTCCACTTTCGGTTAACATCCGTACCCCTTCCAGTATTAAGTTGCAAGCAACAGACAATTGCATTAAGTAATGTGCGTAATGTAAACAATACATTCATCCTTGAATAAAGCATTGCTGTTTTACCCCTAGTGGCAACAACACATCTACAACCTTAGAACTTGCTGTCACTATCCCAGGTTAAATAGAGGTTGAACCCAACTATCATGCATAAATACCCCCTCTTGGAGTTACAAGTATTCACTTGGCCAAGGTTTCAACAAGTAACGGAGAGCATGCAAGATCACAAATGACATAGACATGATAATATAATATTCAGCTCCACATAGGTATCAATATAAGTCAGATCCCAGCAAACACAACATGTAGCATTACAATAAGATGATCTTGATCATGATAGGCAGCTCACAAGATCTAAACATGATGGCACAAGTGGAGAAGACAACCATCTAGCTACTGCTATGGACCCATAGTCCAAGGATGAACTACTCACGCATCACTCCGGAGGCGGGCATGGCGATGTAGAGCCCTCCGGTGATGATTCCCCTCTCCGGCAGGGTGCCGGGAAGAGCTTCAGAAACCCCCGAGTTAGGGTTGACGACGGCGGCGGCAGCGAATATGTTCTGGATGAAAGGCTCGGTGTTTTAGGTTTTCACGTCTCGGGGAATAAATAGGCGAAGGGGCGATGTCGGCGGACCCCCGAGGGCCCAAACCACAGGCAGGCGCGGCTGGGCCCACTGCCGCGCCGCCACGTGGTTTGGCCACCTCGTGGCTCTCCTTCGTCTCTCCTTCGGACTCCGTGTACGTGCTGGAAAAATAGGGACTTGGCCTTTTGTTTCGTGCAATTCCGAGAATATTTCCAGAAGTAACTTTCTGAAACCAAAAACAGCAGAAAACAGGGAACTGGCACTGTGGCATCTTGTTAATAGGTTAGTCCCAGAAAATGCATAAAAGTGATACGAAGTGTATATAAAACATGTAGCAAATGGTATAATATAAACATGGAACAGCAGAAATTATGGATACGTTGGAGACGTATCAAACCTCTCAAGCATTTGATCAATAAAAGGCAAAGGATAATGATCTTTCTTAGTTACTTTGTTAACCTTTCTAAAATCAATGCACATCCTATAACCAACAACTACTCTTTGAGGAATTAGTTCATCATTTTCATTAGGAACAACGGTAATTCCTCCTTTCTTAGGAACACAATGCACAGGACTTACCCATCTACTTTCAGTAATAGGATAAATAATACCAACTTCAAGAAGTTTTAATACCTCATTTCTTACCACTTCTTTCATCTTGGGTATTAAACGACGCTGATGCTCAACAACAGGCTTTGCATCAGGTCCCATAGCTCCGCGGTGTTTCCTCAACACTCCCAATAACCTTTCCTCCTCTGTACCTGAAAGTTTAGAGCTGATAATAACAGGATATATTTTCTTATCATCAATATAAGCATATTTAAGATTATCAGGCAGAGGTTTCAAATCAAAAACAGGATCCTCCTTGGGTGGCATTGTGGTACCCAAATCTTCCACAGGTAAATTGTGTTTGAGCATAGGTTGACGAAGGAATACTTCATCAAGCTCATTCCTTTCTTCCCTGAAGTTCTCACTTTCATGATTCTCCATATGTTGCTGCAAAGCATTGTTAGGAGCAAGAACAATAGATGCAAGTTGAGCAATTTCAAAATCCTCACTAGGCAATTCAGTTTCATAAGGTGCTTTAGCAAATTTAGAGAAATTGAATTCATAAGATTCACCAGCAAATTTAGTAAAGATTTTCTCTTTCTTACAGTCTATAACAGCACCACAAGTATTCAGAAAAGGTCTACCAAAAATAATAGGACAACTATCATTGGCAGCCGACCCAAGTACAAGAAAATCAGCAGGGTATTTAGTCTTACCACAAAGGACTTCGACATCTCTAATGATACCAATTGGAGAGATAGTTTCCCTATTAGCAAGCTGAATAACCACATCAATCTCTTCAAGTTTACAAGGAGCAATTTCGTGCATAATTTCCCTGTAAAGCTCATAAGGAATAGCACTAGAACTTGCACCAATATCACATAAACCATAATAGCAATGATCACCTATCCTAACAGAAAGCACAGGAACACTAGACTTCCTAGAACTTTTAGGATGTGAGACAATATTAGAAGCATCCTCACAAAAGATAATGTGTCTATCTTCTAAATTTTCAGTGACAAGATCTTTAACCAATGCTACAACAGGTTCAACAGTTATTTGCTCATCAGGTTTGGTAGTTTTCTTATTACTTTTACTAACAACACCAGTTATGATAGTATGTTCCTTAATCTTATTAGGAAAAGGAACTTTTTCAATATAAGGTTCTGGAATAATGCGATCAACAACATTAACCTCAACACCTTTAGATATATGAGAAACAGATTCATCTTTATATGGTTCATGATAATTTTTAAAACCCTCCTTCGGCAAACCGAAATAGGAAGCAAAGGCTTTATAAAAGTTTGCAACAATTTGAGAGTCAAGACCATAAGTAGTGCTAATTTTGCGATAATCATCAGTATCCATAAAATTTTTAACACACTCAAAGTCATAGTTATACCTGACTCCCTACCTTTGTCATTCTCCCATCCTTCAGTGTTCTCCTGAATCCGATCAAGAAGGTCCCACTTAAACTCTTCTTTATTACGAGTGAACGATCCAGCACAAGTGGTATCCAATAGAGTTTTATCTTGAAAGGAGAGTCTTGCATAAAAGTTATCAATAACAATATTACCAGGAAGCTCATGAATGGGACATTTGAGCATTAATGCCTTCAATCTCCCCCACGCTTGAGCGATACTCTCTCCATCATAGGGCCAGAAGTTATATATGAGGTTCCGATCCTTATGAATCTCACTTGGAGGATAGAATTTGGAGTAAAAGAGAGGTACAATTTCCTCCCATCCAAGAGAATACCCATTCTTCAGCAGTTTATACCAATGTGCAGCTTTACCAGACAGTGATAGAGAGAATAATTTCTTCTTAACTTCTCCCATCGAGATACCTGCACACTTAAATAACTCGCACAATTCATGCAGAAATAACAAATGATCTCCAGGATGGACAGTTCCATCTCCTGCATAGCGGTTATTTGTGACACGTTCAACAATTTTCATAGGAATTTTGAACGGTATTACCTGCTCATCTGGCGCCTCCTCTACTACCTTAGCAGTGGTAGTTGTTTTCCCAAATAGGAATTCAAGAGAAGACCCCTCCATAATGAGATATAGCAGCAGGCAAAAATAAAAACAGCACGTACAATAAATGTTTCCCTTACCAATTCCACTTACCAATAGCGCTACACTCCCCGGCAACGGCGCCAGAAAATAGTCTTGATGACCCACAAGTATAGGGGGTGTATCGTAGTACTTTCGATAAATAAGAGTGTCGAACCCAACGAGGAGCAGAAGGTGTTGACAAGCGGTTTTGATGAAGGATTCACTGTAAATGCTCTCAGACAAGTTTTTAGGAGTTTTTGATATGACAGATAAATAAAGTACAAGTAAATAAAATGCAGTAATAATAGTTGCAGCGAGTGGCCCAATCCTTTCTACAGCAAAGGACAAGCCGGTTGTTGTACTTATAATGACCAAACGTTCTTGAGGACACACGGGAATATTGTCAAGTGCTTTCGCTTCATATAGTTGATTAATCTTCATTGTTTTGATAAGTGTTGTGTGGGTGAACCTATGCTAATGCACCGCCCTTCCTAGGACTAATACATACTTGTGATTATACCCCTTGCAAGCATCCGCAAATACAAGAAAGTAATTAAGATAAACTAACCACAGCCTTAAACTTTGAGATCCTGCTATCCCTCATGCATCGATATACCAACGGGTGTTCAGGTTTCTGTCACTCCGGCAACCCCACAATTGGCAAACGAATACACAATGCATTCCCCTAGGCCCATAAAGGTGAAGTATCATGTAGTCGACGTTCACATGACACCACTAGAAGAATAACACCACAACTTAAGCATCAAACCATTAAATATTACTCAACATAATTCACTACTAACATCAAGACTTCTCCCATGTCCTCAAGAACTAAACGAACTACTCACAAGACGTCATACGGAACATGATCAGAGGTGATATGATGATGAATAACAATCTGAACATAAACCTTAATCCAATGGTTTCACCCAATAGCATCAATAACAAGAGTAATCAACACCGGGAGAGTTTCCCCTATGAAATAGACAAGATTCAGCCCTATATGTTACAGCGGAGACGGTGTGCAGCGGCAGTGATGATGGTGTTGGCGGTGGAGATGATGATGATGATGATCCCGATGAAGTCCAGCTCGATGACGGTGATGATGGCGACGATTTCCCCCTCCGGGAGGGAATTTCCCCCGGCAGATTTCTTCCTGCAGGGGAGCTTTTCGCTCTCTGGTGTTTTCCGCCTCGTGGAGGCGGCGGAATATTTCGTTGGCCCTCCTCTGTGTGTTAGGGTTCCGAGGGGGTCAAGCACACGAAGGGGGAACGGCTGAGGTGGGCCAGGGCCCCCAAACCACCTGGCGGCGCGGCTGGTGGGCCCGCCGCGCCAGCTGGTGAGGAGGGCCCACCTTGGCCCTTCTCAGCCTCCCCTTTTGGCCTCCTCCGTCATCTGGTAAAATAGGACTTCCATATGTCTCCTTCGATTTATTGATCTTCAGAAATAATGCATCTCGACGGTGCTTTTTCCAGCAGAATCCTGACTCCGGTGTCCAATTCTCCATTATTCATCAAACATACAAAATAGGTAAAATAACATAAGTAACACTTCTAAATATGAAATATATCGATGAATAGCAGTAAATTATGATATAAAATAGTGATGCAAAATGGACGTATCAGGTCCCGGGGAGGATTTCGATGCCCTGTGACCCCCGGTACACGACTCTAGCGACATCGTCAAAACTCGTGATTTCGGGCATTTCTGGCCGTTTTCGTGGGCTATAGTCCATGATTTTTGGGTCCCGGGAGGATTTCGATGCCCTGTGAACCCCGGTACGCGACTCTAGCGTCATCGTCAAAACTCGTGATTTCAGGCATTTCTGGCCGTTTTCGTGGGCTATAGTCCACGGTTTTCGGGTCCCGGGAGGATTTCGATGCCTTGTGACCCCGGTACACGACAATAGCGGCATCGTCAAAACTCGTGATTTCGGGCATTCCTGGCCGTTTTCGTGGGATATAGTCCACGGTTTTCGGGTCCCGGCAGGATTTCGACGACTCTAACAGCGTCATCAAAACTCGTGATTTCGGGCATTTTTGGCCGTTTTCGTCGGCTATAGTCCACGGTATTTGGGTCCCGGGAGGATTTCGATGCCCTGTGACGACTCTAGCGACATCGTCAAAACTCGTGATTTCGGGCATTTCTGGCCGTTTTCGTGGGCTATAGTCCACGGTTTTTGGGTCCCGGGAGGATTTCGACGACTCCAGCGGCATCGTCAAGTCCACGGATTTCCGGTCCGGGAAGATTTCGATGCCCTATGACCCCCGGTACACGACTCTAGCGGCATCGTCAAAACTCGTGATTTCGAGCATTTCTGGCCGTTTTCGTGGGCTATAGTCCACGGTTTTCGGGTCCCGGTGGATTTTGATGACGTGTCACCCCTGGTACATGACTCTAGCGGCATCTTTAAAACTCGAGATTTCGGGCATTTCTGGCCGTTTTCGTGAGCTATGGTCCACGGTTTTCGGCTCCCGGGAGGATTTCGATGCCCTGTGACCCCCGGTACACGACTCTTGCGGCGTCGCCAAAACTCATGATTTCGGCATTTCTGGCCGTTTTCGTGGGCAATAGTCCACTTTTTCGGGTCCGGGAGGATTTCGATGCCCTGTGACCCCCGGTACATGACTCCAGCGACATAGCAAAAACTCGTGATTTCGGGCATTTTTGGCAGTTTTCGTGGGCTATAGTCCACGGTTTTTGGCTCCCGAGAGGATTTCGATGCCCTGTGACCCTCGGTACACGACTCCAGCGGCGTCCCCAAAACTCATGATTTTGGGCATTCTGGCCGTTTTCGCAGGCTATGGTCCACGGTTTTCGGGTACCGGAAGGATTTCGATGCCCTGTGAGCCCCGGTACGCGACCCTAGCGGCATCGCCAAAACTCGTGATTTCGGGCATTTCTGGCCGTTTTCGTGGGCTATAGTCCACGGTTTTCGGGTCCCGGTGGATTTTGATGACGTGTGACCCCCGGTACATGACTCTAGCGGCATCTTTAAAACTCGAGATTTCGGGCATTTCTGGCCGTTTTCGTGGGCTATAGTCCACGGTTTTCGGCCCCCAAGAGGATTTCGATGCCCTGTGACCTCCGGTACACGACTCAAGCGGCATCGCAAAAACTCGTGATTTCGGTCATTTCTGGCCGTTTTCGTGGGCTATAGTCCACAGTTTTCAGCTCCCGAGAGGATTTCCATGCCCTGTGACCCCCGGTACACGACTCTAGCGGCGTCGCCTAAACTCATGATTTTGGGCATTCTGGCCGTTTTCGTGGGCTATGGTCCACGGTTTTCGGGTACCGAAAGGATTTCGATGCCTTGTGACCCCCGGTACACAACTCTAGCGGCGTCGCCAAAACTCATGATTTTCGGAATTCTGGCCGTTTTCGTGGGCTATAGTCCACGGATTTCGGGTACCGAAAGGATTTCAATGCCCTGTGACCCCGGTACACGACTCTAGCGGCATCGCCAAAACTCGTGATTTCGGTCATTTCTTGCCAATTTTGTGGGCCATAGTCCACTGTTTTCGGGTCCCGGGTGGATTTCGATGACATGTTACCTCCGATACACGACTCTAGTGGCATCTTTAAAACTCGTGATTTCGGGCATTTCTGTCCGTTTTCGTGGGCTATGGTCCACGGTTTTCGGTTCCCGGGAGGATTTCGTTGCCTTGTGACCCCCGGTACACGACTCTAGCAGCGTCGCCAAAACTCGTGATTTCGGGCATTTCTGGCCGTTTTCGTGGGCTATGGTCCACGGTTTTCGGGTACCGAAAGGATTTCGATGCCCTGTGACCCCCAGTACACGACTCTAGCGGCATCGCCAAAACTTGTGATTTCGGGCATTTCTGGCCATTTTCTTGGGCCATAGTCCACGATTTTCGGGTCTAGTCCACGATTTTCGGGTCCCAGGTGGATTTCGAGCATTTTTGGCCATTTTCGTGGGCTATAGTCCACAGTTTTTGGCTCCCGTGAGGATTTCGATGCCCTGTGACCCCCGGTACACGACTCTAGCGGCGTCGCCAAAACTCATGATTTTGGGCATTCTGGCCGTTTTCGTGGGCTATGGTCCACGGTTTTCTGGTACCGAAAGGATTTCGATGCCCTGTGACCCCCCGGTACAAGACTCTAGCGGTATCGCCAAAACTCGTGATTTCGGGCATTTCTGGCCATTTTCGTGGGCCATAGTCCACGGTTTTCGGGTCCCGGGTGGATTTCGATGACATGTTACCTCGGGTACACGACTCTAGTGGCATCTTTTAAACTCGAGATTTCGGGCATTTCAGGCCGTTTTCGTGAGCTATGGTCCACGGTTTTCGGCTCCCGGGAGGATTTCGATGCCCTGTGACCCCCGGTACACGACTCTTGCGGAGTCGCCAAAACTCGAGATTTCGGGCATTTCTGGCCGTTTTCGTGGGCAATAGTCCACTTTTTCCGGTCCCGGGAGGATTTCGATGCCCTGTGACCCCCGGTACATGACTCCAGCGACATAGCAAAAACTCGTGATTTCGGGCATTTTTGGCCGTTTTCGTGGGCTATATTCCACGGTTTTTGGCTCCCGAGAGGATTTCGATGCCCTGTGACCCCGGTACACGACTCCAGCGGCGTCACCAAAACTCATGATTTTGGGCATTCAGGCCGTTTTCGCAGGCTATGGTCCACGGTTTTCGGGTACCGGAAGGATTTCGATGCCCTGTGACCCCCGGTACACGACGCTAGCGGCATCGCCAAAACTCATGATTTCGGGCATTTCTGGCCGTTTTCGTGGGCTATAGTCCACGGTTTTCGGGTCCCGGTGGATTTTGATGACGTGTGACCCCCGGTACATGACTCTAGCGGCATCTTTAAAACTCGAGATTTCGGGCATTTCTAGCCGTTTTCGTGGGCTATAGTCCACGGTTTTTGGGCCCCAAGAGGATTTCGATGACCTGTGACCTCCGGTACACTACTCTAGCGGCATCGCAAAAACTCGTGATTTCGGGCATTTCTGGCCGTTTTCATGGGCTATAGTCCACAGTTTTCAGCTCCCGAGAGGATTTCCATGCCCTGTGACCCCCGGTACACGACTCTAGCGGCATCACCAAAATTCTAGATTTCAGGCATTTCTGGCCGTTTTCGTGGGCTATGGTCCACGGTTTTCGGGTACCGAAAGGATTTCGATGCCCTGTGACCCTCGGTACACGACTCTAGCGGCATCGCCAAAACTTGTGATTTCGGGCATTTCTGGCCGTTTTCGTGGGCCATAGTCCACGGTTTTCGGGTCCTAGGTAGATTTCGATGACATGTTACCTCCGGTACATGACTCTAGCGGCATGCACGACTGTTTTGGTGACGCCGCTATAGTCGTGTACCGGGGGTCACACGTCATCGAAATCCACCGGGCCCCGAAAACCGTAGCCCACGAAAACGGCCAGAAATGCCCGAAATCACGAGTTTTGGGGATGCCGCTAGAGTCGTGTACCGGGGGTCACAGGGCATCGAAATCCTTTCGGTACCCGAAATCCGTGGACCATAGCCCACGAAAACGGCCAGAAATGTCCGAAATCACGTGTTTTGGTGACGCCGCTACAGTCGTGTACCGGGGGTCACAGGGCATCGAAATCCTCCCGGGAGCCGAAAACCGTGGACCATAGCCCACGAAAACGGCCAGACATGCCCGAAATCACGAGTTTGGCGACGCCGCTAGAGTGGTGTATCGGGGGTCACAGGGCATCGAAATCCATCTGGGAGCCGAAAACCGTGGACCATAGCCCACGAAAACGGCCAGAAATGCCCGAAATCTCGAGTTTTAAAGATGCCGCTAGAGTCGTGTACTGGAGATAACATGTCATCGAAATCCACCCGGGACCCGAAAACCGTGGACTATGGCCCGCGAAAAATGGCCAGAAATGCACGAAATCACGAGTTTTGGCGATGCCGCTAGAGTCGTGTACCGGGGGTCACAGGGCATCGAATTCCTTTCGGTACCCGAAAACCGTTGACCATAGCCCACGAAAACGGCCAGAAATGCTCGAAATCAAGAGTTTTGGTGACGCCGCTAGAGTCTTGTACCGGGGGTCACAGGGCATCGAAATCATCCCGGGAGCCGAAAACCGTGGAGCATAGCCCACGAAAACGGCCAGAAATGCCCGAAATCACGAGTTTTGGCGACGCCGCTAGAGTCGTGTACCGGGGGTCACAAGGCATCGAAATCCTCCTGGGAGCCAAAAACCGTGGACCGTAGCCCACGAAAACGGCCAGAAATGCCCGAAATCTCGAGTTTTAAGGATGTCGCTAGAGTCGTGTACCAGAGGTAACATGTCATCGAAATCCACCGGGACCCGAAAACCGTGGACTATGGCCCACGAAAATGGCCAGAAATGCCCGAAATCACGAGTTTTGGCGACGCCGCTAGAGTCGTGTACCGGGGGTCACAGGGCATCGAATTCCTTTCGGTACCCGAAAACCGTGGACCATAGCCCACGAAAACGGCCAGAAATGCCCGAAATCATGAGTTTTGGCGACGCCGCTAGAGTCGTGTACCGGGGGTCACAGGGCATCGAATTCCTCCCGGGAGCGAAAACCGTGAACCATAGCCCACGGAAACGGCCAGAAATGCCCGAAATCTCGAGTTTTAATGATGCCGCTAGAGTCGTGTACCGGAGGTAACATGTCATCGAAATCCACCTGGGACCCAAAAACCGTGGACTATGGCCCACGAAAACGGCCAGAAATGCCCGAAATCACAAGTTTTGGTGATGCCGCTAGAGTCGTGTACCGGGGGTCACAGGGCATCGAAATCCTTTCGGTACCCGAAAACCGTGGACCATAGCCCACGAAAACGGCCAGAAATGCCCGAAATCACGAGTTTTGGCGACGCCGCTAGAGTCGTGTACCGGGGGTCACAAGGCATCGAAATCCTCCTGGGAGCCAAAAACCGTGGACCATAGCCCACGAAACCGGCCAGAAATGCCCGAGATCTCGAGTTTTAAGGATGTCGCTAGAGTCGTGTACCAGAGGTAACATGTCATCGAAATCCACCCGGGACCCGAAAACCGTGGACTATGGCCCACGAAAATGGCCAGAAATGCCCGAAATCACGAGTTTTGGCGATGCCGCTAGAGTCGTGTACCGGGGGTCACAGGGCATCGAATTCCTTTCGGTACCCGAAAACCGTGGACCATAGCCCACGAAAACGGCCAGAAATGCCCGAAATCATGAGTTTTGGCGACGCCGCTAGAGTCGTGTACCGGGGTCACAGGGCATCGAATTCCTCCCGGGAGCCGAAAACCGTGGACCATAGCCCACGGAAACGGCCAGAAATGCCCGAAATCTCGAGTTTTAAAGATGCCACTAGAGTCGTGTACCGGAGGTAACATGTCATCGAAATCCACCTGGGACCCAGAAACCGTGGACTATGGCCCACGAAAACGGCCAGAAATGCCCGAAATCACAAGTTTTGGTGATGCCGCTAGAGTCGTGTATCGGGGGTCACAGGGCATCGAAATCCTTTCGGTACCCGAAAACCGTGGACCATATCCCACGAAAACGGCCAGAAATGCCCGAAATCACTAGTTTTGGTGACGCCGCTAGAGTCGTATACCGGGGGTCACAGGGCATCGAAATCCTCCCGGGAGCCGAAAACCGTGGACCATAGCCCACGAAAACGGGCAAAAATGCCCAAAATCACGAGTTTTGGTGACGCCGCTACAGTCGTGTATCGGGGGTCACAGGGCATCAAATCCTCCCGGGAGCCGTAAACCGTGTACCATAGCCCACGAAAACGGCCAGAAACGCCCGAAATCACGAGTTTTAAAGATGCCGCCAGAGTCGTGTACCAGAGGTAACATGTCATCGAAATCCACCCGGGACCCGAAAACCGTGGACTATGGCCCAAGAAAACTGCCAGAAATGCCTGAAATCACGAGTTTCGGGTCTACCGCTAGAGTCGTGTACCGGGGGTCACAGGGCATCAAAATCCTTTCGGTACCAAAAACCGTGGACCATAGCCCACGAAAACGGCCAGAAATGCCCGAAATCACGAGTTTTGGCGACGCCGCTAGAGTCGTGTACCGGGGGTCACAGGGCATCGAAATCCTCCTGGGAGCCGAAAACCGTGGACCATAGCCCACGAAAACGGCCAGAAATGCCCGAAATCTCGAGTTTTAAAGATGCCGCTAGAGTCATGTACCGGAGGTAACATGTTATCGAAATCCACCCGGACCCGAAAACCGTGGACTATGGCCCACGAAAATGGCCAGAAATGCCCGAAATCACGAGTTTTGGCGATGCCGCTAGAGTCGTGTACCGGGGGTCACAGGGCATCGAAATCTTTCGGTACCCGAAAACCGTGGACCATAGCCCACGAAAACGGCCAGAAATGCCCGAAATCACGAGTTTTGGCGACGCCGCTACAGTCGTGTACCGGGGGTCACAGGGCATCGAAATCCTCCCGGGAGCCGAAAATCGTGGACCATAGCTCACGAAAACGGCCAGAAATGCCCGAAATCTCGAGTTTTAAAGATGCCGCTAGAGTCGTGTACCGGAGGTAACATGTCATCGAAATCCACCCGGGACCCGAAAACCGTGGACTATGGCCCACGAAAATGGCCACAAATGCCCGAAATCACGAGTTTTGGCGATGCCGCTAGAGTCGTGTACCGGGGGTCAAAGGGCATCGAAATCCTTTCGGTACCAGAAAACCGTGGACCATAGCCCACGAAAACGGCCAGAATGCCCAAAATCATGAGTTTTGGCGACGCCACTGGAGTCGTGTACCGGGGTCAGGGCATCGAAATCCTCGGGAGCCAAAAACCGTGGACTATAGCCCACGAAAACGGCCAAAAATTCCCGAAATCACGAGTTTTTGCTATGCGCTAAAGTCATGTACCGGGGGTCACAGGGCATCGAAATCCTCCCGGGACCCAAAAAAGTGGACTATAGCCCACGAAAACGGCCAGAAATGCCTGAAATCTCGAGTTTTGGCGACGCCGCTAGAGTCGTGTACCGGGGGTCACAGGTTATCGAAATCCTCCCGGGACCCGAAAACGTGGACTATAGCCCACGAAAACGGCCAGAAATGCTCGAAATCACGAGTTTTGGTGATGCCGCTAGAGTCGTGTACCGGAGGTAACATGTCATCGAAATCCACCCGGGACCCGAAAACCGTGGACTATGGCCCACGAAAATGGCCAGAAATGCCCGAAATCACGAGTTTTGGCGATGCCGCTAGAGTCGTGTACGGGGGTCACAGGGCATCGAAATCCTTTCGGTACCCGAAAACCGTGGACCATAGCCCACGAAAATGGCCAGAAATGCCCGAAATCACGAGTTTTGGCGACGCCGCTACAGTCGTGTACCGGGGGTCACAGGGCATCGAAATCCTCCCGGGAGCCGAAACCCGTGGACCATAGCTCACGAAAACGGCCAGAAATGCCCGAAATCTCGAGTTTTAAAGATGCCGCTAGAGTCGTGTACCGGAGGTAACATGTCATCGAAATCCACCCGGGACCCAAAAACCGTGGACTATGGCCCACGAAAATGGCCAGAAATGCCCGAAATCACGAGTTTTGGCGATGCCGCTAGAGTCGTGTACCGGGGGTCAAAGGGCATCGAAATCCTTTCGGTACCAGAAAACCGTGGACCATAGCCCACGAAAACGGCCAGAATGCCCAAAATCATGAGTTTTGGCGACGCCGCTGGAGTCGTGTACCGGGGGTCACAGGGCATCGAAATCCTCTCGGGAGCCAAAAACCGTGGACTATAGCCCACGAAAACGGTCAGAAATGCCCGAAATCACGAGTTTTAACGATGCCGCTAGAGTCGTGTACCGGGGGTCACACGTCATCGAAATCCACCGGGACCCGAAAACTGTGGACTATAACCGCGCGGACTTGGACAAGCGAGGAGAAGTTGCTGGTGCTTAACGTGTTCCGGGGATCTCCTCCCGGGAGACGGTGTCGGGAGTGAGGTGAACGCCGTCGGGATGGCGCGGTTCGACGCCGACGGTGATTCGCAGCTAGCGGCTAACGCGCTCTGCTGACGATGGACCTGCTCGCCACGGACGCCTGGACCCCAGGCCCGTTGCCGTGGCGGCTGGACCTTAGGCGAGGTTTGCGTCCCGGCTTCCCGCTGACTCCTGCACAGGATGTCGGATGCGCTCGTCGCCGGCTTGCGCCCCCGTGAACGTATTTGTGCTGCTGTACACCGCACTGGGGCGCGCGTCTCTTCACTCTTCGCGAGTCGGGGACGGCCGAACGTAGCGCTGGGCGCTCGCCGCCGGGTGATCCTGATTTGGTGGTTCCTGACCGTTCCTCACGACGACTAGCGTCCAGCAGCAGCAGCAGCCTGCAAATTTTTCCCCTTCATCTTTCGTGTAGGATGGATCGCTGATCTGGTGTTTTATTGTTACAGCATATTGTTGGCATGTCTTCTTCAAATCGGATTAGGCAGAAGTGCAGATAGTATAACAGCTATAGAATAGACAAGGTAGCTGTTACAAAATCCAAGAGGAACATGGTTACTGCTACCAGTCTACCGCACTAGAGCAGTTCATTCACCACAGCAAAATCAAACACAAGCTCAAGACCACACAAAAAAAAAAACAAGCCCACAAACGCACACCGATAGATCTAATTAAGGAGCAAATTAATTATCGAAGCACATAGATCAATCGAAACTGGCAATCAATTAACCATATAAAAACCGACTGATTAACCCAGAGGTATAGGAATGTCATGCCCCTCCAGCATCTTTTTCTTCAATTGGAGTATGATCCTGTTTCTGATTCATCTCTGCCAGGGTCTCCATCCCCATGCATGACCACAGGAGCCAGATGGTGGAAAGGTACTCACCACCTTCACCTAAGCTCTTGGCGTGGAGGTACCCTCTGCATCTGGCAGCTGAATAGCAAAGCATCTCCACCCACACGCCCAGGATTACCTGCCACCTCTCCATCTCATTGCTCAAACTCATCAATGCCTCAGCGAGCTTGCATGCATCAGGAATCGTACCTTGTGCCGTGGCTGTCTCCGAGGTGGTGGAGGTAGCTCTAGTTGTGGCGTTCTTGATCTCCAGTGCAATTCTTTCTTCATTGTCGAGCGGCGCCTTGCTACACTGCTTGAAGATGTCTTGGACTTCGTTGCTGGCGACCATGAAGAGGCTCTGCCTTGTGCCGATCATTAGCATCTCAGGATGAATCAAAAGCAAGTATACCATGTAGTTGGATATCACCATTCCATGTTTCAAGGAATCTCCTTCGCCAGCACCTTCTTGCTGTGGAGATGTTCTGGAGCAGTGATGAAAGCAGAGGTCTGTGGCAATGTGCCAGATAAGGACACTGTGGTCGAATGGCAGGTCCAAGGTCCATCCCATTTTATCTAACTGATGGTGCCTCCACAGAGTCTGCTGGCCCCTGAGATTGTGGAACCTCCTGTAACTGGCACTGTCATGTAGTATGCACCGCTTCCACCCATCCAGCACATGGCTGCGAACAAGCTTTGTAACCGGGATGGCTTCACCCACCTGCCAAGTGTACCAATGCTTGTTGACGTACTGCATGAGGTCTCCAGAGGCAGACATGAGCTTCATCAGAAGGGTGGGCTGCTTCTCACGGGCACAGTATGACAAGAAGTTGTACTGGTGAACCTTGGCCTGCCATGAAAAAAGCTGTTTCCAGAAATGATAAACCAGGCTGTTTATGACCTCGGATAAGAGATACTGCAAAGCAGTGCAACAGAAGACGATGTATGTGACCCAGACATCCTTCTTGTTGTAACCATCCTTGGGGGCCTTGAAAAAGAGCACCATCGAAGCTAACCCCGTAAGCATAGGCAAGGTCACTATGCAAGTGTCAAGAGGAGTATACACTAGTTTGGTGTACAAGAGACGAAATATACTTCCGAGGAAAGTCTGGATCATATGATATGCATGGTCGTCATCAAGCTTGAGGAAAGATTTCATCACCCTGATTCGATTGGAGTATGGAGCTTGCAGGTCGACAAACTTGTTACGGGTATCGTTGAGGTGAACCGATAGGCAAGTATCGAGCTCTTTCTCTTGATCAATGGCTGCTTCCCCTGACGATTGTACACAGTGCTTTGCTTTTTGTACATAGTCTTCGAGTGACTCGAGGCAGAGCTTTTCTCCATTTTTTTCAGGTTTCTCCACATAGGGTGTGTTGCACCAGCTCCAGCATCTTCCAATGCATCCTCCTCCTCCTCCTTGCGGGGACTCATCTGTTGTTGCCTGCATGGTATTGAAGCTAGCCCTCCTGAGGGCCAATGGCTTCTGGATATAGTTGAGGATGCCGGCGACGAATTCCAAGATCGCGGCCTGCAGCAGCATCTTCTCACCGGACCACCACTTGCAGAAGACGTACAAGGCTACCGCGATCTGGGACACTGCTGTCATGGCATGACGCCTCCATAGCTCATTGTCTTCGAGGCTATACGCTGTAATCCAATGATGGCCACCGAGGTGCACGAGGAGCATAGGCGCCCAGAAGAGCTCTAGGTTGCTGCTCCCATCATCACCACCCCTCGTCCGCTTCTGGTAGCGGTTGAAGAGGGTGGCCAGGCCGTAGATCGCCAAGGCGTCGCTGCCTGTGTACGCAATCCAGATCAGCACTCTTAATTTGTGTAGTTTGGGGAATCTACGCACAAGTAGGGACCAAGGGAGTAACAAGTGCAAGAAGAGGCTGCCGAGCACAAGGATGCGCAGCTTCCAGTCCTCCCACCATTGAATGGCACTCGAGAGAGACATGCGTGCATCGAGGGAGTATATGATCGATAGATGGCACAATATTGTCTTGCTAGCTAGCCGGCCTTGTTATACTGGGTGCAGTGATTCTCATCAACATGATGAGTGCACTCTACCATCCCAGTCTCCACATGATGCTGGGTGCACTCTGACTATAGCAAGGTAGCACCCCAGATTTGGATGGAACGGTTCCATGCGTGTTCATGGCAGTATTCCTCTACCTTTCCTTTTTTTCCCTTTTACTTTAGTTTGTGCAGAGCAGTAGCTGAGTTGCACATGGCTTCACAAAGCAAAGGCGTTTCATGGTTCGCGCATTGCATGTTTGACAGGGACATCTGTTTGTAGAAGAAAGCCCCCCGGTAGACACCCAAGTACCCAGGGGGATCGAACTGGATCGGGTGGGTAGCCTGGACTATGCCATTGCTATTGCTGCGACAACACTGCAATGCACTGTCTTAAATCAGTTTGTAACATAGCTGTTCTAGATCGGACGGCCAACATAACATTTAAGGATGTGGCAATCTCTGGCTTGCAGAATTATAATATAACCAGTTGTAGGAAACATCACCTCGAAACTTGGATGAAGTTAACTTCTCACATGTACTCCATCCGTTTCAAATTACTTGTCACTGTTGGCTTTTGATCACAACATATGTCCTATTCAAAAAATTATGCATATATTGTTTGGACTTATTCATCATCAAAGGAATTTTAAATATAACTTGATGTTTTATATATTTGCACCAATTTTTTGAACAAGACGAATGATCAAACGTTGTAATCAAAAGTCAACAGTGACGTAATTTGAAACGGACCGAAACAAAGCTTTATCTCACCCTTTCCTCCCTTGCACTTTCCTGGATCCCTGCCTCGTATATGGAGCGATCAATCAGTGCAGGGTGTGCGCAAACGTGAAGGAACATCTGACAAAAGTAGGCTGTCGAATCCCTGTCTCTAATTCTTTATATATCTTCCGAATGACGAACCATATGTGTTGGAGATACTACGTTTTCTTTTCTTTTCTGCCCATTTATTCGATCGGGGTTTGGATTCGTGAGACCTTTTCTAAATATAAGAAGAAAATTTGGTGGGATCAGTTGCTATTCCTGAGACCTCACTGAATGATTTGATTGTGTGGAAATCATGATTCTAAGGAACTGGAACATTTCCAGGACGAATGGAGAGTACCACCTCAAAACCAAGCTCACCTTCCAAAGGCAAAAATTGCTATGCGTATTAATGCTGCCTTTACGTACTAAGAACCTGATTGGAACTTGTTTGGTTGGCACCCAGTCATATGTCATTAAGTATTGGGCGTGGCAAATTTTGGACACCAATCAATCACGCTCTAACATATTGGGTTAGTTTGAATGAGCTCAACTTCCTACGGCGCGCATGCACAACTCACAGAATCCACGTGGAGAACATTAAAAGAAAGAAACAAGATGAAGCAGGACACAGCGTCGCAAGGAATGCACAAATCTGAAATGTCCTAAGCTGTTCGAATCAGGATGAAGCAAACCACTGGAAACACCTTCTCTGGCCAATACCTGCTTTATGATCACAAAAACAGGAACCAGTAAATGGAACAGATTGCGGTTGAGATTACGCTGGAATTCTGGAAACCTGTAACGAAACTAGTGCCTACCTCAATGAGTTTGCTTCCAACACAAAGAATTGGGTCAGCATCAGTCATCATCCTCATCCTCCTGGTTATAACCGTGGCGCCACAGAGGCCGCGGGCGACCCTGGTTGAGGCGGACGGCGTGGTGACCCCGAGGTCTGGGCGCACCAGGTCTGGACCGAGTTCTCCACAGTCTGCGGCTGCATCGGCACAGACGCCGGCTACCATTACGATGGAGGCAGGTGAAGCGAGTCCGAGGGCTGCTACGTACCCTTCTCAACTTGGTGCTCTCCGTTCTCCGATGAACGCGATCAGTACACCGACAGAGGAGCTGATAGCTTTCGGTGGCATTCCGGAGGAGATGGCGACTGGGTTGCGCTCGAGTGCACGCATTCGGGAGCAGCACAATGCGGACGCATCGCAGCTGGAGCGAGCGATGGATAGGGCCAACTCTCGCGACATGACAGGTTCGTGTCCCACACCCAAATTTTCGTTATGCAATTTTTCAAATAGTACCGTATTAGCTAGAGCTAGCATTTTGGGAGTTTCGTTGGGTAAATCACCTTCTGAAAATTTGGTAGCTGTACATCATCTAAAAGAGGTTGAGAAGGAGAGAGCTTTAATAATGTTGAACAAAAATCTGAATTCGTCTGATGACGATCCACATAATCTTTTTGTCTCAAAAGTTTCGGGACTTTGTGATGATCTAGAGGAGGAGGAAGCTGACGAGATGAGAGATCAAACGGATCACTTAGGCCAGCTATCAACTAGGAAACGTGGGCGTAAGAAAATTGTTGTTGATAAGAAAAACCTAAGAAGGAGTGCTAGACTGAAAAAGAATAAGTAATGAAAGCGTTAATTTGGAACAGCGAGGGTTTTAGGGACACGGCGAAACACCTAAGGGTTCAAGAGTCTATACGAGACTTTAACCTGGATATTGTAGCGTTATTAGAAACAGGGCGGTCTAGTTTCCCATCATATTTTTTAAGAAATTTATCGGCTGGTAGGGACTTCTCTTGGTTTTGTCTACCTCCACAAGGGAGGTCGGGAGGTATGTTAGTGGGAATGAACATGGAATCGCTGACTGTCCGAGACGTGGATGCCGGTGATTTCTGTGTAAAGTTTCATTTAAAATCAAAAGACGGGTTTGAATGGAATTTTGTTGCGGTATATGGGGCAGCTCAAGAAGCTCAAAAGCCCATATTTCTTGCTGAACTTGTTCGTATCTGTGAGTCATCGACAATACCCATGTTAGTTGGTGGGGATTTCAACATCATTAGAGGACCACAAGAAAAGAACAATTCAAATTATAACGCACGCTGGCCCTTCTTATTTAATTCGGTCATTGAAACTCTAAGTCTAAAAGAGATTAGCTTGTCAGGGAGGCAATATACGTGGGCAAGTCGACGAGACACACCTACGTTTGAGAAACTTGATCGGGTACTTGCAAGTGTGGATTGGGAACAAAAATTTCCGTTGGTAACTGTAAGAGCGTTATCTCGGACAGAATCAGATCATACCCCTCTACTTATTGACTCAGGTGAACAAGCTCACCTGGGCAATACGTCTTTGTTTTCTTTCGAATTAGCCTGGTTTAAAGAGGAGGGTTTTTTCGAAATGGTTTCCAAAGAATGGCAAACATATGTGAAGGGGAGTACACCACTTGAGGTGTGGCAAAACAAAATAAGACATCTACGAAGATATCTTAGAGGTTGGGCAAGAAATAGAAGTGGTATCTATAGGAAAGAAAAAGAAAGACTTCTTGGAATTATTGATTTGTTAGATATAAAAGCCGAAACTACAAACCTCAACAATGAAGAACGTGCTGCGTTGAGAAGAGCTAATGATAGCTTAGCCAAACTAAGAAGAGAGGAGGAGTCTAAATGGGCGCAAAGGGCTAAAGTAAAACACGTACAAGAAGGAGGAAATAATACGAAATATTTCCACCTCATAGCAAACGGTAAACATAGAAAAAAGAAAATCTTCCAATTAGAACAAGAGGAAGGCACAATTGTAGGGGAAGAAAATCTGAGAGTGTACATCTCTGAATATTACAAAAAGTTATTTGGAGCGCCGGCCGAAAATAGCTTCGGTCTTGATGAAACGATGGTTTCAGATATCCCACAAATTTCCTATGAAGAAAATAAAATCCTGACCGCCGATTTTACTTCGGATGAAGTGTTAGAGGCGATTACACAGATGGAGCATAACAAGGCTCCGGGGCCAGACGGGTTCCCCGCTGAATTCTATAAAACCTTTTGGCATGTTATTAAAAATGATCTTATGGCTATGTTTGTGCAGTTGCAAAATGGCCATTTGCCGCTTTATAAGCTTAATTTTGGGGTAATTACGTTGCTACCAAAAAAAGAGGACGCGGTACAAATCCAACAGTATAGACCGATTTGTTTGTTGAATGTGAGCTTTAAGATTTTTACGAAGGTTGGAACTAATCGTATAACTCAGATTGCGCACAAAGTCATTAGACCAACCCAAACGGCGTTTATGCCAGGGCGGCATATCCTAGAAGGGGTAGTTGTCCTACATGAGACCATACACGAGCTTCATAGGAAGAAATTGGATGGGGTGTTATTTAAAATTGATTTTGAAAAGGCGTATGATAAAGTTAAGTGGCCTTTTCTCTTGCAAACGCTGCGAATGAAAGGCTTCGATGAAAAATGGTGCGACCTCATCAAAAACTTTATAATGCTGGGTCGGTGGGGGTTCGGGTTAACGATAATATTGGTCATTTCTTCCAGACTAGAAAGGGGCTTCGACAAGGCGATCCCCTTTCTCCCATTCTCTTTAACATAGTGGCCGATATGTTGGCCGTTCTTATATCACGAGCAAAAGAGGATGGTCAAGTCGGAAGCCTTATTCCACACTTGGTTGAGGGAGGAGTGTCGATATTACAATACGCAGATGACACCATTTTATTTCTGGAACATGATTTACAAAAGGCTGTCAATATGAAGTTGATTTTGTGCATCTTTGAACAATTATCAGGACTAAAAATCAACTTTCATAAAAGCGAAATATTTTGTTTTGGTAAAGCTAAAGAGGCTGAGGACCAATACAGGAGTATTTTCGGCTGTGAGGTGGGGAGTTTACCGTTTAGGTATCTAGGGATACCAATCCACTATAGAAAGCTGCTGAATAAGGAGTGGAACTTGGTGGAAAAACGTTTTGGGAATAAGCTAGGATGTTGGCAAGGAAAGTTGCTCTCATACGGAGACAGACTAGTTTTAATAAATTCGGTACTTACAAGCCTACCTATGTTTATGTTATCCTTTCTAGAGATACCTAAAGGGGTACTGAAAAGGTTAGACTTCTATAGGTCACGTTTCTTTTGGCAAAGCGATCAAAATAAACAGAAATATAGGCTCACAAAATGGGAGATTGTGTGTAGACCAAAGGACCAAGGAGGTTTAGGAATCGAGGTT
The DNA here is from genome assembly GCA_947311845.1 of Poa pratensis. NCBI lineage: Eukaryota > Viridiplantae > Streptophyta > Magnoliopsida > Poales > Poaceae > Poa > Poa pratensis. Next base: position 29,171,144 of record CAMZMU010000117.1, read on the forward strand.
CTGGATATAAAAAATAAGTGCTTATTAAGCAAATGGCTTTATAAACTTACTAATGAGGAGGGAGTATGGCAAGAGCTACTGAAGAACAAATATTTACAAAACAATAGTCTGTCACAAGTGACTGCTAAACCCACTGATTCTCAATTTTGGAAGGGTCTTATGGGTGTAAAAGAAAATTTCTTCAGCAAAGGAAAATTTGTTATTGGGAATGGTCAAAAAACTCGCTTTTGGGAGGACATCTGGTTGGGAGAAGTCCCTCTAGCTGCTCAATATCCGACCCTTTATAGTATAGCGCGGCATAAGAAAATATTAGTAGCCGATGCTTTAGCAAATTCCTCAGTACACGTCGAGTTTAGACGAAACTTGACGGGTAACAAATGGAGTGCGTGGCTACATTTGCTTCAAAGGCTGATTACAAATCCTTTAACGAATGAGGATGATAAGTTCATTTGGAAACTCACTTCGACAGGGTCGTTCACAGTTAAATCACTATATGAGGACTATTTAAATGGGCACACGGTAAACCTGCGCAAACATATTTGGAAACTAAAGATACCACTCAAGATCAAGATTTTTATGTGGTTCATTTTTAACAAAGTTATTTTAACGAAAGATAACCTTGCTAAACGTAATTGGAATGGGTGTAAGAAATGTGTGTTCTGTGATTCGGAGGAATCTATAGATCATCTCTTTTTTACATGCCCATTTGCGCGCTTATTATGGACGATTGTGCAATACACTTTTAACATTGTACCACCGGCTAATAGCACGAATATGTTCGGTAATTGGCTAGATGGGGTGGAAAAGAATTTGAAGGCACAAATCCGTGTGGGAACTTGTGCTTTATTATGGTCTATTTGGAGATGTCGAAATGATATCATCTTTAACAATGCTCGACATGCTAATTTTCTGCAGGTGATACGTATGGCTACCCACTGGATTCACGAGTGGGCGTTCCTGCTCCCAGAGGCGCAACGTGCGCATATGGACTCTGGGTGCCTCCGGCTGGAGGCGGTCGCTTTGGATATCTATTCCCGGGGTACCTGGCGGCTGTCTAGAAGAATTCAAGACGTTTAAGAAGACTAGACGTCCTAAGAAGCTATCCTTGTAGTTTTTAAGGCTTTATTTCCCTTTTCATGAACTTTTGTTTGAGATGTAAACTTTAAATACTTCTTGACGCTGCAATAAAAAAGCCGTATGCATCAATCGATGCAGAGGCTGGGACTCCCCTTTTCTAAAAAAAAAAAAAAACATGTCCGCGACCTGCAAAATTTGGACAATGTCAGTAAAAGAGGCATTGTAAAACATCAAACCATCGAAAATAGCATGCAGCAGAAAACTTACTTGCTCAGCTGTGGTCGCCTGTTCTGGGCTTTTATCATCACGTAATCGCAACAAACGAGGAAATCTCAGGGAGATACCCTAATTCAATTTAACTTTTAGTCTTCCCATGCTCTAGTCTACAAAAGGATAACAAAGTGAAAAAGAAAACTACCAACCTTATTAGGATCAACTATACCGTTAGCAGCACGATGCACAGGACTTATGCTCAGATCCGCAGCTTTGACCTCCCACACCTGAGAAAGAAGCTAGAAAATTAAGTTGACCAGCTTGTGATCGTGACCAGCAATCTTCAGGGCACATATGAAATGTGTATACAACAGCAACCATTCAGGGACTAGTTTTTGCTGAGCAGAAACCACATGGGTTCAGATTTGAATATATATATCTCTACTATATAATACGAGTAACGGTGTCCGGTACGTCGTGGCTTTTTGTGTTTTAACCCCTCAGAAATACTGAACTCAACCCGCAGTCCTTCGTTAAGTCGCGCACCGGTTCGGCTGTTTGGCTCCTCAGCCCGAGCGAGGTATGCACATCCCGTCCGCGAGCGCTTCGAACAGAAACAAAGAATAAAAAAATCAAAAAAAAAAAAAACAAAGAATAAAGGCAGAGCACGGGATCACCGCCGCCGCCGCCATTGTTGTGGCTGGAGAGGAACACCAACCAACACCACGGTCCCTCGAGGTGCTTCGGACGCCCTCAGCCTCCCGCCGGCGTCGCGCGGCCAGTCCGACCCCCGCCCCATCTCTTATATCTGGCAGGCGCCGCGCGTCCAGCGGCCTCCATCCCGTCCCCTATCTCCGGCCGGCCGGTCGCGCGACGTCCCCGACCTCATTGTCCGGCCGGACGACCCGGCGTTCGCATCGGTGGGCTCTCCAGGCTCGGCGCCGACCCACGCCCGCGATGCTCTCTCGGCCGCCGCACGAAGACTCCAGGCCCAGGATGCCGCGCTCGACGGCGAGGTGGCCGAGCACCAGGCAACCGACGCCATGAAGCTGGTCTGCGAGAAGACCACATTCTCAGGGTTGGCCATGGTCGCGGCTGTGCGCCCCGGACGCAGAAGGCTTGGCGGAGGAAATAGATGTGGACCTGGCTGTGTTGGACGCTGACGCTATGTCCGCCTGAACCTTGACCACCCACGACCGAATCCAGTAGCATGGTCCCTCCCTACTTCGAGCGATTCTTCCAGGAGTCGTCGCCTTCAAGCAGGTGCTTCCATCTGCTGTAGGCCTGTATCGGCAACAACTTCCTGTACTGCAGGTCCATCTCCAACTCCAAGGACAGGTTCATGTAGTTTCAGAAGATACACCTCCATGCACAGCTGAAGAGGTTGGTCTTCAACGTTAGCTCCAAGAGGCTGTTTGCGATTCGATTTGGTGTGTTGTTCCTGCTGATTTTCCTGCTCAGCTCCAAGATGCTGCGATGCGTGTTTGAGAAAAAAATCCTAAATTGTTTGTCTTTACAATCTGAGATCTTTCATTGGAAAACGATGCAGAAGGGGAAGCTGAATTCAGACCAAAGATTAAAGAGCAGGAAAAGAATTACACGCTTTATTTCTACTACTCTTATTAGTGTTTGCCGCTCAATTCAAGAATTAGATAACTGCCTCAAATATTCTCAAATATTTGTTAGTGTTAACTTCCCTCTTTTGACCAAACTTGAATTCATATATCACGTGCCCAATGTTTAGTTGTAGACCTACTGCCTCAAATATTCTCAGACAGATCGTCTTCTCTCTGTTTTTATTTAAAAAAAGTTCTTCTCTTCATCCAGTACAACTTCAAGATAAAAAGGAAAAACATGATAGTCATGTAATTTTTTCAATTCTTAAAAGGTTTCGTCCCACATTATATTAATATGTTAGTGCACAAATCTTTGGACTTCAGAACGAGAGAGATATATGGGTTTTCAATTTTTTCAAGCACAATGCATCAAACCTTTTTATTTGCTATGAAGCGTGTTAATCAATTTGATAGAATGTCATAGATTCTTTATCACCCGTTGCAACGCACGGGCACGTTTGCTAGTATATATATATGGATTATCAAGGTATAATGTGCACATTACCTCTGACGGCTCAAACCACACATCAGGGTCCGTTGTGTCAGCAAATCTGTAGTATGCCTGTACAAATGAAAGCACACTTCCGCTTCGGTCCTTGCCCCCTAGACACATCAAGGGCTCTGATTGGCCGATACCCATTCGCCTAAACGTATAATTCCCTACTATATATAAAAGTTGGTGGGATTGGCCCTCAGATCGGGCATCCACGTCGCCCTCAATTCACTGGCCGTTCGATCGCGCCGTCGGACGGCCCAGATGCGCGCGATGACACGTCGCCCTCACACGAAATTTGGCGCACGCTTTTGCACGAAACCCCCGCAAAGGACCTATTTGGATTTTTCGGAAACTCCGTGGACGTTTTTGCAAAAGCATCTGCACATTTCCTCCTCCTCTTCCCTCTCACGCGCGAGCCTGACCTTGCCGGCGCCGCCGCCGCGGCGCGCCGCCGCTCCGCTGCTCCCCGGTCAAATTGACGGGCACGAGCGGCTCCGCCGTCGCCTCTCCACGTCTTGGCCGAGGGATGCGTGCCGGGGCGCCGCATCCGCGCCGGATTCCTCGACGCCGCGCTCGCCGTCCGCCGCCAATACGTCGTTAAGCTTCGTCACACCTTGCCCCTGTCTCTCCACGCGCTGCCACCGGAAAAAAAACCTGCGTACCAACCATCCCCTGCCTGCCACAACACTCCACCGGTGGAGCCCCTCCCCATCCCCTGCAGAACCTGCGCCGCCCCTCCCCTTTCTTGCCTCGCGACCGGCGGCGCGGGTCCCTAATTGGGACGAGTCTGCCCCACACCAGCGCCACCGGTCTAGATGTGGCCGAGAGCCGCATGTGGATGCCGTGGTCGAGCTCTGCCCAAGGACGCCGTGGCCGAGAGTTGTCGGCGCCTAGATGGCGCAAAGACGCCGCCAGTACTGACGCTGACGACTCTGATTCCTACGTTCACAGTGAGCATTTTCCTTTCCCGTTCCTCACCAATTGATGCTGCTGGCCGCCTACGTTGCTCGATTTGGATAATTTTGTCTATCAATTTTGGGTTTAGTTTACTGCTTCAGTCTGTCAGTCACTTGCATTCATGGTCGTGTATTTATTCAGTGCACATTCTTCATCTCTGGTTGGTGAAACTGAGAATGGTGATTTGAGAATTAGATGAAAAACGAGATTATTTAAGCGGCATGCACCATGGCCGGAAGAAAACTACATGTGAAATGTGCAGTTAAAGTGGACTGAAAACATAAACTTTTGCTTGACTTCAGGGTGTGAAACTATGACAATGGTGTCACTATGGCTGCTCCAGATACACTGACAATGGTGAAAACTGAAAGTTGCCCAAGCTTCACTCCATCAGGTTCAGTTTTACTAGCCATGTCAGTTTTCACTTCTCAGGTTGAAGTTGTCCAAGTTTCCCTCCATCAGGTTCAGTTTTACTAGCCACATATGTTTTGTGAAACTTTCTAGATATTTCTATGTACATGTGCTATTTTGAAAACTCCATTGAAATTAAAGTATGTGATTAAGCGAGATTAAGACAACACTTATATTTTTTTGTTAGTGTTTGTCGTATGAATTACTTCGAGAGGAAATTATTGTCATATTATGTTGCACAAATCAGTTATGGCCGGGCGGATTCAAGATGCATCAGTTATTGCACCACAGCAGACACCATCGACATGGGTTGGCCATGGTACTCCAGCTCTAAGCACCTACTGCAATTACAGCAAGCCAGCCACTCTTATGTCAGGTTACCAGGTCGACGAAGGAAATTTTTGCTAGGTTGGATGAAGGTGCTCTTATTGTGCGACTTAGTCACGTGGGGTTCTCGTGTGCTGCTCTTAGAGCCTAAAATCAATGTTGAATGGAGTTGAGAACATCTGTTTGTGCTTTATAATTTCTAGCTAGCTGTCCTTGCACTTGAGTGTTTCAGAACAATGGGGATGTCAGTTTTCAGCTGGAGCACTACATGTTTTCCAGCAATAGAAGCACCTAGGTGTTAATTACTTATACAACTTCTGCCTTTTGTTTCAGGTATATGACCACTATAATTAGCACATATCTGAGAACGGGAAGAGCCATGCTTTCCACGGGAAGAAAGTAAGTTCAAATATTTGATATGAACTTTGTAAATTGGTTCCCAGCCTACAATTGTCCATGTATCTGGAGCAGACATATTTTACCGTTCCATAGTTTAACCTATTATGTAAACACTATCAGGTTTGCACACTGAAGTTATTTTCAGATGTAGTGAGAGTGTGTTTTACAATGTTGATGATAACTGTTATTGCTGATAATCAATAGATGTATAAACCTTCTTTAGCATTTCTTCCAATTTATGAATAATTTTATACAACAACACTGCTGATTAAATACTAGAATTTCGACTTTTCAGATCACTCAGTAAAGATGGGAGTATACATGTTCATAGTCTATTTCTGTGAATTAATATGGCATCACGTGTGGTGAAGCGTGTGCTCGAGGACCTGGCGATGTCTGCTGGACAAGGAGACGAAGAAATAGCGGGGGAGATGGAGAAATTGCTAGCTGTTTGTGTTGTTATTAAGTTGGTGTCTACATGTTCACAGTCTATTAACATGAATGCGGCGCCGACAGTGACACAGAGGCAGATGCTAGGCATGCTGGGATGCGGAGGCGGCAATGACGACGACGATGCAGAGGCAGATGCTCGGCACGCTTGGCTAAGACGGCAAGGGCGAGACAGCTGACGCGGCTAATATGGCATCACGTGTGCTGAAGCATGTGCTCAAGGACCGGGCGATGTCTGCTGGACCAGGAGACAGAAGAAATAGTGGGGACATGAAGAAATTGCTAGCTGTTTGTGTTGTTATTAAGTTGGTGTCGAAGTTTATTATTTATTGGTTGTTCGTATTGATTGTTGTGTTGGAAAATCAACAATGTTTCAGCTATTTCAAAGATGTCGTATTGAATAATTTGAATAAGAGTGAACTACAACATGTGAAAGAAAGTTAGGGGAAAATCTTCGTAAAGGAGTCATGGTTTTGAGATATAGGAGATAAAATTCAGGGGAATTGTTGTGCATACCCTTTCCTCTTCTCTCATGTGTTCTAAATTCATCCTGGCATCTCGCCCATACTTCTATCATGATTCGTTCTCATGTTCGTTTTTCTCAAAATCCCGATCTCATTGCCTTGGGGTTGACCACCTCAAACACATTGATATCGTAGACACAACGACCGCCATCGCGCGAGAAAGAGGATGAGTGGCGAAACATGTGGGTTGCCGTGTTGAATGGAAGATGTGGATCTATGTGTGTCGGTGGTGTGGGAAGGGGGGCTTGAGCCATGTTTATTAGGTTTGGAGCATACAATATTTTTTCTCCCGTTGCAACGCACGGGCAGCTGCACGAGCGCGAGCTCAGCGGCGCGACCGCGTCCCTCGCCGGCGGGTGACGTCACCACGGGTTCATTTTCAGTTTTTTTTAACAATTTCTTATTTATTAAACCCTGACATGTGTGTCCCAAGCGTCATATATTTCACAATTACAGAAAAATGTTGAAATCCAAAAAAAAAATCTTCCAATTTATGATTCAAAATAATGCAAAAAAATTGTCGAAATGTTGCAAATTTATGAATTTTCCAAACTTTTCCACACAAAAGTTGCACCCAAAAAACAACACCCACAAAAAATAATGCAATTAATATTTCAAAATTTTCGAGAACTATCACATTTCCATAATCTACACAAAAGTTGTAACATAAAAAAGCACTGTGCACATTTCAAAAATTAAGAAAATTGAAAATCTAAAAGATTTTCAAACTTCCCACACGAATTAATAATTGCCCATTTTGTTAATGATTTGTTGGATTAGTTTTGCCCATAATTTTCTATTTTCCCACTTGAAAAAAAATCAAATTCCAACGGTTTTCAAAGTTTCCGATCACAACGGGCACGGTATGTCACCGCGCCACACAAAAGTTGCAACAAAAAACATTGTGCACATTTCAATATTTAAGAAAACTTAAAATCTAATAGATTTCAAACTTTTCACACGACCTAATAAATGCCCATTTTGTTGAAGATTTTTTTGATCGGTTTTCCACAGAATTTTTTATTTTCCCAGTTGGAAAAAAATCAAATTCCAATGGTTTTCAAAGTTTTCGATCACAACGAGCATGGTATGCCACCGCACTAAATTTTCCAACAGTACTATCCATTTTAAATTTAAAAACAACAAAAAAGCAAACTCCTTCACGATATTATGTTCCTGACAGGTGGGACCATTTTACCTAAACCAATTTCCAAAAAATGAGAAACTTCGAAAAACAACAATTATGAATCTATCCATCAGAAAAAATATGGATAACATATCAAAACGATCAGACAAGTTCATGCTTATTTAAAATGTGAACACTTCTTAGTCAATTTAAACATGATGTTGACGGCTGCAATTTAACTAAAATTTCAAATTCTCCAAAAATGTTAATCTAACTTTTTTCTTCAGATTAAATGTTAATCTAACTAAATTATCGCTTAGGGCATGGCATGACATTGAACTTTTCGTCCTAACTACTAGGCGACAATTCTACGGTATGTCTACCGGCCTTTATGAAGGTGGTTAGACTAAGTCTATGTCAGTATTTTTTCCCATTCCCGCTACATTTCCGGACTGTATTTCTATACCTTAATTTAGTGACGATTTCCCGACATCATTGACGTGCACAACAGTATTATATATTTTTAGCGCCTTTTTTCTTAATTTTTATCTAGATTTCTCCAACGTTATTTCTTTATTACAAATTCAATGTTAATTCCCGACCTCTTCAACGGTAACTTCTAACTGATGATATCTATACTACTATTAAAAGAGCAAACATAACTTGTTGGGATACTTTAAATCTGTACCGTTCAATATCCGATCAAACGGGCTAGATCGTCCCAATGTTTGACAACTCAATATTGTCCGTTTTGGACCGTTTTGCCCTTCCACCAAACCACATAATACAACCAAATTGTCACCGTGCCACCGTTTCGTTTTCCTTTGTTCAGCTGTACCAGTCCACGGCCGTGCTCGCGTACGCGCTGTCCGTGGCGTCTCGCGAGGCCAGCCGCGCCTCAGGCACGGACGGCCGACGAACTGCATGCTCGGGGACTTGCGTCCCCATCTACACGTCCACTCCACGGCGGCCGCGGCGCCATGGACCCTGACGTCGTGCACCCCGACGTCGCCTCCTCGCCGACTTCACCGAGCGCGGCCTAGGCGACGGTTACAGGCGCGGCCGGCAGAAACATCCCACGCAGGAGCACGGCCGGCGACGGGCCGCGGCCGGCCGGGGAAGCAGGTCCCGCCGAAGCTTGCGTCGTCCCTGGAACTGCTCATCGCTCCGAGTACAACTGTGCTGAGCGGAGTCCCGCTTCGACTACAACTCGGCTAAACAACGATTCCATGTGGACTCTCCTGTTCGGCAAGCCTATAGAAAAGACGTGATTCGCTCGACAAAATCACACGGCCTGGATGCATACCTCGCAGGGGTCACCACCTCCACGCGACGCGAGCGTGTGCAGCCGGGAGCCCGGGACGAGCAGCTTGTTCGCCACCACCGCCTGCTGCAAGTGTGCGCTGCCATGTCCGGGGGCGCGGCAGCAGGTGGTGGCCCTGCTCGCCCGCCGTGTCTTCTGTACTGGTAGTAGTAGTAGCCGGCGACCGCTGCTTGGCCTGGAGCGACGAGTGCGTAGGTGCTAGAGGATACGCCCCTCTCCCATATTCCTTGCTCTTGAGCAAGCTTTTCTCGGGGCTTGCTGCTGCCTCTTTTGTGGTCTCCCATCTCAGATGGCCTGCATGCATGGCACAATTACTTTAGCTTAAGTTTGATTTTGGAATTATGTTATACCACATTTTGCTTCGTTCATAGCTGAGGAACCAATGTAATTTTCTCTAGAGTGATTTTCAAATGCATTTGTGATACTAATTAATCCTAATCATTTATGTTACCATTTAAAAAAAATTGGAACCTCGCTTTCGGATGCATTTCCGTTGGGAAAGATGGGAGGAGATGATTGAGAATAAAAAAGATCGGAATAAAAACGACGAATTGAACAGATAGTTAATAGAAGGCTGGACATTTTCGCCGGTGGTACCCTATGTTTACATCTTTTGACGCACCACGTAGATGAGAATTCTTCGACGAAAAACTAGCTATCGTCAGTGTTGGAGTTGACGATTACGCGTTTGAATCACGCGGATTATTCTCTCCCGTTGCAACGTGCGGTTCACAAGCGAAAATGATAAATAACAAACACCATCTTTCTATATCACCATTGCTAACTAGAATGAGACAGTGAAATAATTCTCACAAGATATTTGGTCTGATTCAATCTTTTTATCAAGAAATATTTAAATGGCTTGGTAAATAACTGACTGAAACAAATCAAAATTAAAAGACGTGTTTATATAATAACAAATTAGGAGACGTGCATTTGCACGTGCACGTTCACTAGTTTAACCATAGCAGACGAATTAATAGGAAGGGTGCGGCGTGTCGCTGCGCCAGGTTGACTAGTACGTTTAGTGAGCCGTACAAGCCGCAGCGGAGCCGCTAGCCTACAGGTCGGCTGGGCCGCCTCGAGCCCCAGAAATATCGGATCGCGAGACGGAAAAAGTTATGAGAATATGTCAGTCAGGGTTCGAACTTGCGTCTACCAGGAGACGCACAGGGAGCAAAGCCACTAGGCTACGGCTGGCTTTGTGATAGGAAAGGAATTATAGAGAATATAAAAGAATTAGGGGACGTTAACTTTGTAGGCTTGCAGCAGACCTGTAGTGTCAGCTGCCGTTTGTGAGCCGTGTGCTTACTGAATAGAACGCCGGTTTATCTCTGCTTAAATTCAACTGACTTGCATTTCTTTTTCTTTTGTCCTTCCATTTCAATAATGGGATGTTGTGAACAAATCAGTAAGTGTTATGCAGAGATTGGAAGTTGAGCTGAAAATCGTTATACTTGCCTGGTTGTTTGGTTAAAACACGTAATGATATTTAGTTATCTCAGGCGATAAGTTGGTCCTCGCAGATGTGCAGAAATTGTAACTGAGCGTTCGATATTTAGTTAAATGGATTGACACTGTTGTTAATCTATGAACGCGGCTGACCAATGCAAATACAACAAGAAGCAAATATACAAGCACATTAGAAAGAGAAGGGCAATGAGTATGACAAACTCGTTTGTCATTACACTATACGTGATATAGTGTTGTATGCCCAAACATCTAATCTTATACCTTAAATCCCTAATAGATGCAAACTACTCATGAAAGCTAAGATGTGAAGTGTACTTCAATCTTCCATCTGACATGATAATGGATCCGCCGCAGACGCCAGCCGTGCCCCAGCAGGCCACCCGTGCCCCCTCACCGTCGGGCACGAGGTGAGATTCTAAGTATATATGGTAGACTTAAATTCCGTCGGCTAAATAGTTTGTGATAAAAAAATTAATTTTCGTCGGCCGATAACTAACCGACAGAAATTACTTAAGGAGTAGTGATTTAGCGAGTATTAGTGATTAATTAGCGGCGTAAGTGGTTGATTAGCGAGTAGTTACTTTGTGAGAATGCTTCATGCATGGGACTTGAGAATAAGACTTTAAATGAAATTGTCATGTGTTCTTCGACTTGTTGTTGGCTAAATTGTGAATTATGCATGTTATGTGTGAGGTGGTGAATTGTGTATGTTGTGAGTGTTGTAAGATATGTGATGTGATATATTTGTGTCATATATGTTTTCAATTGTAGGGTTTAAATTCAAGTTATAACGAATTTTGATTTGCAGGAAAATACGTAATTTTCGTGGGCTGCCCAGCTTATTTCCATGGGCTGCCATAGCTCACGGAAATTAACCAGTCTAATTTCCGTGGGCTGCCATAGCTCACGGAAATAAGCTGGCCATAATTTCCGTCGGTTGTGTCGCTCGGCCCACGGAAATAAGCTGACCCTTATTTCTGTCGGCTATGTTACCCACGGAAATAAGGGCTGACGGCGGCAGTCAGCCGTCCGCTCTCGTTAGTGGGGTCCACCCAGCTTACTTCCGTGGGGGTCTGCGGCTCACGGAAATAAGCTAACTTCCGTGGGGGCCCACGAAAGTTAGTCAATTTCCGTCTGGTTACTGCCGTCAAGCTTACTTCCGTGGGTTTGACGCTTTAGCCCACGAAAGTAACCTATTTTCGTGGGTTTAAGTCTTATTTCCGTGTGTAATGGCCCACGGAAGTAAGCTTGACGGCAAACGGAAGTTAGTCAATTTCCGTCTGGTTACTGCCGTCAAGCATACTTCCGTGGGTTTGGCGTTTTAGCCCACGGAAGTTATTTCCGTGTGTCAGCCAAGCCAACCAGCCAGCAGTGCTTTTGTCTCACGGCTTATCAGCCACAGCTTATCAGCCAACAGTACTTTGTCTCACAAAAATCAGCACCAGCCGTGGCTTATCAGCCAACCGAACAAGCTGTGTAATGGCCCACAGAAGTGACCAGTATTCCTGTAGTGAACATGGTTTCCACTGTATTGCTGTAAGTATAAAATAAAACAAGATTTAATTATTGAAAAAAAGAAGGTCTAGCTAGGACCTGGGGTATTTATTACGTAGAGAAAAATCGTGGCGGGTGGGTGGGTGGGTGGGGGTACCCTCTATGTTGAAAGGCAGCCTATAGCTAGCTGACCATTAATTCTGCTCAGCTGCTCTCAATGTGGGAATGCTGTATACCAATAATGCCCGGCCATAGAAGCTATGCTCCACTCTCCTGTCTTCTGTTTTAATCAGAACCGCATCCTTACGATAGGCTTGTGAGCCGGCCACTTCGTCTCTTCGATTCACTCTTTCCCTTCTTCTCCGCTTGCGCTCGAGCGCGACACACATCATGAGGGCGCTTAGAGACCACGACAACGAAGTTAGCGTCGTCCTTCACGCAGCTCGCCAACAAAGCAGCAGGTAATTTCAAAACAAACACACTGGCATGCATTACTATTTCCCGTATATATATTGTTCTTCAGAGAAGAACTATATTACTGTTGATCTTTGCAACTTAGCTAGATCTCGCATCGCATCTCTCCATCGTTAGCCGCCTGCCTAGGCCCATATAGGCCGGCGTCGTCCTCCCTGGCCAGCTGCGTCGTCAATCGCTACTCGCTAGCCTCCAGCAACGACATCGCCTGGTCTGGAAAATTGGAAAACGGACGGCGCTGAGCTCGATCACATGCACCAGCAGACCTCGCCGTGGTCATATGTTGAGTTTGCCGGCCGGAGAAGAGGCCAAGAGGGGTTGTTCAATTCGACTAGGCATCACCATAGTCTGAAGTTCCTGTAGTTTCTTTGCTTTTTCCTTTTTCTTCTTTCTCTTCTTTTGCTTTTTTCTTTGTACACTAGCAAACAATGCCCGTGCAACGCACGGGACAGAAAAACTACCTCAACTGATCGAGAAACAGATCAGATCTCTGACCTAATTTACTGTATTTGAATTTAGCTGTATGTAAAACCGATTATACATATAGTGTAACCTTGAATTGGGTGGAGCTAAACTACTTCATGTATAAGCGGCCGATATATCAAATAAACTTTGGAAAAAAAATCAGCATAAAAACTCATATATGCATGTAGTATATCATGTGCTAAACTTGAAAAATAAAATAAAAGGCATGACCTCTAGAACATCTATTCTGGACTATGGAGTTGAACCTTCAACTGCCGGCGAGGAAACGACTGCTCGGCACAAGATCCTATCCGCCTAGCAGGTTGCCTGCATCCGGGCGCCGCTCGGTCAGCAAGGACGCCGCTGCTCGTCGCCGAGCTCCTATCTGCCGAGCGCGGCTCGCGTGCATGTGTACCCATGGATTTTCCTCAATGCCCGTAAGCTGCATGCTTTCACCGTGATGCACCACGCCGTGGCTGCCGGGCTGCCGGCCAGCGCTGCCGCAAACTTGCAACGCCACAGAGCGATCTAGCTATGTTTAGGAAAGGAAATAGACGTACATAGCTAGTACATAGATTGGAATACCAGCCTGGCGTAGCCTGCACCGATCGACGGTGACCTCACCGCCGGCGTTACGGCGGTCAATACAAGACCAGCCGTAGCTAGCTGCCACCGAATTTCTCGCACGGCTACATGCGAGGCAACAGCAGAGCTAGCTTGCCGACCATCGCCTCGGAATCTACCTGATTTAATTATAGAGAGCTGGGTTACCTGATCTTTCACGAAGTTTCCCGTACGATGCCCATGGATTCCAGTCGAGCTAATCTGAATGGCAATCTTTGTAATTATTAGGCAAACGAAAAGGTATGATGGCATTAGCAGTATTATGTGATTTGGTGGGAGGGTAAAACGGGAAAAATCAGACAATGTTGAGTTGTCAAACATTAGGACGATCTGAACCGTTTGATCGGATATTGAACGGTCCAGATTTAAAGTATCCCAACAAGACAAGTTTGCTCTTTTAATAGTAGTATAGATACACTTTCTTTTAATAAAAGCACAGTAGGGTCACACCCATACTGTTTTACCTCAAAAAAAAAAAATCGACTAGGCATGCTGTTGCCGTACTACAAGAAATCCAAAATCCAACATAGGTCTGCAAGACAAAAGGATGCATGCTAATTTGCGCCGTAGTAGTTGCTTCTTGCACATATAGAAGTCCGGATTAATCCACAATGAGCTGAGCTTTGCATCATATCTTAGAGCAAACAAAAATTAAACTTATGTTAAAGGGATTGAGTAGCAAGAGGACAGAGAAAACGAAAGGAGTAAAACCTCTCATGGTACACTGGGATCATGCCTGCAATTGACTAGTCGATGGCAAGCGACGACTGACCAAGTCCTGAGTCCACTCTAGCTCTGGTGGGTTGGCCGGTGTAGCTGCACCTGCTCCTCGCGGGGTGAAGTGACGCATGATCCCAGTCACGTGTGAAAGACTAGTTTGCCTATGTGGGTCTGCCCTTATACATCATTTTGAGAGATTTGAAATAAAGTTCAACAACAATAACAACACAGACTTTTGTCACAGGCAAGTTGGTGTACGCTAGAGATGAAACCCATAAGAAATGAGGATATGAAAACATCAAAAGGATAAAAGATAAAGGTAAAGTTAAGGATAAACAGGAAAAGAAACAAAGATCACGGTTTAAGCACGACGTTCGTTGCTAGTCTCCAAGTGCATCTACCATTAGCTAAATCTTTAAAGATTTACAACTCCTTAAGATTTCTCTTGACCGCCTTGTCCCAAGTCATTTTAGATCGACAACAAAAATTGAAATAATTTATATACATTTTAAAGCTGAGCGATACAATTTTAACATTCCTATACTACAATCCCCTTTAATTAATTCATTAAACTGCACAATCCATATGAACTTGCAAAATTATGTGTTTTTTTGGATAATCTTGATCACGATCCTAACTCAGGTCCACTAATGTAGTATTTGGTTCGGTGTCAATGAGAGATGGGACGGAGTCATCCTACATATGATCCCGTCCCTCCTGAGATGACCCCATCCCTATTTTTTTGGGGATGACCTCATCCGGCATCTACGAAGAATATTATGTGATCCTGATTCTGGCCTCCAAATCAAACACGGGTCAAGGTAGGATGATCTCATCTCATCCCTCCTCATCCCTAATCCAAACACTACCTAATTTCACAAATTCATTTACAGTCAAATGTCCATCCAACCTGCTCTTTATATTATCCCGCGGCATAAAAAATTGAAGGCAACCACCCACACATGGTTAGCTACATTATTTCTGTTTTCCCCTTCTTTTGAGTGTACATGTTATTCATGTAGAAGATGGTCTAGCAAAATTATGCAAAGAAATTGTTGCGATAATTTTTTCTACAAAAAGGTTATGTGCAAAAAATATATGGTACATTGGTCTCACTTTTACTTCGTAGTTTATGGGTTTTGGTTGCAGACTTACAGCTGTTTAATTTAGTTTACAATTTAACTGCATCAGCGCGCTGTCACGTGCCCAAGAAGTCATCAACGAGTGGGAGCTCCAGTGCATGGTTTTGGCCAGCTTCTGTCTTCAAGTTGTCCTCTTCTTCCTCTCGGGCTTCCGGAGGCGCTACAGCTCCCGCGTGCTCAGCGTCGTGCTGTGGCTCGCCTACCTGTCGGCCGACTCCCTAGCTGTCTTGGTCCTCGGCCGCCTCACCCTCCGCGGCAGTGGCAACCGGCTAGCCCTCTTCTGGGCGCCCTTCCTGCTGCTCCATCTCGGAGGGCAGGAGACCATGACGGCCTTCTCCATGGAGGACAACGCGCTCTGGAAGCGCCACCTTCTCAGCCTGGCCACCCAGGTGCCGACGGCCATCTATGTCGTCAGCAAGCAGATGCATGGAGATGACCGGTGGCTCGTGGCTCCCATGGTTCTCGTGTTCGTCTCCGGTACGGCCAAGTACGCCGAGAGGATCTGGGCACTCAGGAGAGCTGGTTCGGTGGCACCTGGTACAAGCAGCTCTACTTCAAATCTTGTCTCGCGTGCGTCCAACGATGCTGCCTGGATTACGCAGGAGTATTACGGTATGCTGCGCTCTATGGTTTCAAACAAGCTGGAGAGAAATTTCATGCGCATCCTGTATGTGGCTGCCGACACCTTCAAACTAAGCCTGCATTTTCTGATGGACATGACCCCATCAATCTCTCTGCTTCCTGAGGATATCACCGAGATCAAGCACGGCATAGAGATGTTCAAATCTTCTGAGGACATAGCCTACATGGCATACAAGTTGGCCGAGGTCAATCTCTCGTTGATCTATGACTACTTGTACACCAAGTTCGGCACGCGCCACTACCACAGGCCCCCAGGTTGTATTGCCATCCAGCGGGTTGTCAGTCTCACCCTAACATCGGCGGCGCTAGCATTGTTCGTGAGGGCGACGGCTGGTCAGAAGGGGCTTCATCCAGCTGATGTTATCATATCATACATTCTACTTGTCGGCGCTGTCGTACTGGACACTTGCTCTATTTTCATGTCATTGGTCACTTCATGGTGGCCATACAAGACTATCATTTCACTCAAGCTAAAATGCCCGCTGTGCCAAAACTTCCCTCGCACAGTTGCAGCGATGGAGAGCATAGCCAGGCATCTCAATCCAGAAAACAAAGGTCAGTGGTCGGCAACGATGGCGCAGTACAGCATAATTACTGCTTGCATTATCAAGGAGAAACAAGAATCCGGCTGGTTGCAGCGGGCGGTGAGCTGGATCGGCTTTGGCCAGAAGACCGTCACCCATATTGGAATTTCACCGGAGGTGAAGAAGATGCTCCTAGATAAACTGCTGGAGATAGTGGCCACCCCACGCGTCCTGGAGTGGGACATTGGCGTTGGCAAGTTCAGTGGCCAATGGGCGCAATGGCTGGCTGAAACAATGCAAGATCATCACCGGAACGCAGCTCAGAAGGTGCTTCAGATTAGCAACATCCAAGGTCTGGAATTTGTGTCAAGTGTACTTCTTTGGCATATTGTGACGGATATATGCTTGCTCTCCAGTGATGCTGATGATGTAGACGGCAGCTCCGCTCATGCGGAGAACGCTAATGTGGATGGCAGCTCAACTCATGCAGAGATTATAGATGGCACCATCTCTTCTCACCATCAGGATGTACATTTGGATGATGGTACTCCTCACATTGAGGATGCAGACGGCGCCATATCCACACTGAGAGGTCCTGTCAGAGAAGATGGCAGCTCCGCTCATGCGGAGAACACTGACGTAGATGGCAGCTCCACTACTCATACAGAGATTTCAGATGGCACCATCTCTTCTCACCATCAGGATATAGACGGCGACCACAGCTCCACTCATGGAGCACGTTTGGATGGTGGTACTACTCATACTGAGGACGATGCAGATGGCGCAACATCGGCACTGAGAGGCCTTGCCAGAGATCTCTCAGACTACATCATGTACCTCGTCGCAGATTGCGGCGCCATGGCTGGCAGTGAAGGGCACTACGCTGTCATCAGGACCAAGCGCGAGATGTCGCGTTGGCTACATGAGAAAAGCAAAGCATGCGATCGTCGGATGGTGATTCAGGAGATCCGTGGTGAGGATAGCTCTTTCTTCCATGAAGACTACTACCCCGTGCTGGATCGAGCTCGCCGGGTTGCCTCGGACTTGCGCAACATTGGAGATGCAGGCCATCGCTGGGAGCTGGTTGCTGCCGTATGGTTAGAGATGCTCTGCCACATTGCGCACAACTGTGGGGCCGCGTTCCATGCTAAGCATCTAACGACCGGTGGCGAGTTTGTTACTCATGTCAAGATGCTCCTGTTCATGCTAGGTGTGCCTTTCCTGAGGGATGTGAAGGAACCGTTGTTCGCTAGAGCCGGGGAAATATATTCATGACTTGATTAAATTTCTCTGGCTCGTTTTTGTTCCACTTGAGATTAAACAGACATGATTTATCTCTGTAGAATTTACCTAACACCTGACACGAATATCATGTTGTTTCTGTTGTGACTTTGTGAATTATTCGAGTTTAAGTATGGTGTAGTACTTCCTAACTCCGATCTCGCTCAAGCTTGCTGATATTACAAGCTGATGTCAAATCAGGAAGGATCTTTAGTTCAAAAAAATCAGGAAGGATCTATTACAAAAAAAATAAGGAAGGAACTCGGCTCCATCCTGGGTTCAGATTATCCGCAGCAACGGGCTTCCATGGGCTTCATCACAGCCTTCCAGATAGCCCACGAGGGCCACGCGTACCCACCAGTTCACCACCACGACGCCACGCGTACCGGGAGGTGGTTTGGGCGGGAAAGTGGAAACTTCCCCGCCCGCGTCACCAGCTAAGGTGACCCCACACCCCACGTTTCAGTGATTAGGGATGGCAATCCTACCTGTGCGTATGGATACCCACGGGTATCATATCTGGATAAAAAATTCTACCTGTGGATACGGGTACGGGCATAAAATCTTACCCGCGGGTACGATACGGGTACACAATTCTACATGTTACCATATAAAATACCTGTATACATCGGGTACCCGCGGGTATTTTCCCGATAAGTGTGGATATGGATATAAATTTTTACCTGCGGATATGGATGTGGGTATAAAATTTTACCCGATAGCTAATGTGTCGCGGGTCGGATATTCACTCACCCGCACAATACCCGACCCGCTGCCATCCTATCAGTGACTCGCAGAGCAGGGGCCACGCCACCAAGGCAACAGGCCGACACACACGCGACCCCCATCCCTCGGCTTTCCAAACAATCCATTCCCCGCCGGAGCCCTCCTCCGCGGCCCCGGCTTTTCCCTGTCGAGGAGCATCAGCAAGCAAAGCCACGCCCGGCGAGGGCGGACAGGCAGGGAGCCGGGGAGGCAATGCCGCCTAAATCGGATAGCGTTGAAGGTATTCACCCCAGCGGCCCTACCCCCTCCCAACGAAAATGGTTTCCTTTTTTTTTGGGGGTGGGGGTGGGGGGGGGGTCAATCCTTTCCGATTTTGACCGCCCGTAGCTGGCCTAATCGATGTTTCTGATGATTTTGGGGTTCCTTTTTTTTCTTCTGTTTCTGCAGGAATCGTCCTGGGTTTCGTCAATGAGGTGCCGTCACTCCCCTGTAACCCAACCCCAAAACCCTAAACCCCTGGTTCTGCTTATGCTCGCGCAATTAGGGTTCGTTTTTCACTCTATTGGTACTTTTGGGGACAAAGCTAAACTAGAGTACTAGACAAGCTCATGATAAATTGATACCAGCATGCTGTTTGATGAATACGGGTTATTGTTCATGATTTCTTTCTGTAGATTCAGGTGGTTAGTCAGAACCATGTGAAAACCCTCTGGTCACCAACCTGATTAATCGATGCATATTAGTTGCAACTGGCATCACTTTGTTTCTTTCTGTAAATATTGACCTGCTTTACTTATGTGCCTAAGTAGTGTACGTGGCTAGCGATACGAAATGAGTTTATTCAGAAAGTGCTTTGTGTACAGTTCTTCAAATTTATGCAGAATATATGAAAAATTATCACACTATCTGGTCAGTTTGGAGTACTTCAGATGCTTACTTTCGTAGCCATACATTTTTTTTAGCTCTGGGTATCACTGAGTTGACTATTGCCATGACTCTGCAGCAAAACAGGCCACTGAATTCACAGAATGTAGCTGACGCGCTACAGAAGTTTAATCTGAAGAAGACTGCAGTGCAAAAGGCACTAGATTTGCTGGACGAAGTGTCCCTATCCTAAGCCGTGCAAGCGGGTCGTCCTCCGTCCTTTGGTCACATAAATGGTGTATGTTTTCTCAAGAGCACGAAAGAACATAGTGTCGCCTACTACCCGGTTGAACGCTTTTCGAGCATTGCACGGTAC
This sequence comes from Poa pratensis, assembly GCA_947311845.1. Lineage (NCBI taxonomy): Eukaryota > Viridiplantae > Streptophyta > Magnoliopsida > Poales > Poaceae > Poa > Poa pratensis. Next base: position 29,190,869 of record CAMZMU010000117.1, read on the forward strand.
TACCTGTGCAACAGAAACGTGATCAGCGGTATTATACAGTACTATGCAATAGAAACACGTTAAAGAATATTAGAAGTTGTCGTCCTACTTACGAATGACTTGTTGTGACGACTCTCCGCTTGCAGATGAACACTAAAATTGGCTACACTGAGGAAGCTAGAGCACTCGTGCTCTCATAATGGGCATGTCATTTCCTGTTAATTAATTAAGTTAACATGTGCATAACGGATTCCTATATCATAGCAATTCAAACTAGTTTTCAAACAAATATGAGTTTAAGTGGTACAAATGTGCGCATCACAAATTCGTAACACATGATTTGCAAACCAAGAAAGTTATCTAATTTAGAACTAATTAAAACTAGACAACATGCAGCAATAATTCCTAAAAATGTGCAGCACAATTTCTAAAATAAATTGAAAACTAGGGTTAGAACATGCAGCAAGCCAAGGAGTTAGCTGCACGGCGAGACAAGATGTGTTGTGGGGACGGGCCGGTTCGGAGGGCGGCCGGCAGCGTCAGGTAGAGTCATGTACGGCGACAGGAAGGCGCAGCGACGGGGGACGACGGCGGATCGGCGCAGCGACTGGGAACGGCGGCGGGGAGGCGCAGCTAATGGGAACGATGGCGGGGAGGCTCAGCCACGGGGGCGGCGGGGGGCCGGCGCATGTAATGGGAATGGCGGCGGACCGGCGCAGCGACGAGGAACGGCGGCGGGTACGCGGGCAGTGAGGGGGACGATGGCGGGGAGGCGGGGAGTGAGGGGGTGGCGGCGGGGAGGTGGGCGAGGGTTTGGTGGGGAGGTGGGCGAGATTTTGATTTGTGGCGTGGCGGCAAGAGGGGAAAATTTCACCCTCCCGTTATCGATTTGGAGCCCGAAATTTTTCACTTTGCCGCCAGTTATTCACAATCTACACCGACCGGATATGTTTGTTCACTCCAAAATTTACCATAATCCAAAATACTTACAAAATATTCAAACAAAAGTGAAGATAAATGATTTATGCGTCCTAATTTATGTTACACTGAGTTGTAGAAGGAGAAATATGTTCATATACCGAAGATAATTTATCAGATAGTAGAAAAGTTGTAGCTTACACGGAAAGGTCTGGTTGTATTAACGATGATGTTCTTCTTTACAACTGTACTTCAAACATATGAAAGAACTTTTCACAAAATATGAGAAATTTTTATGGTTTCAGATAGTGGGCTCATAGAGTTACCATAATACGGATTATTCATCCATGTACATCATTTTTGAAGAAATATTAGTTCGGTATATTAAATTAGCAAACATTTGGATCATAGCCGGATGATTGCGTGGATCACACGTTCGCTGGGACACCCCAAGAGGAAGGTATGATGCAGTGTAGCAGCAGTTTTCACTCAGTATGAAACCAAGGTTTAATCGAACCAGTAGGAGCAGGAAATCACTTCGGAAGGTTGTCAGTGGCGCGCTGATGTGGAGCCTGCACACAACATAATCAAACTACTTTGCCCCAACGAAACAGTGAGGTTGTCAATCTCACCGGCTTGCTGAAAACAAAGGATTAAACGTATGGTGTGGAAAACAGTAGTAAATTGCAGAGAATGAAAAGGAACAGTGTTTGCAGTTGGTTGTATTATCAGTGTAAAAGAATGGACCGGGGTCCACAGTTCACTAGTGGTGTCTCTCCATAAAAGATAACTAACATGCTGGGTGAACAAATTACAGCTGGGCAATTGACAAAATATTGAGCGCAACAATGCATATATATGACATGATGATTACTATGATATTCATGTGGGCATTACGACAAAATACATAGACCGTTATCCAACAGCGTCTATGACTAATAATCCACCGCCAGGTTGTCATACCGAGTTCCCCGTTGCAAGCAACGGATAATTGCATTAAGTAATGTGCGTAAAGTAAACAAATGCATTAGACCTAACGGCGTACCCTTAAGCTAAGCATCGGTTATTTTATCCCTAGTGGCAACAGCACATCCACAATCTTAGAAGTTATTGTCACTCTCCCAGATTACCGGAGGCATGAACCCACTATCTAGCATAAATACTCACTCTTGGAGTTACAAGCATCTACTTGGCCAAAGCATCTACTAGTAACGGAAAGCATGCAAGATCATAAATAACATATAAGATAGATTGATAATCAACTTGACATAGTATTCAATATTCATCGGATCCCAGCAAACACAACATGTAGCATTACAATAAGATGATCTTGATCATGATAGGCAGCTCACAAGATCTAAACATGATAGCATAAAGTGGAGAGACAACCATCTAGCTACTGCCATGGACCCGTAGTCCAAGGATGAACTACTCACGCATCACTCCGGAGGCAGGCATGGTGATGTAGAGCCCTCCGGTGATGATTCCCCTCTCCGGCAGGGTGCCGGGAAGAGCTTCTGAACCCTCCCGAGCTAGGGTTGACGGCGGCGGCGTCTCTGGAACTTTTCGTGGATAATGGCTCGGGTATTTAGGGTTTTCGTCGGGAGAATAAATAGGCGAAAGGGCGGCGGCTGCGGAGCCACGAGGGCCCCACACCACCCCACGGCGCGGCAGGGGGGCCGCGGGCCCCATGGTGTGGGCGCCACGTGGCTCCCCTCCGTGTCTCCTCTGGACTCCGTCTTCGTGTTGGAAAAATAGGAGGTTCTGTCCAAGTTTCGTCCAATTCCGAGAATATTTCCAGACTAGCTTTTCTGGAATACAAAAACAGCAGAAAACAGGAACTGGCACTGTGGCATCTTGTTAATAGGTTAGTCCCAGAAAATGCATAAAAATGCTATGAAGTGTATATAAAACATGTAACAATTGGTATAATATCAACATGGAACATCAGAAATTATAGATACGTTTGAGACGTATCAAGCATCCCCAAGCTTAGTTCTACTCGTCCTCGAGTAGGTAAAACGATAAAAACAAAATAATTTCTGAGGTGACATGCTACAATCATAATCTTGATCAAATAATACTGTAAAGCACATGTTATGAATGAAGTGATCCAGGTCAATGGTCTATAGTTTGCTAGCAAGTAGATAATGAGCAAACAACTGAATCATATAAGCAAAAACTTTTCATGAATAGTACTTTCGAGACAAGCATCAAAGAGTTTTGCATAAGAGTTAACTCATAAAGCAATAGATTCTAAGTAAAAGGTATTTAACCAACACAAAGGAAGATTTAAGTTTCAGCAATTGCTTTCAACTTTCAACATATATATCTCATGGATATTTGTCAACACAAAGCATATAATAAGTGCAATATACGAGCATATAAAAATTGTTGCACCAAAGTTGACACTAGTGTTTGCTTCTAAGATAGAAAGAAGTAGGTAAACTGACTCAACATAAAAGTAAAAGAAAGGCCCTTCGCAGAGGGAAGCAGGGATTAAATCATGTGCTAGAGCTTTTTAAGTTTTTGAAATCATATAGAGAGTAAAAATAAGTTTTGAGAGGTGTTTGTTAATTGTCAACGAATCAGAAAATGGAAAGTACAATATGACCCCTGCCAACCAGACTTTTAAGAGCGGCTCCCATGAAGGACGTTATTTCTACCAGCAAGGCAGATCATCCCTCTTTCTCTTTTGTTTACACATGCAGATATTTCACTGTTTGTCATTGCTTGACTGATAAATCAGGGCAAAAATGTGAAGAGAATTAAGCGGTTAAAGTTGTAATTAATTGGGACTGGGCACCCCATTTGCCAGCTCTTTTTGCAAAATTAATGGATAAGCGGATGTATATGCCGCTAGTCCGGTGGTAAAGTCTGTTTGACAGTTGACATAAAGACATCCACCCCGTCCTCATGAGCTTGGTAAACATTGACACAAAATAGGAGTAATAAAGTTTGAATAGTTTAAAGGTAGCACATGAAAAATTTACTTGGAATGGCAAGAAATACCACATATAGGTAGTTATGGTGGACACAGATGGCATGGATTTGGCTCAAGGTTTTGGATGCACGAGAAGCATTCCCTCTCAGTACAGAGTTTAGGCTAGCAAGGTTATTTGAAGCAAACACAGGATATCAACCGACACAGCAAGGCTTATATGAAAACATATTGCAAGCATTATAAGACTCTACACTGTCTTCCTTGTTAACCAAACCCTTTTACTAGAAAATATCTAGACCTTAGAGATACCAATCATGCAAACCAAATTTCAACGAGCTTTACGGTAGTTCTTCATTAATAGGTTTTAACTACATGATACAAAAGCTTAAACATGAACTACTTGATAACTCAAAACAATTGACAAGTATCAAATTATCCAATACAATGATCTACAAGAATATGTAAGCTTTTTCCATTATACCATCTACCACATGCAACATTTTCTGTTCCAACCAAACACCAATCAATTTATTTCAACATAAACTCTCCAAACAATTATAAGTGAAGCAAGAGAGTACTTTCTTTAAAAGAACTAACAGCTCTGAATAAGAGATGCATGAAAAACAGGAGCTAAAAGCATAGCAATAGCTAGACAAGAATACTCAACAAGTATAAGTGAAGAATAGGAGTATTCATATGAAAAAGCGGAGCGTGTCTCTCTCCCAATCAAGAATGCTGGGGTCCAATCAAGTTGACCATAAGAAAAATAAAATACTGAAAATAAAAGCACACAGACGCTCCAAGTAAAGCACATATGATGTGAAAGAATTAAAATATAGTTTCACTAGAGATGACCTGATAAGTTGCTGATGAAGAAGGGGATGCCTTGGGCATCCCCAAGCTTAGACGCTTGAGTCTTCTTGAAATATGCTGGGGTGATCCATGGGAGCATCCCCAAGCTTAAGCTCTTCACTCTTCTTGATCACATTATATCATCCTTCTCTCTTGACCCTTGAAAACTTCCGCCACACCAAACTCAAAGTAATTCTCATTAGAGGGTTAGTGCACAATCAAAAACTCACATGTTCTATAAGGACACAAACATGACCGTTACTTTTAACATTAGCTACTGCCACTGATGTTATGTGAAGCTCTTCACCCTAAAAAAGAATTCCACTCAACACTAGTAAAAGAGAGAATGCGAAAAATAAAAGACAGAATCTGTCTAAACAGAACAGTCCGCAAAGACGAATTTTTTCGAGGCACTTACGTTGCTCAGATCGAAAAACTTTAAACTAACGAAAGATGCGTACATATCTGAGGATCACGCACAAAAAATTTCAGATTTAAATAATTTTTCTGTGATTTTACAGAATTAAAACGGTGAACAGCAGAAATCTGTTCCTGCGCAGAAATCCAAATCTAGCATCATCTTCCTATTAGAGGCAATACTTGGCACAACAATGCGATAAAATAAAGATACAAAGGAATTGTTACAGAAGTAAACAACTCCTTGACTCAAAAAAAAAAAATTGCAGAAATAAAATAATGGGTTGTCTCCCATAAGCGCTTTTCTTTAACGCCTTTCAGCTAGGCGCAGAAAGTAAGAATCAAGTGTTTCCAAGTGATGAAGCATCAACAGAATAATTTGCTCTAACAATAGAATCAAAAGGTAACTTCATCTTCTTTCTAGGGAAGTGTTCCATACCTTTCTTGAGTGGGAATTGATATTTAATATTCCCCTCTCTCATATCAATAATAGCACCAACAGTTCTAAGAAAAGGTCTTCCCAAAACAATAGGACAAGAAGCATTGCATTCAATATCCAAAACAACAAAATCAACGGGGACAAGGTTATTGTTAACCATTATAAAAACATCATCAACTCTCCCCAAAGGTTTCTTTATAGTATTATCAGCAAGGTGAACATCCAAATAACAGTGTTCCAAAGGTGCTAAATCAAGCATATCATAGAGTTTCTTAGGCATAACAGAAATACTAGCACCAAGATCACATAAAGCATTGCAATCAAAATCATTCACTTCATTTTAATGATGGGCTCCCAACCATCTTCTAACTTCCTAGGGATAGAAGCTTCATGTTTTAATTTCTCTTCCCTAACTTGCATGAGAGCATTAGTAATATGTTTAGTAAAAGCCATGTTTATAGCACTAGCATTAGGACTTCTAGCTAGCTTTTGCAAGAACTTAATTACTTCAGAAATATTGCAACCATCAAAATCAAATCATTATTATCAAAAGTAATAGGACCATTGTCTCCCACATCTCGAAAAATTTCAGCACTTTTATCAGGAACAGTTTCAGTGTTTTCAGGCAATTTTAAACGTTTTGCAACAGAAGTAGAGACATTGCCAACACCAATTACTTTACCATTGATAGTAGGAGGTTTGTTAACACTTGAGTTTATAGCATTTTCAGTAGTAGTAATAGTATAAACTCTAGCAATACTATTCTTTTTAGCAATTTCATCCTCTCTTGCCCACCTAGCATGTAAATCAGCTAACATCCTCACATTATTATCAATTTTAACTTGTATAGCATTGAGAGTTTTGCTCTCTTTAACATCATGAGGCATAGTTTTAATTTTTAACAAATCAACATCAAGAGCAAGACTATCAACTTTAGAGGCAAGAACATCAATTTTCCCAAACTTTTCCTCAACAGATTTATTGAAAGCAGTTTGTGTACTAATAAAATCCTTAAGCATGACTTCAAGATCAGAGGGTACACTCTTATTATTGTTGTAGGAATTACCATAAGAATTAACATAACCATTGCCACTATTAAAAGGATAGGGCTTATAATTGTTATTACCAAAATTATTCCTATAAGCATTGTTGTTGAAATTATTATTTTTAATGAAGTTCACATCAACATGCTCTTCTTGAGCAACCAAAGAAGCTAAAGGAACATTATTTGGATCAACATGCATCTTTCCATTTGTAAGCATAGACATAATAGTATCAATCTTATCACTCAACGAAGGGTTTCTTCAACAGAATTTACCTTCTTACCTTGTGGAGCTCTTTCGGTGTGCCATTCAGAATAATTTATCATCATATCATCAAGAAGCTTTGTTGCAGCACCCAAAGTGATGGACATAAAGGTACCTCCAGAGGCCGAATCCAATAGGTTTCTTGAAGAAAAATTTAGTCCTGCATAAAAGGTTTGGATGATCATCCAAGCAGTCAGTCCATGGGTGGGACAATTCTTTACCAATGATTTCATTCTCTCCCAAGCTTGAGCAACATGCTCATTATCAAATTGTTTGAAATTCATAATGCTACTTCTCAAAGATATAATCTTAGCAGGAGGATAGTATTTTCCTATGAAAGCATTTTTGCATTTAGTCCATGAATCAATACTATTTCTAGTCAAAGATAGCAACCATTCTTTAGCACGTCCTCTCAAAGAGAAAGGAAAAAGTTTCAGTTTAATAATATCACCATCTACATCCTTATACTTTTGCATCTCACAAAGTTCAACAAAATTATTAAGGTGAGCAGCAGCATCATCAGTACTAACACCAGAGAATTGCTCTTTCATAACAAGATTTAAAAGTGCAGGTTTAATTTCATAGAATTCTGCGTTAGAAGCAGGTGGAGCAATAGGTGTACTAATGAAATCATTGTTGTTCGTGCTAGTGAAATCACACAACTTAGTGTTCTCAGGGGTACTCATTTTAGCAAAATTAAAACAAAACAGAAAGATAACAACTTGAAAATAAAAGTAACTAATTTTTTTGTGTTTTTGATAAATAAAGCAAACAAGACTAAATAAAAATAAACTAAGCAAGACAATAACAAAGTAAAGAGATTGGAAGCGTGAAACTCCCCTTGCAGAAATCCTCTTGCTTCCCAATATGGCGTCAGAAAATATGGCGTGTCGAAGGAAGGCAAGGAGATTGCTGAACCGAAGTGCTTCCCAATATGGCGCCAGAAAATATGCTTGATTGCGTGGATCACACGTTCGCTGGGAGACCCCAAGAGGAAGGTATGATGCAGTGTAGCAGCAGTTTTCCCTCAGTATGAAACCAAGGTTTAATCGAACCAGTAGGAGCAGGAAATCACTTCGGAAGGTTGTCAGTGGCGCGCTAACGTGGACCTGCACACAACACAATCAAACTACTTTGCCCCAACGAAACAGTGAGGTTGTCAATCTCACCGGCTTGCTGAAAACAAAGGATTAAACGTATGGTGTGGAAAACAGTAGTAAATTGCAGAGAATGAAAAGGAACAGTGTTTGCAGTTGGTTGAATTATCAGTGTAAAAGAATGGACCGGGGTCCACAGTTCACTAGTGGTGTCTCTCCATAAAAGATAACTAACATGCTGGGTGAACGAATTACAGCTGGGCAATTGACAAAATATTAAGCGCATAACAATGCATATATATGACATGATGATTACTATGATATTCATGTGGGTATTACGACAAAATACATAGACCGTTATCCAACAGCGTCTATGACTAATAATTCACCGCCAGGTTGTCATACCGAGTTCCCCGTTGGTATTAAGTTGCAAGCAACGGGTAATTGCATTAAGTAATTGATACGTTCAAAACGTATCTACTTTTCCGAACACTTTTGCTATTGTTTTTCCTCTAATTTGTGTGATTTGAATGCAACTAACACGGACTAACGCTGTTTTCAGCAGAATTGCCTTGGTGTCTCGTTTTTGTGCAGAAAGTCAAAGTTTTAGGAAAATTCCAGAAAAATTCCAGAAATTCTATTTTTCCAGAAGACCCACGGAGCCAGAAGACGAAGCGAGGAGGGTGCACAGGGGCACCACACGCACCCAGGGCGCGGGTGGGCCCTTGCCGCGCCCAGGGGTGGTGTGGCCACCCTGTGTGGCCCCCGACGCTCCCCTTTGGACTACTTAAAGCCTCTGACCTAAAAACTTCGGGGGAATCGACGCTTTTTCCAGAAAACTTCCAGAGCTCCGCCGCCATCGAAAACCCTATTTCGGGGATCAGAAACTCCGTTCTGGCACCCTGCCGGGACGGGGAATTGGAGGAGATCATCGCCATCATCATCACCGCCACCTCTCCATCGACCATCCATGACTCCCCCATCCATGTGTGAGTAATTCCCCGCTGTAGGCTGAGGGGATGGTAGGGATTGGATGAGATCATTCATGTAATAGTTGTGAGATTTGTTAGGGCATGGTGCCTAGTATCCATCGGTAGTGCTTATTGTCATTGTTGCAACTTATTATGCTTAATGCTTGTCACTTAGGGCCCGAGTGCCATGATCTCAGATCTGAACATGTTATTGAATCATGATGATAATTATTGTTTTGGATCATATCTATAAGTTGTATACACACGTCACTGTCCGGAACCCGAGGCCCCAAAGTGACAGAAATTGGGATAACCGGAGGGGATGGTTGCGACGTGAGGATCACATGTGTTCACGGAGTGTTAATGCTTTGCTCCGGTGCTTTATTAAAAGGAGCACCTTAATTACCAGTAGTTTCCCTTGAGGCCCCGCTGCAAACGGGCTGGTAGGACAAAAGATGTTGTGCAAGTTTCTCATTGCGAGCACGTACGACTAAATACGGAACACATGCTATGATTGATTATTACTTGGATACCTTATTATTTATCTGCAATTGCCCTATGTATGACTATTTCATGAATTATCTTATCCATGCAACGCCCGTTCATCCATCCCTATGCCTACAGTATTTTAATCCTGCTGTCTACTGCAATTATTACTGCTGTCTTTATTTTACTGCTGCTATTATTTCACTACTGCTACTGTCATAAAACTGTTGCTACTGATAAACTGTGTCGAGCAAGTCTACTTCCAGGTGCAGCTGAACTGACAAATCATCTGTCAAGGCTTATAAATATTCTTTGGCTCCCCTTGTGTCGAATCAATAAATTTGGGTTTTACTTCCCTCGAAGACTGTTGCGATCCCCTATACTTGTGGGTCATCAAGACTATTTTCTGGCGCCGTTGCCGGGGAGCATAGCTCTATTTATAAGCTCACCAGGGAGTCATACTGCTCGCTGCAATTCATTCATCATGGGTAAACCTCGTGATGATAAGGTTCGCATATTGCCATCCACTACAAGGAGAGGTACAACTCTGAACACTTCTGCTGCTCTTGATTCACCGTCTGTTATAAGTCAACTTGTCACACCACCACATGCACATGCTTCACGTGCTGCTACTTCTGCTGAATCTGAGAATGTTTCTGATGAATTTGATGATGCTTCTACTGTGCTTGATGAAAGAGGTTCACTAGGTCCTTTTCTAGATGCTACAATTGCTAAATCTAAACAACTTGAAAATACTGAAACACCTAATGAAACTCCTGTTACACCTGCTTATTCACCTGAAACAGAGAGAACTACTAGTGATGATCTTGAGGAAACTTATGTTGAACTTGATGATGACTTTATTGATGAATGCATGAATTGTGATACCTCTAAAGATGTTAATGCTATTAAAAATCTTCTTCAAAGACGTGCTGTCAACTATAAACTTTCTCCTGATGCTAAATTCGCTACATCTCCCATAAATATAAAAGATAAAGATTATGATTTCTCTGTGGACTTGTCTTTTATAACTATTGCTGAGAAAGAACCTTTTCGAGGAACTGAAAATGAAAGTGCTGTAGAACATATGAACACTCTCTCTACTCTGAGTAGTTTGTTTTCTGATGATATTAAGAAACGCAGTTACTTTGTTACTAAAATTTTCCCTTTCTCATTGAAAGATGAAGCTAAAACTTGGTTTAATGATTTATCTCCTGGATCTATTGAGAGCCCGATGGGTTTAGTCAATGCTTTCTTTCAGAAATATTTTCCTGCTAGTGCTCAACATGCTGCTTTACAGAAAATCTTTAACTTTAAGCAAAATGAGGGAGAGAAAATGCCTGAATCTTGGGCAAGGTTTTGTTCTTTACTTAGAGCTCGGCCTGGACATCAACTAGCTAAAAATGAACTTCTTGATATATTTTATAATGGACTAACTGTTGAATCTAGGACATACCTGGATAGTTGTGCTGGTTGTGTTTTCAGGAAAAGAACTCCAGATGAAGCCGAGGAATTATTGGCTAAGATAAGCCAAAATCATGATGATTGGACCCTGCCTGAACCAACTCCGGTACCTACGCCGAGGAAAAGAGGAGTAATTGAATTGAATGATGAAGAAATGAGAGAAGCCAAGAAATCTCTTAAGGAGAAAGGTATTAAATCTGAAGATGTGAAAAATCTTCCACCTATAGAAGAATTGTGTAAGCCAATTCCTCACTCATCTACAGTTGAGGTACACTCTCTCCAACGCTTTGATGATAGAGATATCCCTTATTCTAAACCTCCTGATCAATGCTTAGATGAGTTTGATAATTTCATTGTTAAGCAAAACAATTTCAATTGGAGAATAGAAAATAGCTTCATAAAGAATTCTCATGTCATTAATCATTTGCATGATGTTTTGGAAAGAACTTCTAATGATGTTAAAATACTCATTAAACATTTTCGTATGGTTCAAACTCAAATTGAGCAATTGACTAAAGTGCAAAAAGATTTGCTAGGTAATGCTTCTAGAGAAAATGATAAACATGCTTTTGGTATAGCAACTAGAGGTGGTGCTTCCACTCAGGATCCTTTATATCCTGAGGGACATCCTAAAAGAATTGAGCAAGATTCTCAACTAGTTAATGAAACTACTACTCCTTCTAAGAAAAAGAAGAAGAAGAAACATAAACATGTTGAGGAATCTCCTGAACCTATTAAAGACAATGAGCATGTTAATAATCCAAATAGTATATCTATCTCTGATGCTGAAACTGAGAGTGGTAATGAACATGCTAATGATAAAGATAAGAATGATGCTTCTGATAAAGAGGAAAGTGAAGAGGAACCTGAAAAGCATTCTAAAAAAAAAAGTACACTAAAGAAGATTTTCTTGCTAAGAAACATGGTAATGAAAGAGAACCTTGGGTGCAAAAACAAATGCCTTTTCCTACTAAGAAACTCAAATCTAAGGAAGAAGAACATTATAACAAATTTTGTGAATGGATGAAACCTTTGTTTTTGCAAATTCCTTTGACTGATGCTATTAAGTTACCTCCCTATTCAAAGTACATGAAAGATATTGTCTCTAACAAGAGAAAGATTCCTAATGAAGAGATTTCTACCATGCTTGCTAATTATTCTTTCAATGGTAAGGTTCCAAAGAAGCTTGGAGATCCAGGTATACCAACTATTCCTTGCTCAATCAAAAATAACTATGTTAGAACTGCCTTATGTGATTTAGGTGCAGGGGTGAGTGTTATGCCTTTTTCTCTTTACAAGAGACTTTACTTGGAAAAATTGATACCAACTGATATATCTTTGCAAATGGCTGATAAATCTACTGCTGTTCCTGTTGGTATATGTGAAGATGTTCCTGTTCAAGTGGCTAATAATTGCTTGATATTAACTGATTTTGTTGTGCTTGAAATGCCTGAAGATGATAATATGTCTATTATTCTTGGAAGACCTTTTCTTAACACTGCAGGGGCTGTTATTGATTGCAACAAAGGAAAAGTAACTTTCCATGTTAATGACAAAGAGCATACTGTTTATTTTCCCAAGAAGCTGGACAAAATATTTGGAGTTAATACAATTACCAATATTAAAAGTATCAAAGTGGGAAGTATTGATTGCCCTATATATGAACCTCATGAAGAACTTCAATATCTTATGATTGGATCTATAGCTATACCATTTAAGGTAACATGATTGTTCAATGTGGTTTAATTCTTTTATGTCATATAAAATGTATTTGGTGGCAAGACTTGATCAACCTTGTTAACAAATATGTTTTACATGCATAAAATTGCTAAACAACATATTTTTCTTTCTCACTTTGTTTTTACCTACTGTTTTGCTACTGTAATTTGCAAAGTTAAGTAATGCTTGGTCTTTACATAAATTCATTTTGTCTAGTTTTCATTGTTTAAAGCACCCAGAAAATGTCAGAAATAAAAGTTTTCAAAAAAATTCTGAAAAAATTCTACAAGTCCTAGTTTTTAAAAGGAACGTGGGAGTACCAGAGGATGACCAGGGGGACCCACCAGGCCACCACACGCCCCACGGCGCGGTGGAGGGCAGGCCGCGCCCTGCCCTGGTGTGGGGTCCACCTGGCCCTCCACTCTCTCATCTCTCTCCCACTCCTTTCTCTCTCCCGACCAACACACCACCATTGCTCAAACTCGTGTTCTTGCTGCTCTTGCTCGAGATTTTTCGATCTACTTGCTCAGCCCATCTTTGCTGCTGAAATTTGGATCAATTGCTCTCCGGTATGTGACTCCTCCGATTATCCAAATAGAATTTTGTTTAGTTGCTTATATCTTTGCATTTTGGTACTGTAGGTGACATGTTATTAGAGCTTGCATGCTTGTTCTTGTTTAGATTAACTAGTTTTGATGCATGTTTAGTCCTCTAGCAAGTCTCCCTAGTGTTTCCCTTGAATTAATCACTCTAAAATCATTTTTTATGAGGTTTGTTTAAAATTTCAGAAAAGGAAGATGGATAAACACACTTATGGAGAAATCTTTGAGAGGCAAACACCATCCTCCTCAAGGAAACAAGGGCTTCAAGATCAAGAGGTGCACCTAGGCCATCATACAATGAGGATCTTTTGGCACCAAGAATGGTGAAGAGGAAGATGATGGTGTTCCTCATCCATCTATTTTTCCATGCTTTAACTTTATGAGAGATGCAGGGATTTATGATGACTTCATAAGGATGATTAACAATGTTGGCTTGATGGAATTTATGCAGGATGAGAGGCCACAATATGCTAACCTCACTAAGATTTTTGTTGAAAGCTTTAAGTTTAATAACTCTACTTTTAACCCCACTGTTGAGTTTAAGATTTATGATCGTGCATGCAACATGGACTTGAAAAGATTTTGCAGGGTCATAGGTGTTGCTCCATCTGGGACAGCAAGGAAGATCAAATCACAGCCGCCGAGTTGTTGGATCTTTACCATGAGCTGAGCTATGATGATCACCGTAGAGTGCAGCGTGGTAAGATAAGGAACATTCAATTTCCAGCCATCAGGTACTTCACATATTATCTTGCCACGAGTGTCTTGCTAGAGAGAACACTAGTAATATTTCTTGCTATCATCTAGCTTTTCTTGCTCATGCACTTAAAAATGATAAAACCTACAACCTTGGTGCCTTGATTGCTCGCCGCCTTGCCGCCAAAGGTCCCATCTTTGGAGGCATTATTGCTGCACGTGTTTTAGCTGATCTTGGTCTTCTGTCGATCCTTCTGATGAATTGTTGATTCCGAAAGACTTGATCTTGCTGCCATGAAACTTCATGATTTTGTTACTACTAATTCATCTACTGGACATTTGATGTATAGAGTTGTTTTTGCTAATGGACCTGAGCTAGAGGTCCGGCTTCCACAGCCTAGTTTGTTCAGTGTTTTCAGGGGTCCTCTATCATATTCGAGGGAGGATTTGGACAACCACCTCGGTGCACCGGATTTCCATTTACAGCACTACCCTGAGCACCGACAGGAGACCTTCGTGGCGCCCCCTGAGGACTACACCGTGTACTACGGTGGTGCATCCTCGAGCTTTCACCGGACGAGGAACCCTCCTCGTCACACACTGAGGGCGCGCCTAGCTGGCGGCCATGGGGATGATTGTCTCCCACTTAGGCCAAAAGCCTAAGCTTGGGGGGAGGTATGCCGACAAGTTCACTCATTTTATCATATTCATATCATGTCGGTACTTTGTATATCCATGTTTTAGTTTGTTTCTTTTCTTTTGTTTCTTGTATCCATTTCATTTTCGCAAAACACCAAAAGACCAAAAATATTTCCTTTATTTCTCTTGCTTTTGAATTTGTAGTGCTAGTTTACTTTATTTTTCATTTCGGTTTGTTATTCAAAAATCCAAAAAGATTTTGCTTTGTTTGCTTGTTTCTTTCTATGCTTGCTTTAATTCGAAAACCCAAAAATATTTGTTGTTCTTCTGCCGTTTTGTATAGTTGTTTCAGGAGTTCAAAAATTTCCGTGGTTCCACTTGGGCTTGGTTATCATTTCACATCATTCAAGCCACACAAGTGAAAAGCAATAATGACGATCTACGACAATTCGGATGTGGTAAAAGGCTGGTATGAACTCTATTTGTTTTTCATTTTTGTAAATATACCTACTCATGTGAACATGCTTAGCTATCATGGTAGTGGTTATGTTATTTAATGATTACTTAGTAGTTCATGTCTTCTTATGACCAGTACCAAATTGCTAATAGCGAATAACATGTCATATAGATATTTACATGCATTGTTCTATTCGTAAAACGGTATGGCAGGCTGGTATCCTCCTCTGAATAATTCACTTGATTCGACTTGGCACATGCTCACACATGTTATGACTGAAAAATAAAAGTCAATTAAGCCTTGATGATCTATTTTGCCTCAGAGTTTTAGTATCATCTTTATGCCTCCGTTAATTTTATTTTGTCGCAAGCATGATTATGACCGTTATCGCTCTCGTGGTTGTCGCTTCCCAGTCTATTGCTAGCCTTCACTTGTACTGAGCGGGAATGCTGCTCGTGCATCCAAATCCTTTAAACCAAGTTATCCCAAAGAGTCCACCAAAAATTCCTATGCATGGTATTTCAAGCCATTCCAAGTAAATTTGCATGTGCTACCTTTAAAACTTCAAAATATTTCCCTTTTTGTGTCAATGTTTACTAGCTCATGAGGAATTAGTGTGGTTATTCTTTATTCTATTTGTCAAATGGACTTTTACACCTGGACTAGCGGCATATACATCCGCTTATCCAATAATTTTGCAAAAAGAGCTGGCAACGGGGTGCCCAGTCCCAATTAATTACAACTTTAACCAATTAATTCTCTTCACACTTTTGCCCTGATTCATCAGTAAGCAATGACAAACAGTGAAATACCTGAATGTGTGTAAACCAAAGAGAAAGAGGGATGATCTGCCTTGCTGGTAGAAATAACGTCCTTCATGGGAGCCGCTCTTAAAAGTCCGTTTGACAGGTAGAATACTGTTCTCACCCGCTACCATTCGTTGACAATTAACAAACACCTCTCAAAACTTTTTACCTCTGTTTTTAAAATAAAAAGCTCTAGCACGTGTTAATCCCTGCTTCCCTCTGCGAAGGGCCAATCTTTTATTTTTATGTTGAGTCACCATCCTTTCTTTGAGCACTCTTCGAGAGCATAACTGTCGTTCTTAGTGTAATGTGCTTGTCCCAGGATACGATTAATTGAGGTATAACTATGATACTCTTATCTTTGATATTTTTATATCTAGTCTTCACTTGAACTTCAGAGGTGCCTTGGCATTTATGTTTTGCCCTTCAAACAAAGGCAAGCGAGATACCACTTTGTCATATCTTTTTACGAACATTGCAATTCTTGTGGATAGATGTATGCTATGTTATTCATTCTTAGTACTTTGGTATCTTTTCATGATTTGCATAACTACTAGGTGTCATTATTTGCATGGTTCCTATTATGAATTGTCTAAGTAATTGATCATATAGTAGGTATGTATACATCATATGAAGCAAATGTGTTCGTAAAAGTTTCTTTTATCGCACTCAGTTGTTAACTGAATTGCTTGAGGACAAGCAATAAGCTAAGCTTGGGGGGAGTTGATACGTCCAAAACGTATCTACTTTTCCGAACACTTTTGCTATTGTTTTTCCTCTAATTTGTGTGATTTGAATGCAACTAACACGGACTAACGCTGTTTTCAGCAGAATTGCCTTGGTGTCTCGTTTTTGTGCAGAAAGTCAAAGTTTTAGGAAAATTCCAGAAAAATTCCAGAAATTCTATTTTTCCAGAAGACCCACGGAGCCAGAAGACGAAGCGAGGAGGGTGCACAGGGGCACCACACGCACCCAGGGCGGGTGGGCCCTTGCCGCGCCCAGGGGTGGTGTGGCCACCCTGTGTGGCCCCCGACGCTCCCCTTTGGACTACTTAAAGCCTCTGACCTAAAAACTTCGGGGGAATCGACGCTTTTTCCAGAAAACTTCCAGAGCTCCGCCGCCATCGAAAACCCTATTTCGGGGATCAGAAACTCCGTTCTGGCACCCTGCCGGGACGGGGAATTGGAGGAGATCATCGCCATCATCATCACCGCCACCTCTCCATCGACCATCCATGACTCCCCCATCCATGTGTGAGTAATTCCCCGCTGTAGGCTGAGGGGATGGTAGGGATTGGATGAGATCATTCATGTAATAGTTGTGAGATTTGTTAGGGCATGGTGCCTAGTATCCATCGGTAGTGCTTATTGTCATTGTTGCAACTTATTATGCTTAATGCTTGTCACTTAGGGCCCGAGTGCCATGATCTCAGATCTGAACATGTTATTGAATCATGAGAATAATTATTGTTTTGGATCATATCTATAAGTTGTATACACACGTCACTGTCCGGAACCCGAGGCCCCAAAGTGACAGAAATTGGGATAACCGGAGGGGATGGTTGCGACGTGAGGATCACATGTGTTCACGGAGTGTTAATGCTTTGCTCCGGTGCTTTATTAAAAGGAGCACCTTAATTACCAGTAGTTTCCCTTGAGGCCCCGCTGCAAACGGGCTGGTAGGACAAAAGATGTTGTGCAAGTTTCTCATTGCGAGCACGTACGACTAAATACGGAACACATGCTATGATTGATTATTACTTGGATACCTTATTATTTATCTGCAATTGCCCTATGTATGACTATTTCATGAATTATCTTATCCATGCAACGCCCGTTCATCCATCCCTATGCCTACAGTATTTTAATCCTGCTGTCTACTGCAATTATTACTGCTGTCTTTATTTTACTGCTGCTATTATTTCACTACTGCTACTGTCATAAAACTGTTGCTACTGATAAACTGTGTCGAGCAAGTCTACTTCCAGGTGCAGCTGAACTGACAAATCATCTGTCAAGGCTTATAAATATTCTTTGGCTCCCCTTGTGTCGAATCAATAAATTTGGGTTTTACTTCCCTCGAAGACTGTTGCGATCCCCTATACTTGTGGGTTATCAGTAATGTGCGTAAAGTAAACAAATGCATTAGACCTAAGGGTGTACCCTTAAGCTAAGCATCGGTTATTTTATCCCTAGTGGCAACAGCACATCCACAATCTTAGAAGTTATTGTCACTCTCCCAGATTACCGGAGGCATGACCCCACTATCTAGCATAAATACTCACTCTTGGAGTTACAAGCATCTACTTGGTCAAAGCATCTACTAGTAACGGAAAGCATGCAAGATCATAAATAACATATAAGATAGATTGATAATCAACTTGACATAGTATTCAATATTCATCGGATCCCAACAAACACAACATGTAGCATTATAATAAGATGATCTTGATCATGATAGGCAGCTCACAAGATCTAAACATGATAGCATAAAGTGGAGAGACAACCATCTAGCTACTGTCATGGACCCGTAGTCCAAGGATGAACTACTCACGCATCACTCCGGAGGCAGGCATGGTGATGTAGAGCCCTCCGGTGATGATTCCCCTCTCCGGCAGGGTGCCGGAAAGAGCTTCTGAACCCTCCCGAGCTAGTGTTGACGGCGGCGGCGTCTCTGAAACTTTTCGTGGATAATGGCTCGGGTATTTAGGATTTTCGCGTCGGGAAGAATAAATAGGCGAAAGGGCGGCGGCTGCGGACCACGAGGGCCCCACACCACCCCACGGCGCGGTAGGGGGGGCCGCGCTGCCCCATGGTGTGGGCGCCACGTGGCTCCCCTCCGTGTCTCCTCTGGACTCCGTCTTCGTGTTGGAAAAATAGGAGGTTCTGTCCAAGTTTCGTCCAATTCCGAGAATATTTCCAGACTAGCTTTTCTGGAATACAAAAACAGCAGAAAACAGGAACTGGCATTGTGGCATCTTGTTAATAGGTTAGTCCCAGAAAATGCATAAAAATGCTATGAAGTGTATATAAAACATGTAACAATTGGTATAATATCAACATGGAACATCAGAAATTATAGATATGTTTGAGACGTATCACCGGACCCTCCGGATATTAACTTAGCAAACATTTGGATCTCGCGCAATATTTGCGCCATATAACGACGAATAGAAAATACGGATGCATAATAGCTCAGAATTTATCATGTATATCGCAAATATATCAAAACTTGATCTTTACATACTTTTAAACGCCCGTAACCTCCGGACTATTTGAAATGGATGACCATATCGCATGGATGTCTGCATGCGCAGGCTTTGACGATATTATTTCCAGTGTGAACGGCGCAGTGTCTGAACCTCCGGATTAATGGACATGACCTCTGGTCCCACCTAGAACCCCGGCCGACCGGCGCAGCGCCCGAGATTCCCCTCCGAACTTGTGAGCTTTATTAACTATGGCGCCAGACGGTAGAAATCCATCCCCTCCGAGATTCCCCTCCATCTAGAGCAAACCCTAGCTAGCCTTATCCACCACCTCCATCCGCCTCTCACCGGCCAATCCAAGATCCGCCGCCGCGCGCATCATGCCTCCCTGCCTGGCCACGACCCACTCGAAGCTCACGCGTGAGCGCTACGCCGCCATTGCGGCGGAGATGCGCACGGCGGCCAACATCCCATATGCGGCGGAGACTGATGGCATGGATCACACGTTCGCTGGGAACCCCAAGAGGAAGGTATGATGTAGCATAGCAGCAATTTTCCCTTGATTACAAAACCAAGGTTATCGAACCAGTAGGACTTGGAGAAGGCTTCGGCTAGGTGACAATGGCAATGACGCCGAAAAGAGCTGTTGACATGGACCTGCGCACACACGAACAAACTATTTTGTCCTAACGAAACAGAGAGGGTGTCAATCTCTCGGCTTGCTGAACACAAAGGATTAAACGTATGGTGAAAAATATTATGAGAGCAAAAATGACCAGCGAGCAAATGACTAGGAAAAGCTATTAAAACGGTTGTAAGCAATGTAGGAAAATAGGACCGGGGTCCACAATTCACTAGTGGTGTCTCCAAAAGATAAACGTGTTGGGTGAACAAATTACAACGGGGGCAATTGACAAACATGGGCGCAACACAATACTATCATGACACATGGTTCACCGTTTCATTTAATATGGGCATTACGTCAAAATACATAGACCGTTATCCAACTGCATCTATGACTAATAATCCACCCCGGGATCGCTATCGAGCATGTCACCCGAAAGTATTAAGTTGCAAACAACAGATAATTACAATAAGCAAGGTGCGTAATGTAAGCAATGAGTACAACATAAAGTAATAAACACCGCTATTTTATCCCTAGTAGCAACAGCACATCTCAAGTTCTAATCATTTCTGTCAACTCGAGCTCGAACAAGAGAGGCATGAACCCACTATCTAGCATAAATACTCCCTCTACTGACACAAGTAATTACTTCAGCCAAAGCATACACAAGCATCGGAGAGCATGCAAGATCATAAATAAAACAAATCATAGATAAACTGAACCATAATGTCAAGACTCCATAATTCATCGGATCCCCGCAAACACAACACATAGTATTACATAAAAATGATCTTAATCATGTAGGCAGCTCATAAGATCTAAACAATGGAGCACAAAGGAGAAGAGCCAACCATCTAGCTACTGCCATGGACCCGTAGTCCCGTGGTGGACTACTCACGCATCACGCCGGAGGCAGGCATGGTGGTGTAGATGCCTCCGGTGACGATCTCCCCCTCCGGCAGGGTGCCGGGAAGAGTTTCAGAACCCTCCTAATCTAGGGCTGGCGACGATGGCGGGCTCGAAACTTTTCTAGAAAATATGATCGGGTCTCGAGGGTTTCCGGGACGAAGGCAATTTATAGGCGAAAGAGCGACTCAAGGAGGTCTCGGAGTCGCCCAGGTGGGGCCCAGGCGCGGTCCACCCTAGGCCGCGCCTGGGGTCGTCTGGGGGCTGTGGGCCCCCTGCAGGCGTCCTCTTGGCACAGTCTTTGTTTCTTCGTTAAAATAAATCATGTAAATTGGCAGTTTATTCCGAGAAAATTTCCCGACTAGCTTTTCTGAAACAAAAAGACAGCAAAAGCAGGAACTGGCACTGGGCATCTTGTTAATAGGTTAGTTCCATAAAAATGTGCCAAAATGATATAAAAGCATTATAAAAGCATGTGGCAATGATATATAATATGCATGGAACAACCAAAAATTATAGATACATTTGAGACGTATCAGAGACATTGGCGGCGGCCATGGCAGAGGATGTGCAGGAGATGCGCCCGCCCGCCGGCTATATTGTATCAGTCTTCGCCATAACGAAGGCCGTGGTGGAGTTCTTAGCGGTCCGCGCTGGTCGCAAAGGCGTGCCGGCGCGCCTGGCCGCGGTGGTGGCAGATGGCGGCGCGGGCGTGGTGGAGAGCCAGGCTTCGGTGGCGGGCAATGGCAGCGAGGTCGTGGTGGAGAGCCAGGCCTCGCCGGGGGGTAATGGCGGCCAGGGCGAGGGCCAGGCCGATGGCGGCGACGCGCCGGCGCCCAGGGCGCTCGCCCGTCTGGAGGCCGTCAAGGAAGAGCACTGCGCGGCCTGCCAGCAAATCCAGGCCGAGCGCATGGACGCTGCACTCATCGGGCAGATGAGGGCCGACCTTGGCCTTGTCGAGCAGAACCGCGACATCCTGGAGGCCGCGGCGGCGGCCGCGAGGACGGTGAGGCGGCGGTCGTGGGCGAGGACGGCGACTCCAACGAGGACATGCCGGACGCCGAGGCGGGCGACGACGAGGGCATGCCGGCGGCTTTCTATGAGGACTACATGCCCGACTACGATGAGGACATGCCCGACCATGAGGACGGCGTCTGGGAATCCTCAATTGAGTATGACGACTAGATCTTCCTGTCCAGTCCTTTCGTTTAGACCGATCGATCGTCAAACGGTCGATGTAGTAGTAGCTAAGCTCGATCTCTAGTATATTAGATCTCGAGATCTGACTATTAATTAGTACATTTTGCTAGGATAGCTAGCTTTGATCGATCTGCGGCCTCGATCGATCGACCATTGATCGATAACATATTCGCGCGCGAGATGTGCAGGGCGGCGCGCGGTACATATTTTGATAGGATAGACGATCGATCGTATTAATTATCACTAGCTAAGATCGATCGAATCGATCGAGGAGTTGGCCGGCAGCCGGTGCGGTGAAAATTTGATACAAATTCACTGTATTTTGCTACTAATTATAATAGTAAGTTATGAACTCTGATTGAATATATTTCTGTTTAATTCCCAGTTCCATGTTCATAATTTTGTTCATGTTTTCGCGTGCACTCTGTTATTAGTGTAAAGTTTCTTTCATTTAGCGCGGGAGAGCTATTTCTCAGACGGCGAAATTTCCCAGCCGTCTCTACTAGTTTCTACAGGCGGTGAAGATTTCTAACCGTCTCTAAACGTTTTGTATAGGAGACGGCGAACAGTATCAGCCGTCTCAAGTTATATTTGAGACGCTCACAAAATTGAACCGCTTGAGGAACGGATGATTTTTTTTTTTTGGTTTGACCGGCTCTAGGTCCCATTTCCCATTTGAGGTTTTGTACTAGCGTATTGTATTTTTCTGATGATCTTTTTGCAAAAGGTAGATTTTTCCTATCATCTACCTGGCTTGTAACTTAATTTTTAGACTATAAATGTGACACGTATTATCTGAAAAATGCCTCTATATATAAAAGTACGTCTGATTCTCGCCCTGTCCGCTGCCCACGTCACCGCGACACTGTAGCTGGCGAGTTTCTACCAATCACAGGCCGCGCACGATCTTTGGCGCAGCATTTTTGCAGAAAACCGCCCACAAAGGACCTGATCATAATTTTCGAACAACCCGCGGACTTCCTTGCAAAATTGCCAGCGAGCCTCCCCTCCCTCTCCTTTTCTCTCGCGACCGTGGCGTCGCCGGCGGCCGCCGCCATGGCCCTCCTCCTTCAAATCGAAGGGCACGGGGAGCTGCGCCGTCGCCGCCGCTCCCTTCTCGCCGCTGATCGCCTGCCGGGACGGCGCGCCGCGTCCGCACGCCTTCTCTTGCACACCCTTCCTCCCACACCCACAAAAAAGAAGCAAAATGGAGACAGAGAGAGATAGAGGATAAGGAGGAGGAGGCAGGGGCGGTGGCGCAGCCCTGGCAGCGATGGCGTCGTGCTGGCGCTTAGCGACGGCCGGCGGCGCTCGTGCTTGGATGCGATGGGCGACCAAGGGCTCGCAGCGGAGGGCGGAGGGATTTGTGCAGCGGGGCCGAGGCAGGGCGGCGGAGCGCGGCCAAGTTGGTGCGCAGGACAACAACCTGAGCACGACGGTCGACGACGGAGGAAGAAGGCAAGGCTCTGGAACTTCCGGCGGCGAGCTCAGCGGCAGGCGGCGCTGCAAGGAAATGAAGATGGAGCCTATTTTTACTGGCGCACAATCCACTCCCCAAACCATCTCTCCCATGCGCGCAGCGGCGAACTTTTTCTCCGGTGGTTGCCGATGTAGTCGATACCATCGCGTCCTGCAATGATATTGTCCATGGTATTCAGCTGCTCCTCGACATCATGGGCTTACCCGCAACGATCTCCAGCTGCTCCTTGACATCATGGCCGTGCCCGTGCATTTGTATGCCGTTCCTGCACCTCACAGCATTAAGGTCAGTCATATGTTCGACCAAATGCTTGACACAAAATTCGTCTTAGATGTCTATGTACGAGTTCTTTTAATTCTTCAATTTATTATCTCCATGCCATAGACACTGATTACTCATGATTATAATCCTGTTAAAATTGTTACTTCTTAGGGGATCGGAATAACGAAGGAGCTTTTAGGGGAGGACCATGGTGAGGCTCTATTGCTGCAGTACTTGTCAGCCATGGTGAGACTGTACTGCCGCTGATTCCTATTTACCTATGCTACAAGTCCTGCTCTATGCGCTATCACTCTGGTTAAATCCGTCAGCACTAGCGAAATGTAGATGTGCTTTTGGCACTTTCAAAGAAATTGGACGGTTGTTGTCATCGGGGAACTACATCGGAAATTTCTCCCATGCATCTTCTCCAGTACTAATAAGCATTACAGCAAGGAGGAGAGGCAGTACTAAGCATCACGGTAAGAGCAATTTGCGGTGGCGGATGCATCAGAGGTGAAACAAAGAATCACCTGACGTTGAGCAAGGGGCAGAAAACCCAGCGTAATGGCCTGTACTCACACGTTGTAGTATCCCAGTTTTTTCTCATTGTTGTATAGTCAATCCTTTGTTAGTAATCTACCATTCCTCACTTTGCTCCATTTTTTTTTTCTATAAGACTTTGCTCCAGTTCGCAAATGTGTAGTTCAATGGCCATCCCATCCACTTGCTAGAATTGGTGACATATGGGATTTATTACTATAAGGGTGAAGTAATGTTATTGGTATTTATATTACTGTGAGCACAATACATTCTCTGAATACGATGACCCCTTTATTGCTCTTAATAATATTTCAGAATTCATGGAAACATGGATTTGAAGCATGGTATTTGCAGGTTACCTATTTACACAAACATAACTTTGTACTGTTTTTCTTTCCCTTTCTTTTTTGTATAGATTTATGGATTTAACCCTTGCCCCAGCAGAACCTAAGCCATGTTTAACTTTTCATTCACACTAATGTTACAGAGGTTGAAATGGCATGTCAGTGTTTGTCATGGTGTTAAGGTAATAAACTATAGGGATTCCAAATGTATTCATGGCATGATTCTCAAGTCACAAAGGTAAGTGCATCTTATATTTCTCATAAACAAATTTAGTTAAGCTTGCATCCTCTTCTTATGTTGAGCTGAAAGTGTTACCATGTTAGTTGCTCAGCAATCTAATGTTCTCTTTGTTTGTCAAGCTATGTTGTGCTGCATTACCACGGGTCATATGTAAGTTGATTCTGATATACCCCAAAAGTTGAGAAATATGCTGGGAGAGAAGGGATGTGGTAGGCATACTGTCTATTAAAAGAAATATTAGTTTGTGGCTTACTGCAAGTATAAATCTTGAAGCTCTTCAGCATTGTTTTTGTTGAGATCAGTTTGTAACTGTGTATGTGTTGAGGCTTACTGCAAGTATAAGTCAGTAAGTGTGTATGTGTTGCGGATTACTGCAAGTATAAGTCTTGAAACTCTTCAGCATTGTTTTTGTTGAGATCAATCAGTAAGTGTGTATGTGTTGCACAAGGTTCCAAGAGGAAACATTAGGTTATACAACCGATTTCTGTTTGCCAATTATATTTCTAAAAATTTCCTCTTGGAGTATGAACTTATTTAGTAGTCGCTCTAAAGAATGAGCTATTGAACATGTTTATGCATATTTTAAAATTATTTTTGTCAGCTGTTGAGTCATACTGTGGGCGTACATTTTCAGAAATATTCGATCATTTTGCCAAGGTATTCATAATCACAATAACAATATACAATTTTGTAGTTTAAACGTTTATTTCCTGAAAAATTACAGTTCAAATGTTATACAATGCATTCCTGAAGAAAAAACTGTTGTGCAACGCGCCAAGAGGTGGCTAATATACCCCGCATCAAAATAGAAAAAACAAATAATACCTTAAATTTAAAGCACGAAAAGAATCCATCAAACAAATTAACAATTTTCCAACTTTCTACTCCACGGTTCAACAACAATGCAAAAAATACATCAAACAAATTCAAAGAATTTATATCTTTGATTATACGGTTCACAAAAATGCTACAAAAATATTAGAGAAATCAAAAAAAAAAATCTATTTCATTCTACGGTTCAAAATAATGCAAACAAAAAATTATTCTACGATTCAAAAAAATGGTAAAAAGATATCAAAGAAGAACGAAAAACTATGTATTTTATTCTACGGTTCAAAATAATGCAAAAAATATATCAAATTCCCTAAAATTTTACATTTACCCAAACTTTTCAGACAAAAGATGCACCCAAAAAAACAATGTGCACAAAATAATCCAAACAATATATCAAAAAACTTCAAATTTACCGAATTTTCAAACTTTGCACACAAAAGTTGACTCCTCAAACTTTTCACACAAAAGTTGCACCAAAAACCCCGTTGTACACACCTCAAAATTTAAGGAATTTTTTAAATATAACTAATTTTCAAACTTTTCACACGAACTAACAAATGGCCATTTTGTTCAAGACCTGTTCAATTAGCTAATTTCCTAACAGTATTATCCATTATAACTTTTAAAAAAAACTCCTCCGTGAAAACTTCCAGCCGATAATATTTACCGCAGCAGACAAACTAACGTGAAGGTTATTCTTTCTCAAAACATTTTTAGATGGGAAAATAGAATCACATTTAAACATTTCAAATTGCTAAAAAATGGAGATACTCCAAAATATACCGACATACTCAGAAAAAAAATGCTATCTATTTATGGCAAACTACGACCATACTTAATCATTCCAATTCAGTAGATATTTGCGTGCAATCTAAATGAACTCTCTCCAAATAGGGATTTAAACTTAATAAATGCTCACATAATATATTTTCTCTAAGTATGGAGTTAACTTACAAATTTATTTAAAAATGCAAGCATATTTGAAAATTCAAATTTGCCGAGTATTTCGAGATACTATACACGACAAACTCCGGCGGAATTCAACATTTTCAAACCCGACGAGTGCGGCGTGTCGCCGCGCCGAAATGACTAGTATTATGTAAAGTGCGAGCAAAGCAGAAACTTATTTTTTATCCTTTTGTGTTACCCGGCCGACCGGGAGGAGGTATCCTGTGCACCCAACGAATTGGTGCACCGACCACATAAAATGTGGGAAAAAGTTTGCTCATATGTAATACTCGTATCTAGCATGTCACAAAATTGTAAGTCCAAATTCCTAACACATGCCAAATTCGGCCAACTCACGAGCTACTCGAACTCGGCTCGTTCAACCAAACGAGTCTAAAACTTAAGCTCGGCTCGACTCGGTGAACTCGCGAGCTACTCGAGAGTAGCTCGGTAAAAACTGACAAAAAGCAATATGTATGAATTTATGGACCATTCCGCCTCTTCTTCCCTGCAGCCTTTAACTCCAAGCACGGTTGCTTCTCCATGGCACCATGGTCGGGCGAGGGTGGCGCGGCACAGTGGCCGTCGGGAGGATGGGGCAACGGAGAGGAGGTGGGCTGGAACGACGGTGGCCAGGCGGTGGACGCCGGTGAGGATGGGACGACGAAGAGGAGGTGGGCTGGGATGGGAGCAGCCGGGCAGTGGCCGGCAGGGACGGGGTCGCCGCCGCCTCTCCTCAGCTAGGAAACGCTAACCTAGCCGTCTCTGCCTCTCCTGCGTGCGTGCTAGTGTGAGTGGTGCTCTAGCAGGTAGTCACGCTGGTGGGCTGTTGGCTAGTGCGTGGGCGGGGTGTGTGGGCTTAGAAGGATTTGCTACATGGGCTTGTGGCATTGGGCCAGACATAAACGTTCACTGTATTTTCTGTTTTTAGCGAGCTAAACGAGCTTACTAACTCGGTTTGAAAAGCTCAAACTCGTTTAGTTAAAAATTTGGAAACTCGGTTCAGCTCGTTTGGTTACGAGTTCGAATCAAGTCGAGCCGCCAGTTTCGAGTTTTAATTGCAGGCTATTGCAGCACAGGATACGTTCTCGGGCGGCCGGGCCGGTCGCCGTTACCGAAGGCGTGACGGGTCTCTACTCTCTCGCTCAGGGAAAGCCACACGCTAGCCCGGCACCGCCGTACCATGTCGCCGTCCTCCTTCCGTCCACGCAAGCAACCAGCGACTCCAAGCGCGCTCTCTCAGCCACGCCTCCTACTCACCTCGCCCCCACCGTAGTCCGTAGAGCGGTAGAGGCCGCGCGGGGGAAAGAACTAAGAAAATCCTCCTGGTTGCTAGAATCTGAAGCGGAGGGGGCGCCATGGGGATACTAGTGGTTTCTGGGAGATTCTTGGCGCGACGGCCTTCCCTTGCGCTCGCCCCTCGCTGCTCCGGAGGCTCCCCGGACAAGCGCGGCAGGGACGAAGGTACGAGCTGCTCACTGTCTACTAGTAGTAGCTGTTGTGTCCCGCGCAGCTCCCAGTAGGTGTTTGATGAAATGCCGCTGTTGATTGATGGATTACTGCTGTAATTAGTCTCACGGTACTTTGTGGTGTAGTGTCATTCCTCAAGAATATCATAATGTCAGGCCGGTTCTTATCAGAAATTCAGAACACCACTGTTTGCTCTACTCGTTCAGATAGGATCTGCTTACCGGATCACGCGAAACAATACAAATGCCTGATTCATGTGCTTAGATATGAAGTGAATGCGATGTTTGATTCCTTTTGTTTCAAGCGAAGTGTATGTTCTTATTCATGCGTGCACTCGCAGGTCACTGTACATTTATAACTGTGTGTTTTGGTCTAACTGATGATCGGTGTTAAGAGATAAATAGTGCTGTTAGTGTCTAAAGAGGTCGTTTATTGATTTAGCAATAGATTCTCGTTACGCCATCATCTATTTGCGCCCGAGGTTTTTGTTTTTGAATCAAGGAGTGGAGCTCCCGATTTCATTGAAAATGAAACGGATAAGACTAATACCAACTTGTTCTGCCAAAGCAGGCTATACAGCCAAGTCACAGCAACATTACTACATCTAACATCATGCAACTACTATAGAACTTCATAAAAATAAAATTTCAACAGTTTTGACATTTCTTAACATGATCTACCAATATCAGAAAAATCCCTGGGAGCACTTAACAAACAAAAAGAACACTTAATCATACCCCACAAGTATCTAGCCAAAGCACACTTAAAGAAAAGATGATCTACTGTGTCACCACAATCATAGAACATACATTTGATCTCCTTTCCCTTCCATCCCCTGTGTATCAAATTATCTTTAGTCAATATGCTATTATGAGCTGCTAACCATAAGAACACCTTTACTTTTAGAGGAACTCTCACAAACCAGAGCTTCCTGTGATTGTGTGGCCATTTAACTTGAGTAACTTCCGGAGCTAGATACAATGATTGAACACAAAAAAAAACTCCAGATTTAGTTAGAGCCCATCTTTGGCTGTCTTCTACATCTGTCAACCTACCATCTGCACCTAAAAGTTTCAACTGCAGCCACATTGTTGCAGTTTCCCCACAAAGAGTTCTCCTAAATCTAATGCTTACCCAACCATCTTCAAAAAACTTTTTGCCACACTTATATTGCAACTGAAAGTTAAATTATAAAACCTAAGAAATTTGTTATAAGAGGACCATCTCGTATCCAGTAGTCCTCCCAGAACCTTGTCCTAACACAATTGCCAACCTTCTTTTTACAAAAATTGAGACAGTGAACGATGTTGTATCCATTTGCCAAAAACACCAGTGCAGTTATCCTGTATTTCTCCGATCAAGCCGTATTCTACGACATCATTTGCACAGCATTCCTTCACCGTAATAGGAAGCAAATGATTACGAGATGCCAGCTTATGCCTTGATTTGAATTTTTTGAATACCGAAGTAGAGATTACAGGAAAATCACATCTGAGATTGTTGCTCTTCATGCCATAATGCAAGAGTGGAATCATATATCCTCTTCTTTCGAGGCTCTTTTGGACAATAGTACTGGATCTTATTGAGGGAAATTATTTCAAATAATTTATTTACTCCAATAACTTTGTCGGTACAACTGTACCAAGTGCTTCGTTGATTTTCTCATTCTAGGACACTGGACACTACGAAATCGTGCAATTCATATGTTTTTAGACAGTGCATGTTTCCACGAAATGCATCACATTTATAATCTCGGATGGTAGTGTTAGTCGATCTGTCTAAGTATTCAACAGAGCATGTTACCTAGTGTAATATAAACAGACTCCTGAAGGTTGGGAGGAAGGAACTTCTTGACCAATCATAAGCATTGAACAGAACAGTAGAACACCATATAACTACTTATTTAACAGATTCTCCTGAGCAATTTTATGGATTTGATATGCTATGTTGTATTATTTATAACTGGAAATTGTCCGTCGGTGAGAGGGGTTTATGCAAAAGGGATACGTCTAGAAACATCTCACTGTTTGCTTTCGATTTGTGCACAGGATGAGAGCATATTTTTAGTATTGGTCATTTCCCCGTTTTACTTATCAGGTGACACATCATCCACCGACTGGGACAAGGCTTGGTCTACGTTTAAGAAGAAAGGGAAGAAGACCCTATTTTCAGAGTTCTCGCCGAACAAATATGTGACCTGGAACCCGCCGCGCAGTGAGTATCCATTGTCGGAAGAGGTCGATCCAATCAAAAGAGCTGAGAGGTCTAACTTGATGCTGTGGACAAGTCCAAGGTTTACCTTGGTAGGGGCGATTATCATCGTCTTGGCATTGCTAATCTATACACTGGTTGTGCCAGCCAAGTAACTGTTCAAGTGACAGGTAGGTGGTGAGCTGTAGGCCGAATATTCTACTTGGAAGTCTGTATTGTACATTTAGTTTGTAATATACCAACTATAGCATGCATCTGTATTGCTTCAGCCATATTCTAACAGATAATAAGAGAGCATCCCTTTCGTTTAAGTGGTTTTCTTCACTTGTGCGTCAGTCGGGTCATTTTTCATCTTCCACTCTGACCAATTTTTTTTTGGCCACATAGAACAATATGTTGATTGACATAAACGATTATGCTCTGGATATGAGTTTTTCATAGTTCTTGCTTCTCAGTAGCTTCAGGTTTGATCATCTAATGTTAGTTGTATTAATCAGTGGCGTAGTTTGTAGTGTTGGTAACGCTTGAGCAAGTGGACATGTGCAAATCATCTAGTATAGCCTGATGCAACCCCTGAGAAGCACGTTTTTATCACAGCTAAATTCAAGTCAAGACAGTTCATTAGCTTCATATAATAGTAGGCACTAGATAAGCAGGAATCTTTCTTAGATGTAAAGCAATTTAACTAGCCTTATTTCTTGTCCCTAAAAAAATAGCCTCGGTCGCTTGCGTTGGAGGCACCAGAACAGTTTGTCTGCAATGTACATCTTGAGGTTAAACTGTTGGATGAAATACAATATTATAAATAAACAGCATCAGGACCATCTTATCGTGCCTTCAGGACTTGGTCGTTACAGCTGTATTCAGCATCTTGGAACAAGTCAGACAACATATTTTCATCTTCCCTTCTGAAATTGGATTTCTTTTTAACACTTTAGGGCTTCTTTGATTTGTAGGATCTTGAAATGTAGGAAAAGGAATAGGAATAGGAATTGGGTAGGAATACAAGTGGAAAACTGCAAAGGAAAACTTCCTCCAAAGGAAAGAAAAAATGAGGTTGGACTGAATTGTTTCCTATGGGTGTTTTGCATAGGAATCTGGCTGCACAGGAAAAATTCCTTCAGATTTCCTTCAGTGTGTTCCTATGAATCAAACGCTGCTACAGTACAATTTCCTATAGAAACATGAATCCTACACTTTTCCTACAGGATTCCTACAAATCAAAGGAGGCCTTAGACTTCGAACTATGGCCAAGTTTTCCCCCTCCTATGACTCTATGAGTTGTGGCAGTACTGCTGGTCTAATGCTAAGTGTCTAAAGTGGCAAATTAGCATTCGCTAAGATCATTGATTGAATGCTCAGAGCTTCTAAAATTTGTTTTTTTGTAGATGTAAATAAACTTCCTGAAAGAAAAGATTAATGCTGATTACATTTCGAAAAATTAACACAAGTAACTAATTGTTGACTGCTGTAATAATTATATTTGCCTGCTCCTGTTGACCTTGTTACTATTACTTTTTGTTACCCGCGCATTGCCTTCGATTCCAGACACTTCTGAGATCTGAACAGATTTCTCAGTGTGAACAGAATAGATTTGTCCCAAGGTCATCGTGGAATTCAAGTCAACTGCCTCCGGCCTCTCGCTGGACGTGCAAATATTTTTTCCTTGCACGTCCATCTGCTGCTGCTGCTGTATTTTAGTTCACTGATCGTGCATTATTGTACAGCTTTTCCTGCAGATTTCCTTATCTTATGCCTTATGGTTTGGACGCAAGCAATGTCCATGGCTAGCGGAGAACCTGACCTGCGTAATTTAAACAGCGAACGATTCGATGCTGGAAGTTGTGATCCAGAAAATCTCTGTTTTCTTCTCCTCTTCATGTCTGGAGTGGGTAGGGTGATTCCTGAATTATACACGCTCACCATTGGCAGGTAGACAGTGGCGTAGTTTTCTAAATACATCACTCCAGCTGGAGTGTCCAACTCCAGAACCTGGCCAGTTAGTGCCGCGATCCAGCATTTTTTCAGACAAAATACCAGAACGAGCCAACCCAAAACACCAGATGGGATGGCCATTGCTGTTTTTTTCTAACCATGCTTGCTTGCTTGCTTGCTGGTGACTAATATGCCAGGCTGGATCAACTAATAACAGTGCTTGAATTTACCAGGCTGGTGTGTATTGGATCTAGACTAGATCTTCGTCTTGAAGGCATCGTTTTTTTTCGCGGGATAAGGTAGCGTATGTAGGAAGCTTGCTGGCTGATGTGTAGTCTGAAACTTCCCAGGCAGAACAGTGACATCTCAAGGTTCAGAGACAGAAAATGAGTGTGACTCGCTGTTGAGCCCAAGAGATTCTAGAAGAGTCCGAACCCCGAAGAGCAGCTGCTTCTTGCACACCAAGGAACCTTGGCTGCCACTCTTCCCAAGTCCCTTGTGGCATTCGCCGCCTATAAAAGTGCAGAGCCGCCTATCCACTCCCCTCGCATCAGTCACACACAAACACTAGCAGAGACACCTCACAACACCCTTGACTCTCCGGTCTTCTTGTTTCTCCATCCTGCCTATCTTCCTGCGCAAGAAGGTGCCAGCAGCAGCAGCAGCAGCAGCAATGGAGCGGCAGGGCGACGCGAGGCGGCCGTTGCCGAGGCGCGGGCAGGTGAAGGCGACCATATTCGCGTGCCTCTTCCCGTGCCTCGTCGGCAACCGCAAGGCGGCCGAAGCCAGCGAGCGCAAGGAAGGCAAGCCCAAGGGCGGCAGCGGCGGCGGCGGTCGGCGCGTCGTGCCCGGTGGTTGATCAAGCTCGGCCGGGTTAAGGGAAGAAGAAGAAGATATTAAGTCTGAAGAAGTTAAGAGTTGGGATTTCTCCTGTCCCCAGTTGAAATTGATGCAGGTCCGGTTCTTCTTGAGCCGGAAGCTGGTGTCTTGGAACGCAAAATGAGGGTGGACGGTTGGGTACGTCGGTGGTGGTCTGTGCTGTAGGATTCCGGCGACGAACGGAATCTGTAGTCTAGCAGCAATTTACTGTCAGTTTCGGGGTATATCTTGATTGAAAATCGCCACTCCGTGGTGAATTTATGGGGTCTGTAGTGTTCGCGTGTATGTACTCTGGTTTCTTGTCTTGAATAAGATCTCTGCATCTCGGTCGCAGAGTAGTGCGTTTCTGTGGCCACTTGTCTGTCCCAGAGTCCTACTGTCGATATCGATTGAACAATCTCGTTTTCTGAATCTCCATCTCAGATTAGTGTGTGTAGATAGTGTTGGTGTTTACTGTACTTCCGGTTTCTTGTCTTGATAATAACTCTGCATCTCGGTCGCACACTAGTGCATTCTGTAGTAACATGTCTGTCGCAGAGTGCGTCGATTGAACAATCTCGTCCTCTGGTATGGATTTCCGCTCTTGATTGAACAACCTTTGTGTTTCTTGATACTCCTACATTCCGAACGTCGTTGTTAATTAGTGGACATGGGAAAACCATTGCGTTGGAGTATTTCTTCTGTTCTTGAGACCAATTTTGTTCTTGCGGCAACGACAAGTCAGCGTCATGTACAGTGCCGGCAAATCGAGCTGCTTCGCCGCGAAGGCTTCTCCTGCCAGCTGCATCTGGGCCCGCCATCAAATTTGCTTACGAAAACCTAGAAAGCGGTGACGCTTTTGCTGTCGCGCCGGCCGATCGATCCCGGCGACGAAAGGCCAATCGTGGCGTGCGGCGCTTTTGCGCTGATCCATCTCAGTGTCAGCGAGGAGCACGTTGGCTCATTAGCACGTGGTGCATTGTTTAGAGGCGTTGATGATTACACCTAGAAGCCGACGATCATTACAAAGACGGCCCTAATCTTCTTGCACCACCTAGAACAAAAGCAATGTGATCAATTATGCGTGACCAGAGGTTCTGAACCTAGTCGTATTCCGAAGGTGTCGTTGGTTTCGTCTTAACCAGCGACGTGCCTGGAATGGGAGGATCCTGCAACTCTGTTTTTGCTCATCGTCTGCAGTGCCGGTTCACTCCAAAGGTTTCTTCGCTTTGCTCATCGTTCGCACTGCTCATTCCTTCCAGAGATTACCATGCGACTAACCAGAGGCAAAGAATTGCATTACGGTCGGATACACCTAACCATGCCATATTTAATTCACCAGCCTTGTAGGCTCATCGGATCGTGTCCTTGTCAATGTGAACACCCAACGGAAGATTGTTCACGCGGTCATGTGGAATTCAGGTCAACTGCTGCATCCAAAGACGATTTGTTCCGACATGTCTGTCCATCTGCTGCCCTACTTCGATGCACTGATTATGCATCACTGCAAAGCTGTACGCCTGTACCTGCAGATTTACTTGTCTTATGCCTTGTGTGTTTTGGACAGCGGCAGTGCTCAAAAGTCAAGAATTTGAGTGTGGTTAACAGAGAGGCTCACCTCCAATTTATTGAGCTCTGGTCGATTCTCAAAAGTCATGAGTAATAGTTTCTTTCATTTGGTGTGCACTTCCTGGAACCGGCAATACGCTCAATTTGGTGTATTCTACTTTGCTGTTATGGTATTTACAATCCTGGAATTGTTAACCTCACTCTAATTAATGATCACTATGTTTGCTCCCAAATTAATGCGCTTATTTTGATTGTCTTTCTGATATTTTGATTCTATTTATTTCAACCACCAACACTCATATTCCTAGCTCTTTTTTCTTCTTGGGGTTTTGCTGGAAATACTGTAACAACACACACACTCATACACACACAGTCACATAGATGCCAAGACTAATATGCCTTCATGGTCTGGAGGGTATTCTGGATATCGTGGAGGTAACTGACGATGAATTCGTCTCTTGCCTCACCGATCTGAACACGGAGTTTCCAAAGCTACAAGAGTGCTTGGTTAAACAGTGCCATTAAGTTTCAACTGTCTTTAAACTTACTACTTCAAGTGCAATTATCAACTCTTTGCAAAATTGTTGGCTTTCTCATCTACAAAAGGCAACTCTGGTATTCAAAGAATCAGATAATTAGGTTCCACTCACTACGTCAACTAAAGCAACCGCATCTGGAGCACTTACTAGGGAAAATAGAAAAAATAATGACGTAGTACGACTTTTTTTATCACTATGGCCATCCTGTGTTCAGCTGATGTCACAGTATCTCAATTTTCTTCTCTCGCTCGCTCATGTCTGCAGATTGGCCATGTCTGGCTAGATTAATGCTTAATTATGGCCGCACACCATGAGCAGATATGAGAGTAGATAACATGTCTCTGCATAACAACGATGCACACAGATAAAATAGTCCAAATTTAAATAAAAATAAACAAGACAAAGTATAAGAATCAACCAGAGAGCTCGTCAATCGCTTATGGAGATGGAGGACCAATTTGAAGATTACGCTGTCACTCATTTGGAATAATAAACTCTCACAGAGTCTTCCAACCAAGCAAACACCTATATAAACAGGTCGGGAAACTTCACACGTTGTAGAGACGACTATAAACGAAATATATGTAGAGCGGTAGATGACCTGCATGATAGAGAAATTTGGATAACCAACCATATAAAACGAGCAAACGAGCATTGGAAAAAGAAGTGTTTTATTATCTCATCGTGATGACAAAATATACAATTTCCACTTCTTACCACTTACGCTTTTCAAGATTGTCTTTACCGAGGATTACCCCTTTGCGAAGGTACCATCCAAAGGTTTTTATTCGACTGGCACGTCTTAACGAATTTCCCATTTTCATTCTCATGTACTCCCTCCGTTCCAATTTAATTGACTTGCTATCCACCAAATGTGGATGTATCTAGAGTAAATTGGAACGGAGGGAGTAGGTTCCAACTAGTCATGCACAGACTGTCAAGGAGTCCTAATTCTTGCATTGAAACAAGTGGAATCCACCAGGTGTTGACATACACAGATTGTCACGGTCAAGAAAAAAAACATACACATATAGTGTAGTCATCACTCGATGAGAGGACACGACGCCATCACTGAAGCGTACCCAGTACCAAATATTCAGGTTAATCTGTGTTCGTTTTTCTCCACTAGAGTCAGGGTTCCAGCGCTAGCTCCTCCTCGTTTTAATTGCTCGTTCACTTCAAAGATTCGCGCGCGACTTGAGACGACTTGAAGACAACGACGAATGTGTCATTACGGTCACCACGAGCTATTTTTGTTTTTTAGACCATTCACCACGAGCTATTGAGCGTCGCGATTTCAAAGCTGGGCCCCGCCTAGCCACCCGCTCGTTCACATTGGTTCATGGGGCCAAACTCGAAGGTTTTTTTTTTCGAACATAGTAAAATGCCTTGGGTGCTCCTCCGTCACGCCCGCGCGATACCCTGATTTCATTTCGCCCAAGATCGATGGTGGAACGCTGTGACACCGGCCGCGGGATTGCTGACTTGGGCCGGCCCAGTTAGCTTCAAGGCAAGCAACGCAACGACAATCCGCTCGACTTGTACATCATCAGTTGGTGAGAGTTGCTATTTAAGCAAGTCCTTCTCTTGCTCGCTCTCCGAGGTGGGACTAAAAACGAATTCCTTTTGGTGCAGCTGGCGCAGCGAGCGTCGCATAATCCTGGTTTGTTCCCGCACTGTCCAGTTACGGAATTTCTCATTTGTTTCCCCTTAGCTAAGCTCGCCGCTGTGTCTAGTTACGGAAGCGAAGGAACGGGAATAAAAACATGTAGCAGTGTGCATGTACGTGCATGCATGATTCTCACATGCACTAGCTGCCCCGCCTGATGTATGTAGGAACAAACTTTTTGTTATTAGGAATAAAAAAATAGTAAAAAAAATCAAAAGTACAAACACGTAAAATTTATTTTGTATTGCAGGTTAAATAAACACCTTGATAAACAAAAATTATCAGCTCACAAGAGAAAAAAAGAAGACCTCCTGCAGAAGTAAATCTTTGAACCAGATGGAACAATCATAATTATAAGTAGAACAAAACTTAGAAAAAAATTAGAGTCATGGGCACAAAAATCAAATCTAGGTGGAACAAAAAGTTTAGATGATGGGAACAAAAAATAGTCACGAACATATCACATGGAACTATTCTAATGAAAAATTAAATGTAAAAAGGAAAAAACATAATTTTTTAGAACGCAGAACCAATCATGTTTATAGAAGGAGCAAATTACGCCTATAAGGGGAAGAAAATTTTAACATCCGTGAAACAAATTAGGATTAGAGGAGGAACAAAAATTAGTCTATGGAACAACTCAACTTTAGGTGGAACAAAATTTTAGCTAAAGGAACACAAATTTGTGCTCCTTGGAATAACTCACGACTATAGGTGGAACGAATCATATTACGTGAGGAGCAAAATTTAGTCCACGAAATAACTCACGACTAAGGGAGCTAATTTTGTAGAGTAAGAGGAACAATTTTTTTTGGAACAATGGAGCAAATAATTATACACTTGAAAAAAACATGAACATCAGAGGGAACAAAAAACACAAAGTAACACAAAAATTGTGGAACTAAAATTCTAAAATAAAAGGAACACATTAAACTAAGTGGAACAAAATTTTAATATCCATGGAACGAATCACAATTATAAGTAGAACGAAGCTCAAAAATAATTAGAGACTTCGGAACAAAAATCACATCTACATGGAACAAAAAGTTTAGATGATGGGAACAAAATTTTAGTGTCCACGGAACAAACCAGGACTATAGGAGGAACAAAAATTAGTCCACGACTCAATTTTAGGTGGAACAAAATTTTAGCAAAAGGAACACAAATTTTAAACCTTGGAACAACTCACGACAATAGGTGGAACAAATCACGATTACACAAAGAGAAAAAATTTAGTCCACGGAACAACTCACGACTAAGGGGGCTAATTTTGTTTAGTAGGAGGATCAATTTTTTTTGGAACAATGGAACAAATAATTATGCACTTTGGAACAAACACGAACATCAGAGGGAACAATATACACAAAGGAACGCAAAAATTGTGGAACTAATTTATTTAAATAAAAGGAACATATTAAACTAAGTGGAACAAATTTTAATATCCACGAAACAAATCGCAATTATAAGCAGAAAAAAATTAGAGTCTTGGGAACAAAATCACATCCACGTGGAACAAAAGTTTAGATGATAGGAACAAAAAATAGTTTGGAACGAATCACAGAGAACAATTCTTAAGAAAAAATGTAATGGGAACACATCATGTTTATAGAAGGAACAGATTATGACTATAATGGGAACAAAAGTTAAGCGTTCACGGAACAAATGCGGATTAGAGGAGGAACTAAAATTAGTCCGTGGAACAACTCAGCTATAGGGGGAACAATTTTTTAGCGAAAGGAACACAAATGTTTGCTCATTGGAACAACTCACAACTATAGGTGGAACAAATAAGGGTTACATCAGGAGAAAACAATTAGTCCACAGAACAAATGACTACTAAGGGGAACTAATTTTGTAGAGTAAGAGGAACAAAATTTCAGAACAATGAAACAAATAATTATGCACTTGGAAACAAACAGGAACATGAGAGGGAAGACAAAACACAAACGTACACAAAATTGTGGAACTAATTTTCTAAAATTAAAGGAACAAATCTTTCTTAATAAAGGAACAAATAGTTATACACATGGGAATAAAAATAGTACATCACAAGAATAAAAAGGTAAATAAAGTATTTAAAAAGTAAAAAAAAGAGACAAATAAAGAGTAAATATAGACAAATAGAAAGAAAATGAGTAAAAGAAACATATGAAAGAAGAAAAAAATTAGGGGAGCTAAATTGTCGGGAACAAACTTTTAGCATTCGAGGAACAAAACATGTATGCACGAGGAACAAAACATATGGTCGGGAACAATTCACGACCAGGATTCTAACAAGAAAATCAAAATTACACACAAAACTAATTGTTAGTGCTCGAGGAACAAAATAAAAGATTACAGAACACGTCCCTATTATGAGTAGAACAAGTTCTTAAATAAAATGGAACAATTTTTTAGGGCCCAAGGAAGAAACCTTGTCAACACAGGTAACAAACATGTAAATCAAATGGAACAAAATCAGGACTACAACCGGTACGGAGGAAAATGTTAGTCGCCTAAGGAACAAATATGTATACGAGATGGAACAAACACGAATACAGTTGGAACAATAATTTTAGCGTCCCAGGAACAAAAATCACATCTACGCGGAACAAAAATTATATTTACGAGGAACAAAAATCACATATACGAGGAACAAAAAACACACGAGGAACAAATCTTGACGTGTGCTGGAACAAACATGTAGACTGTTTGGAACAAAACTTTATCAATGATGGAAAGATAATATGGATTTTTTGAAATACACGAGAAACAAATTGCGATTACTGATGGGGAACAAAATGTTTAGATAAAAAGAAAAAAGGAAGAAAATGTAGAAAAAAAGAAAAAAGAAGAGAAAAGAAAAAAGAAAGAAAATGGACAGAAAAATACCAAAAGAAAGAACGAAAATAAAAGGAAAAAGAAACAGAAACATACGAAGGAAGGAAGCACGAACGTACAAAACGGAACAGGAGGCCGACGAATGAACGAAGCAATTACGTTAAACGGGCCAAGCCCACGATCGACACTCCTTTAGCGAAACGGTGGTACCAAATCGCTCGGACG
The DNA here is from genome assembly GCA_947311845.1 of Poa pratensis. Lineage (NCBI taxonomy): Eukaryota > Viridiplantae > Streptophyta > Magnoliopsida > Poales > Poaceae > Poa > Poa pratensis. The sequence continues at coordinate 29,230,545 of CAMZMU010000117.1, forward strand.
ATACCGAGTGATTCCCTTGCCTTCAGAGACAAGGAAGCCACATATGTATGGCGTGGACCTATTGTCGTCGGCGACGAGGCCCACAACGATGTAATGTACCCGGCCAGTTGATTAATTTCATCTGATCCAAAAAAAAAAGTTGATTAATTTCTTCTACTCCCTCCGTATCAACGAAGGGAGTAGAAAATACACCATCGACAACGGTGGCCGTCACTCCGCCCGCAGTGATCCGGCATTCCTGCGGGTGCAGCCGTACGTGCAAGATCCCCGAATCTCCAGATCCAGCATAGCCAAAGCGGCTATTTTTTAAAAATAATACATTTTTTTAAACAATTTTCAGAAATAATATACATTTATAAGAAATTGCAAAAATAATACACTCCGGCTACGACGTGACCGATTAGGATCTATCAGCCACCGTGGCCGATTAGCGCCACGCTGTAGCTGATAGGTACTAATCGGCCACGCCATAGCTGAGGATATATTATTTTTGCAACTTCCTCAAAATGTGTATTATTTTTGAAATTTTTTTTTTAATGTATTATTTTAAAAAAGAAAGCGTCAAAGCCCGGGACAAGAAAGTCGTGCATGGCCATGTGTGGATGTCCAACCCAGGCGACCAACGACCGTGACACACCGAGACAAAAAAAAAAGAGTTACCGATTAAAACATGTTCGGTACTATAGTAGTTCTGGATAGAAATTCTACTAGTAGTAAAAGCCGCCAGAATGTGATCACTCGAGCTGCTATATTGATCGAAAGGAACAGGGAAAGCGATCACGGTAATGTACAATCCACGTCGCACTGTTCATGTGGCAAATGGCTCTACACGTAATTTATCTCTACTACTTATAAAAGAGCGAACCTAAACTTCGCTAAAGCCACCCAACAAAAACGTACACAGGTTAACCAGGACCATTAGATCGCGTCCACTTAAACAGATCGAACGACACAATTTTGTTTTATCTTAACCCACCTGAACCAACGTACCAGATCTATCCTGTCGACCGGCAGAGAATTTCCTGCCAGTTTCCTCCCCACGACCGACCACACTGCTCCATGTTCGGCAGGTGAAATCCACGGTGCGTCCCGCCTCCATGGCCGCCCAGCTCCTCCCGGAGATGTCGGCGAGCCCCGCCTCCATGGCCGCCCGGCTGCGCCATTCTTCTGCACCGCCAGAAATCTCCGCGCCCCACAGCTCCGCATCCCATCCCATCCCATCCCATCCGAGGAGCAACGTTGCAGATGCGATGGGCTTCGTGGGGTCCTTCCCGGGGAGATGGCCGACGGCGAGGAGCTCAGCCCTAGGAATATCTACTTCATTCTCATCCTCGAGGAGGTTGCCGCCGAAGCTGGCCTCTACTCGCTGTGGAGCGCGGTCCGGGAGGTTGGAGTGACAGTTGGGGGCGGCGGTGAGGAGGGAGGGGGCTGGAGGTGAGGAATGCCCGGCCGCCGATGAAGAGCCGTGTGAGCGAGAAGGAGCGCCCCGCTCGGCGAACAGGGCCCTGCAGTCACGCCACATGGCTCAGCTTGGCGACGCTGAACCCAGCTTTCAGCTCTCACTTGCATCCTTCAATCAAGAACAGGTTCAGCCGTTTCTTTCAGTAATCAGCCCCTGTACCGGGTCTATTTAATTTGTGCATCTCAAGTCTATTGATTTGCACGAAGAATTACAAGAGTTTGGTTGCTGATGATTTCCGATTTCGCCGGAGATCTCCACGACTTTGCCGTCCATGATCGGCATTGCTGTGTCGCCGTTCAGCGGACCTCGCCGGAACTCAGAACACCCGCGAGCTCCACACAAGTACTATCTGAACGATTGTTAGTACTCGCCGTTCAACCGAATTCGCCGAAATACCGGCCGCCCATGATGCACACAAGGTACGCTCTAATCTCTGTTTCGTACGAGTATGAATCTGAATGATGTTTTGTACGAGTAGGGTGTTAGGAGTGCTTGGATTCCATGGTGCAAGGCAAATATGCTTTTGGATGTTTTTCGGAGTGTATTAGCTAGCTAACCACACTGCTTGAGTAACATAGTTCATGATGTGAGTTTGAAGCAATTTAATTTTCAGAAGCAAGATTTCTAGGTTCAAATTAGCAGCTAAGTCTGGTAAGGCTAATGTACCAGATAACCACTGTGTGAAGAAAAAAGCTGAAGCTACCTCTCGACAAATTTGTCGACCAGGAGAACAGAATAGCAGGGATGGAAGCAATACCACTGATGACAGGAGCAGGAAACGGATGCCTGACAAGTGACAAAGCAGACAGCCTACCAAAAGAAGAAAAAAACAATATTTACTCGGAGACAAAGGAAGATAAGAGTGATCCTATGCTTTATACCAGTGCTGCTGATATATCAATTACATCTCCAGTATTGAAGACCTAACCAAGCCGTATGCTGCTGCCCCAACTGATGATGTGTACAGTCTACAAGCTAAGGGAGATGGTAGCAACCTCTACAGGAGGCCAGTTGATAAACGTCTGTATTTAGTCGGTGATGTTGTGCTACGTGAAGATGAGTGTATAAAAGATTTTGTGTACCTTTTGTCCATTTGTATATAAGCAATTTGTGTACCTTTTGTGCATTTGTATAGGATTAATTCGTGTACGTTTTGCATTTGTGTAGGCATACACACATAGAAACTTGAGTTTGAACCAAGAGGATACGGACTCACTGGCGCCTTCAGGACCCGTCCTTATCCCCTCCCCGTCGTGTGCAGGAGGAGAGAGGCGACTTTTTGGGCGAACTCCGTCGATTCGCCGTGCTCGCCGCCGAGCCGCGGGATTCTCCCCCTCCGTCGGCCGCTCCGGCGGCGGGAGGGTGGGGATCCCCGGCTCCGGCTTGTAAATACGGTAGGGTAGGGTGGGGATCCCGTCGTCGGCGCCGTGGAGAAGATGGAGCTGGTGGCGGGCGGTTTGGTGTCGGGGAGGCCTTCTCCGGCGGTGCAGCTCCTGGGGGCTCGCCGTCGTCGTCCCCGACTTGCGGGGGCTCGAGGCCCGGCGTGGCGCTCGAGTCCTTCGGGTTCTCGTCAGATCCGTGCCGGCGGCGGGTCTGGCGCCTGGAACTCAGAGCTGGGCGAGCTCGGCGGTTTTTCTCTGCGTCGACGTCGAAGGCAGCTGCGGCAAGGTGGAGAAGCTGGAGAGAGGGGGCACTCGCCGTGCCCGTTTATCGGCATAAGCTCCGTCGCTACGCGGCGGACGAGCTCTGCGGCGATTTTCATCAAGAACGGTGCTCTCGGGGCGAGGTAAGAAGGAGGACGGCGGCCTTCGTCTTCGACGCCGGTGGAGCTGCTGCGATCTGCTCTGGCTCTGTTCCCCTACGTATGGTGTGCTGTATTTCGTTCCTGTACTTTGTACTCTGTACGTCGTTTCCTGTTGAATGTACGTAGGCTTTCAAAAAAAAAGAAACTTGAGTTTGAATTCAAACTAAATATTTTGAAATGCAAATTTGAATAATATCTCACAACACCAACGACTACTTACATTGTGTGCCTCATTGATTTTTTCCTCCCCAATTGCAACACACTGGTAGGACCAATGCAAAAAATGTAAAAGAAGTAATCCATGTAGATCCTGATATGGTTTTTCCTATTTATAAATCGCCCCTTTAATCGTGAAGACGTGCGTTGCACGTACATGACTACTAGTACTTTCTGAAACGTACGGAGTACATACTTTGTGTATACAGTACTTTGTTGTTCGTCACATACGTTTTAGGCTTTTTTTGTCACATACGTTTTAGGCTTTTTTTTTCATGGGATATTCGGATACGTTCCGGCTCTATCTATACCACTGTTCTACACCCTCTGTATATGTATACGAGCTCGCGCATCTGACACTATTTTGGGACGTGAGCAGCACCACGTCACGCAAATGACCTATACATGTCCACGCAACGCGAGTTCGCACAAAGCTCAGCTAGCCGACAAAGAAAATGGGAAATTGTTATGGACCTACTTCACTGATCATACAATAGTATCAGATTACACGGATTTGAGTAGCTGAATTGGGGATACAAGTAGCAGCAGGAGGTTGGGGAACAGAGAAGAGAAACTAGGGCAGAGAGGAGAGGAGTTCGGGAGGAGGAGGAAGCAGTTCCGGTTCGTGATCCAACTGGATGAGTTGCTTGTTGCCTCCGGGTGCGTATATGTAGCAGCTCGGGCTCCTGCCGGGTCTACTAGGCCGAGCCCATCGTCGATGACTAGAGACAACGGCCCAACTTGGGGAAACGCAGGCAAGGTCCATGACATTCCTCCCTTCTTGAAACTCGGCTTGTCCCCAAGCCGGTGTCTTCGGAGGAGAACAAAGCGCTGAATTGCCGGGATCCCATGGAGCGTGAACTTCCTTGGTGATGCCGGCGCAGCGGTGGTTATCTTCATGGTAATAAATGAGGTCGTTGCAGATGGTGTCGAAGGAGTACACTTGGTTGGAACCACAGTCGTAGTCGACGAAGATCTTGTTGACGAAGTCGATGTAGTAGTGGTGACCGACATGGACCGAGTCGGAGACGCAAGCAAGGTCCATGACATCCCTCCCTTCTTGAGGAAGTGCTTGGCCGCAACCAGAAGAGAGCTTTGTGTCATTCTCAGTCCATGCTACAAACCAGATCCTAGATAACCACTGTAATTGATCAGAACACTGTACAACAGTGGATTCAGAAGTATTCCCCCATTTCTGACAGCCAAACAGAGCAAGCATGCAACTTCCAGGATCATACAAAGTTTTCCCTTTCCGATTAGCTTTGTCATTGCAGTCCACGGGCACACCGAAAATTACTATTGTCGCAACTGGAAGACTCTCGATGCTCAATATATCTGAATCAGCAATACTGCTTGGTAAACATCCGCCCAAGATATTGCTGAACATCCGCCCAAGATATTGCTGAACGTATGTGAGCAAGATTCCAAAAAGAATTTGCATATTGGGAGCTAATGCACATGTAGTGCACTCGTACCTTGCAAGGCCTTTTTTTTTTTTTTGCGAGATGCAGAAGACGATTACAGCAAGAACACAGAGAAGATCAACACGAAAAAAGAAGAGAAACACAAATCTTCCTGCGTCGATGTCACCGTCGAAGCCGCCGTGTCGAAGACGCGCCGCCGCCACAGCTTCCTCGAAACCTTGGAAGGGAAGCCGCCCCCTAGCGGACGGGTAGTCTTCAAGACTTGAACTCCAGAGAAGCTCCAGCCTGCTCCGCCAGCGCCACCGCTTGCGCCGCCGTCTTCAGCATCGATCTTGTCAACCCAGATCCGCCGCCACGCGAGATCTGGGAGGGGGAAGACACTTCCAGCAGATCCTGAGATCCGAGGAAGCGAACGGAGCTGGTCCGCCACCGCGAAGCTCCACGGAGCTCCGCCGCCGGAGAAGACGCGAACCTGCACCAAAAGCTCCGCCGGCCAACCAACCTTCTCCAAGGCGCCGCCGGAGGAAAAGCTCCCAGAAACTACCCTATCTACAGCCGAGGAACGGAGATCCCCCGCCCTCCCGCCGCCGGAGCGGCCGTCGGAGGACGGGGGATCAGACGCAGCGCCAGCGAGGAGGTGGATCTGCGAGCGGGCGAAAAAGTCGCCTCTCCCTACTGTAGCGGAGGAGAGGAGACGTCCAAGGCTACGTCTGTTACCTTGCAAGGCCTTGTCCCTGAAAGAAACTAAGAAAGGACACAGCACCATCGAGCTCCAGCTTGGATAAATCCTCATGTGCATGGTTTTCACTGTGATCAGACTGACTGAACTCTTCACAATTCTGTTTCCAGTCAGATTCACAGGTCCGGTCTAAATGTGAATAGTATGCTGACCCAAGCAGCCCAAGCAGTGACATTAGGTAAAAATTGCGCACGTGAATGTAACACACCCGTTCAGAGCCCAGAGTTCCATTTGACCATTGTATAACCGTGGTGTTGAAGCCATATATACTGGTTATAGACCATGTGATTAGAGCTTCCATTGTCAGGTTGTCAAATGCTAGGAACAGGAACAGTACATGTCCTCCAATGCAGTAGCTTAAGCAGCAGCGGCTCTCATTATTTTCACATGACAGCTCATTTGTGATGATTTTTATATGAACACTACGTGGACACCCAATCAGCATTTGCATCATTTCCTCATGGTTCAGTAGCCTCGTCTCACATATGACCAGAACAGATACATCAAGGTCACTGAACATGTTGCCGGTAAGTGAACAATATGCAGTGGATCGTGGCCGGGTTGGCAGCCGTTGCTTCTCAAACAAATAGATCAGTGGCGCCCTTACTAAGAATAGCTGACGGAGAAAGTACTTCGGCACAAAAATACCAATCTGTAACCCCGTAGAGCAATGATCATGTGGAGATTGCCTAGTTTGGGGCATCTTGTCAATACTATTGAAACTGTACTCAAGCCAGAATGTTACTTCCGTGTGTATACTTCCTTGCCAGTGACTTCCAATTCCATGAAGCTTCCCACAAATACTTAGCAGAACAACATTTGAAGATATGCCACTGCCATTCAAAGGAATAACTCTATGCAAGTCCAAACTGAAGAGAGCAGAGAAGCAATATTTTCCAGATGGCTCATGAATCGACAACTGATCATCGGACCCAGAGATCTTCCGGCATACAGCAAGCAAACGACCAGCTAATAACCATGAAACAGTACATGATTGGGGTCTTACCGATAAGATCCCTTCCTGATTGTACTCGAACAATGACAAAGAATGAGGCCACGATTGCTTCTGAACCTTGTCATGTTGCAACAACTTGTTGGACAGTACGCACATGTCATACCCCTCGGTGTCGTTGCAAAACAAAATTGTCTCAACCGTCGATGGTATGACAAAACTACCACTGCCTTCAGGACTGCCAATGCCTTCAACACTAAAATTTTCCATCAGAAAACTGGGAGGTTCACTACTCCAGCATAACTTCAGGACTGAAATTTTGATCACACCTTGTTTAAGAACTCCAGTGAAACTATAACCAGGCCAACAAGAAGCATAACAATTTGCACAAGCGAGCCAATGCAAACATCTACGAGCAGTAGTTAACACTCGATTCATATGACTCCCAGTGGCAAAATACCCAGGCCAATAAGAGGCATACTGACTTGCACAGGAAAACTGATCATGTGCGCTAACTGACCACCTCACTGAATTCAGAATCGGTGATTCCCTCAGCTGACAGGTACAAAAATAATGCTCAGGCTCTTTTACATGGGAAATATCAGAGATGCATAGCCACAAAGCCTTCTCGACGGAATTACTCGGAAACTCGCAGCCAATCTCCCCAAACGATGGCCATGGCCAAGGCCTTGACTCAACTCCATCTGCATGAACTCCCAGAAAAGAAGGCCACGGCATAGGACGAGGGACCTTACTTGCAATGAGCTGACCAGAAGTAGGCATGAAGAACTCACTGTCCTTGTAGAGTTGTTGTATCTGAATCACATGTGTGGAATCCATAGGAGCTAAAACTGCCGGGACGATCACTGGTTGTCGGGGCAGACAATCCATCGAACAGGTGGCGGGTGTTGTTGCAACGCCACTGATGGCTTGGCCATCGGGGGTTCCGTTGCCTGTAGTTGTTGCAGCGAGCAGGATTGGGTCGACGATGACCGTGGGCGACGCCGAAGCAGTTGTTACCTTGAACGCAGACGTAGACTCGGCGATGTCACGGCTTGAGCCTTCCGTCGAACACCTGGTTGGCGTCGAAATCACCATGGCAGTGATGTTGATGCCGACGTCCAGGCTGGTGTCGGGGATGACCGGGAACGCCCCTGGATGATCGGACCCGGAGTTGTCCCCCTGCGCTGACGCGTCCATGGCGACCAGCTGGTTTGCGGGAGTTAGAGCTGCTCCCAGAGAACGCTGTGGTGGCGTCCCCAGTGCGCTCATGCTGACTTGGTGCTCGATGTCGCTCTTCCAATCAGTGAGGGAGCAGATGGAGTCGAGTTTGGTCTCGACAGGCGCTAAGCCAGTTTTGACGTCTGCCGTGAGCGTCTCCAACATCTTCTGAATCGCCTCCATTCCTTCTTCCAGAGTGCAGATCCGGTCTGCTCAACCTGAATTCGAGCCACCAAATCGGAGGCGTCCCTCTCGGAACTTTGTGCCAATCGCCTGAGCGAATTTAGCGCCGCCGACCTGGAATTACTATCTCAAATCACACGGGATTTTTACAAGCAGAAACGTGGGATCGATGGGCTCTGATACCATATGTTATGGACCTACTTCACTGATCATACAATAGTACCAGATTACACGGATTTGAGTAGCTGTAGCAGCAGTAGGTTGGGGAACAGATAAGAGAAACTAGGGCAGAGAGGAGAGGAGTTCGGGAGGAGGAGGAAGCAGTTCCGGTTCGTGATCCAACTGGATGAGCTGCTTGTTACCTCCGGGTGCGTATATGTAGCAGCTCGGGCTCCTGGCGGGTCTACTAGGCCGAGCCCATCGTCGATGACTAGAGACAACGGCCCAACTTGGGGAAACGCAGGCAAGGTCCATGACAGAAATGGTTTCAACTAGTGGTGGAGGCCACACACTGATCTAACTCGGTTTCTCCTATCACTTAGCCTAATTACAATACTAAATTTAAAATGTAAAATTGGCCTGGTGATTGGTTGGATCTGGTTCCATCCTCGTTTGAACGTTATTCAACGTAACTTTAATTTCTGACTTTTGTGTTCAAAAAAAGATCTCTCTGTAGATTTATGCAAAGCGAGATATGGAGCTCGAGACACGACCAACTTGTCTGAGTTGTCTCTGCTCAGCTCACAAGTAAGTAGGCCTCTCGCCAGTTTACTCTCCACCGTACAAGAATCGAACTAGGATTTTTAGCACGTGGTGCATTGCTCACAGATGTGGATGATTACGGCTAGTGCAAGGCGACGATCATTGATAAGCTAGCCGGCCGTGATCTTGCACCTGGAATAAAAGCAATGTGATAAATTGTGCGTGACTAGAGGTTATGAACCTGTGTTGTGTATTCCAAACGTCTCGTTGGTCTCGTCCTATAAGCAGCGACGCGCCTGGAATGGGAGGGGCCGCTCATAGTCTCACGCCCTCAGCCATCCGTTTGCAGATCGACCAAATGTACAGTTTATTTATTTTTACTTTCCTTGTACGGTCGACATTTCTTTGTTTTGCTCATTGACTGCACTGTTCAGTCATGCAGGCTACTGAAGGAGTGGAGGGTGTCTTTTTTTTTTCAAAGGTAATACGTTTCTCATTTATAAATAAAAAACAAGATACAAGCACACATACACACCGATCTTACAGATCTAAAAAGATAGGATAAACCTATGCGACAAACCAACGCATATCTCTCTTTCGGCACCACCGTAGCAACCACCAAAGAGAAGCGAGACAGATTACCTCTTCATCCGAGCTTGACGCGGCTCCATCGCTGATCACATCTTTTCGGACCTCCAAATTAGTTTACCATAAGACAAACTATTGTCGTTGAAAGAATCAAACCGGGGCAGCACGATCCCGGACACGCCATCAAATTTCAGAACCAGCACCCCCGCACGACGACGTCGGAGTAGGAAACCAGAACCGTCAACCTCCGACCACAAACCCAGCACAAGGTGCACCATCTTCCACCTGCCACCAGCACAGACAACCGTCTGCACGTACTTCTGGACAAATCCTCTCTGCTCCACCATGACGCGGAGACAACACCGCAACAACGGGGACATAGCAGGAGGAAAGACTCATCTGATGAAGTCGCCGCCGCCTCGCCGACACCATCCAAGAATCCTAAAGCCATCGACCTTAACGATCGGCAAGCACACGATGCCACCAACTCCGAGACGTTGCCATGAAGAACAGCGTCGGTGTGGGAGTAGAGTTGATGTAGATTTAATCGTCCGGGCGCCGCTCCCACCACCCAACGGTGCACCACGACCTGCAAAACCAAACCCTAACTACAGAGCGGAGGAACCAGATCCCCCTCCCTCCCGCCGCCAGAGCAGCAGACGAAGGGAGAGGGGACCAGCAGGAACGCCGGTGGAGATTGGGTGGGAAAAAGAATCGCCTCCGTGGCTGCTAGGTCAGGGAGCGAACGCTCGTGAGAATTTTTTCCTTGGAGTGGAGGGTATCTATGCACCTGTATTTACCCGCGCGTGCATGTGGCATCGCCTCTTCTTTTCGGTACCATCGCGACTGAAGCTTTTGTGCTCTCTAGCACCTGTGCTCCTGCTACAAAGCGATATTTTTTTTTATAAATTTGTTGTAACAAAACATTCTTAAAACATCATGCGTCTAGATTTGAATGTTCAGGAAAGTGTTTTAAAAAATAATGTTTGTTCATACCTGCAGGTTGTACAAAAATAACAAGCAGGAGAGGTGAACAATGCAAATTAAAAAATTGGAAACATGCTGAGACTTCTTTTTTTTACAGGTCAATTTCTTTCGAATTTTTTTGTGCAAATTTATCAGCTTAAACACACATGTAGACCACTACGTGTGTGATTTTCTTTTGTAATTTTGCCAAAAGAATCATTTTAAAAATTTATTTTTGGCACGAGAAGCACTAGCGTCCGAGATCCAATTTTCGGTATCATCACCTGTTGATCTCTTATCTTCAGCAGCCGGGACATATTTTCACTCCCACCCACCCACTCGTTACCACGATCAAATATCCAGGTTTCTTCCTGCGCTTTCGCCCTCGTTTTCATTGCTCGTTCACACCAAAGATTCGCCTGTGACGCGAGACGAATTCAAGACCACGATTTCCATTCCGGTCCGATACACTGGACAGCACTGGACTGCCCTCTTTTTTTCCAGGTCAAGATTGGAGTGATCTAATTCGATTGCTTTGATCCACTCGCCCGTTCAAACTCCTCGCTCCTGTGCCCCCCTTCCCCCCGTGGTGGCACCGGGCGCCCAGATCTCCGCCGCCAAGGCCTCTCCCTCGCTGCTTCTCACCGCCGCTGCCGCCGGCGACTGCCGTGGCGGCGGCGGGCCTGCTGTTCTCCAAAAGGGGGGGCGGTTTGGCGTGGTTCTAGGAGGCGACAGGGCTGCAGTTTCGCCGACGTTGCGGCTGGCCGGCGGGGCGGCGCCAGGCGCGGCTTAGGCCGGCAGGAGGGGCACGGTGGCCTTGTCCATGGAGGAGCAGCGGGGCGCGTGGAGGTGCTGGAGAAGGTCGACCAGGCGCTGGGTGCTCGGGCTGCATCTGGGCCCGAGCGGGCCGACCTTGGGCCTCGCTGCGGCGGCCATCGTGCTGCTCGATGGCGGCCGCGGCGCGAGGAGGTGGTGCGCGTGGAGCTCGCCGGTGCGCGGATGCTGGGGCGGCGGCCCCGGACCTGGGAGGTGTCGGCCGGCAAGGGCCGGTGCGGCTGGGCGCTGCCTTTGGCGTGGTTCTTGGGTGACGGCTCGACGATGCAGCATGCGGCGCTGTTGAGTTGTGGCTGCTTGGTGGTGCTCGGTGGACTGCGGCGGTTAAGTTGGGGGATTTTTGCGGTGCTCCGGCGATCTTGGCAATTTGGTTTGCGGTTGGCTGAGGTTATCCCTATGATCGAGTGGCGTGGACGAGTTCCGGGCGAAAGCTCGTCTTGACCTTTGGTCTGTGCCAATGACGGCGGCGTCTTTGACGTCGTGTCCCACCATGGTGGCGCAATCGTGGAACTCGAGTTCCTCTCCCTCGTGAGGGTGTCTGTACTCTCCGGGCGAAAGCCCTAGCTTCGGGTCCTCGGAGCGGGCGGTGTTTGGTGGCTTCGCCACTACCTTCTTGGAGGCGCCGCCTTTGGAGAGCTTACCCGTGTCCCTTGCTTGTACTTCTCTCGCCGTTGGGTTCTCAGTGGAAGCCGGGGCAGCGGCCTCGGGTGGATGGTGTTTCGTTACGCCGGGGCTGCGACCTCGGGAAGCGATGCGGCGACGACACTATGAGGTGGTTCTGTGGCTTTGCATGGCGTGGGTGACAATCTTGTGCTGTGAGTGCAGCAAGGTTGTCGGCTCGGTCGATGCGTCCTAGTGAGGGGCGATCTTCAGTATTTCGAGGCAGCGGCCTCGGGCTTGGTGTGACGGCCATGGTCTGCGGGTAGTTGCTCTGTGCAGTTTGGGCTGCGGGCAGGTAGGTCGTGCGGCGTTGCAGCTCGGGTGCGAGCGGTGGCATGTCGGGTCGGCGGCCCGGAAGGTGGTACAAGTGGATTGCGCGGGGCGTGACGGAGAGGTGTATGTCGGGGTGGCGGCTCCGAAATTTCTGCAACATCGAGGGTGCTCCACCTTTGTGTCGTGTGGACGACAAGGTTGCTCACGGTGTTGGTCGTCGTTGGGGCTCCTGACGGGTTGGTCGCTTTCATCTACGTTGGAGTCCCGCATCTGCTCCTCCCATAGCAGTTACGGATTCGTCTTTCCGGTAAGGGTGGATGGCTGACCAGCTCTTTGCGGAGTGGTGTTCGGAGCTTGGCTCTGTTGTTCTCGAGGTTGTGTGGACTTCGCCCCGTGTTGTTGTATGGTTTTCGCCCGGTTTCTTCCTCCAATAAACTGGGTACCTTCTGCTTAATAAATGGAAAAGACAAAGCTTTTGCCTTCGGTACTCCCTCCGTTCTCAAATATAATATGTTTTAGCTTTTGTCCATATTCACATGCATACAAGTGTATCTAAACATATTCCATGTGTAGGTTCACTCACTTCAATATGCATGTAGACAACATGTGTAACACCTAAAACATCTTACATTTAAGAACAGAGCGATTATCCTGTAAAAAAAATTGGTTGCTTTGTAGTAGGAGCCACGTTTAGCTAGCGAGCGTCGCGATCCAAAGGTGGCCCCGCCTCACCGGTCGCTCCCTCGTTCACATTGTTCGTGGGCCCAAGCTGGCAAGCTCCAAGCCTTTCTTTTCTGTTGAAAGATAGCTCGATCCACGCCTTCGGGGATAAGAAAGCCACATATATATCGGAAAGTGAATTGTGATCGCGGACACCAGTTCTCTCTTATTAAAAAAATCAAAAATTATATTTGTGAGTTTTCGAAAAATCTGAAAAAAAATATCGATGTAGTCTATGGTGTATCCCACAAGCATGTAAAATTTTAATCTGAGATACTTTTATTATGGGCTACACAAAATTTATATTATGGGCTACACAAAAATAACAAATCTGATAAAACTTAGAGATTTTAAAATATACATTCTCAGATCTACACATTTGTCATTTTTGTGTAGCTCAGAATACAAAGTTTTTGAAATTGATATTTTGCACATTAGTCGGATATATCATTGGCTATACGGGGAATTTTTTCAGAATTGAAACTTATAAATATGATTTTCGAATTTTTTCAATAACAAAAAATCTCCACTGCATATATATAACGTGAATCTATTCTCATAGTCCACGTCGATGTACCCGGTCAGTTTATTGATTTTGTTCATTCGCAAACCAAAAAAAAAAAGTTTATTGATTTTGTTGGCCGACACGTATTGGGGAGATGAGCAGCGGAAATTGTTTGTCATTGAATAAAGCTGTTCATCTTACAAGAATACGGTATGATCCACTCATTGATCACTGTACTTCGAGAATATATGTTTACGGGCACACATGGAGGCTCTCCTACGATCACTAGCCGCCGGTACAACATCGCCAAACTAGTTTGGCTCCATCGATCACAAACTAGATGCACCAACACATGTCATTAGGAGTCCCGGTTTTCAAGACGACTAGATTGTTTAGGCGCGCGTTGCCGCGCCCATCCATTACCTAAATAGAATTATGAATGGGTGGAAATATATTTGCAACCAAGTGAAAATGCGTAGCTTGTATGCTTCTAGTTTTCACGTTACAAAATAACAACTTAAAAATATTTATCTACCTAGCTCTTATTATCTGTCAATAAAATTGCATGGGATTATGGTGACATGCTATTCTGTGAAACTCAGCTCAGAAAAATACACACCGCGTTTGGGTGCTCCAGCTGTAGACGTTCTTCATTTTCTGAAGCTATGTCAGGTAGTTCATACACTATGGGTGTGTTTGGTAGCCCGGGTCTCCCAACATGGGTATCTCAACTGGGCTGAGCTGAGCTCAGACATGTTGGGCTGAGATTTTGTAGAGTGTTTGGTAGGTTGTATCTGTTGAAACATGATGACTTGAGATGTTGTTTGGTAGGTCGTATGAGCTGAGCCTAGAGTTCAGGAATTAAAATTATACATAGGTCCAAAAGTTTACACAAACGTCCCTGGATAGAAATTAAAAAAGCAATCAGGTGCTCCATGGAGCTTCGCGTGTGCAGAGCAAATCACCGGCGGCGGCGCTCGTAATCCGGCGCGGGGCGGCGGCGCCACACGTCAGCGGCGGCCAGGCGCGGGGCGGGGCGCCCAGGCGCGGGGAGGCGGCGGCGCCACACGTCGGCGGCGGCGAGGCGCGGGGCGGGGCGCTCGGGCGAGGGTAGGGAACGAGGTGCGGGCTGGAGTATATCGACGCCATACACGGGGAGGCGGCAGCGCTCGTCCGTGGCTGGCCGTGGGGGCGCCGGCCGTGGCGGCGCTTGTTCGTGCTCGCCCGTGGCTGGACGTGGGGGCGCCCGCCGTGGCGGCGCTTGAGGCGGCGCCGTGCGGAGCTAGGGTGCAGGGATGCGGCCGGTCGGGCGGCGATGGACGAGGCCAGGCGAGGCGGCGGTGGACGCGGACGGTCGGGCGGCGCTGGGTGGTCGTCGGCGGCGGAGCTAGGTGGTCGTTCGCGGCGGCGCAGGTGGTTTTCCGTGGCGGCGGCGCAGGACGCGAATGGCGCGGGATTGAGGGAGCTAGGAGGAAGAAGATAGAGAGAGAGGGTCGCAGCGGCGCTGGAACTCGTCGTCACGGCCGTGCTCGGAGCAAGTCGGCGCGCGGCGCTGGAGGACGGCGCTCGGAGGCGGCGTTGGCCGGCACTGGGCGGCGGCGCGGGCCGGCGGTGGCCTCTGGCGATTTCGAGCGATGGGGAAAGGAGAGAGCGGGGGCGAATGAAAGAGCGGGCTCGTGGGTGCTCGCACGGAGACGCTCGGTGGGGCCCACGCGTGGGGATTTTTCCGTATGAGCTCGGCCTGGCTGCGGTGAGAAGCTCGATTCGAGCTTCCCAACCGGGCAGGGCTGAGGAGCTCTTTTCGCATGAGGTGGGCACGGCCCAGGTTGCCCACCTGACCTACCAAACACCTAAAATTGTGATGAGGTGGGAATTTCTCAGTTCACCCGACCTACCAAACACACCCTTAGCGTCCAGCGCCGTTTGCAGCTCCCAGATGAAGTTAATAGCACATAGTCATTGCTCAGTTTCACCTGACAGTAAATGGAATCCAAACATATGCGATTATCCAGGAAAACTAACCGGCCTTCCTGCATTTGAAGAAAAGAAAGAAACATTAAGCATGTATGCAAATATATGGGAGTGGAAAATGATGAATCAGTTGGTAGTTGGTACACATGGAGCAACAAAGGCTATGAGAAAATACGGAACCAATTTAAGTTCACCAAGAAGCTGGTGGTGAATTGCAGGTTTACAGTTTACACCAAAATGTGCTGAATGCGTGTGAATATTTAGATAGGGAGAGAAAGAGAACTCACAGGGGAAGAAGATAGAGCTGAAAATTCAGAGAGGGAGAGAAAGAGAACTCACGGAGGGTGAGCGTTGAAATGGGCTGTGAGGCCAGCAAGAGAGCATGGCGACCATTGCAACTTGTCAGCCGACTAATTAATTCCCTAATCAGTATTTTAGAACCAGCCTCAAAGATTTTCTCGACCAGAATTAGGATGGCCGCTTCCATTTATAGCGCCTGAAAAAGAAAGAACAAAGACAATCAGAAGAATATCGAACGAACTATATTCTACACAAAAGATGAACATAAGCAACCTAGCCCAGAAACATAGCGGCTGTTGTTGCTGGAGTAAGAACGGGAAGTATATATAGGCATAAAGTTAATTAGGAATTTAGGAGTAGGCAGCCATACAGTAACGTCCGTCCGTCGCCGCCGAGTGGAAACCTTCATCATTAATAAAGCGTTAAAGATAATTAGCAACTGATATTTTACTGCTCGCCGGCGCACCAACTTCATCCGTGACGCTTCGCCGAAAAGAGTGTTGCCTCGCTTCCGCGTCCCTTCTGTAGCAGCTGCATCATCTGATCGTGTGCTGCTCGATAAGAAGAATCGGAAGTGCTCAGTGGGCTTACTGCGTACAGGAGGTCACCTTAGTACATGGGCTTTAGTGGATACGAGGGCCCAATTAACCACAGTTGTCCAATTTGATGCCCAGAACAGCTGCCCTCAGGGACTTTCGGCCCACTGCGGGAATTGCTGGAAATCTAACGGTCTAAAATGGGCAGAGGCAGGGATCGGACGGCCAAAATGGCTGAGGTCATGAGAGGCCTCATGTTTGTCTCAGTTTTAATGTCCCTAATGCAACCAATTAAGCGGGAAGCCACATTATACCAAGAGGGAAGCCATTATAGACGTCGTCGTCGCCCAACCCAGTGGAACCGGATCTAGGGTTTTCAACTTTTCATCCGGAGACCTCGAGACTTCGACGAGAGGAGATGACGCCTCCAAGAACAAAAGCGACACCCAAGACTTCGCCTTCACCGGCATCACTTTGAGGTTTTTATCTGGAATCTTGTATTCACTCCATCCCAGCTTTAGATGATGTAGTTCAAACCATCTTGAAGAACCTCTGCCTATGGGAGCAGCCTGCAACTATGGCTAGGTGTTGTAGCACCAGGTCTGGACGGCGAGGCTCGCCACGTGCCGGATCTAGACATCTCGACCACTCTCCTTCAAGTTTTGGTAGCTCGAGCCACATGCCGCCACCCCAGCAAGAACCGCTAGCTACCAATGTCTACGTCATGAACGCGGACGGTGCCCTCGACAAACCGCTACCTCGTTGCACGAGAAGCCAAGACTGACGTCAAATGTTCCAGATCCGTCGTCATGCACCGGATCCACCACCGTCTGCGCCGATAAGCAGCCGCACTTGCAACTGCGCGAGTGCGGCCTGCAGTAACACCACAAAAGAACCACCTCCACGCGACGGCAAGAAGGTTCGCTTTGCCTGGCAGTGCACACCATTGGCGATAGGGGAGGGGAGGACGAAGAGCGAAGGTTTGGGCGGCCTTGGCTGCCGCCCGAATGAGGCGAGATGTGGAGAGTTTTTCTTTTCCATGTTACTTTTTTTTAGTACTTTCAACCACCCATATCAACCCATTTGTTATTCTTGCCCAGCCCACAATACAACGTATTTCGATTTAAAAATTTGCACACTTATAGATTGCATCATTATTTACATCTGGGATTTTTTTGAGATTTTTAACACATTAAAAATACCATTTTCAATTTTTTCAAAAAACCAGCTCAATGTAAGCTCGGGAGTCATTTGTCCTCTCTCTCTCTTTTGGTACATCTACTCCTCTAAAACGTATTAACACAACTGACAACTGCGACGATATTGCTCACTTTGTTGGGAAACCGACCCGTACGTGACTCGTACGGGCCCACCCTTTCTTGGGTGGGGGGTTTTCCCCTAGATTGGTCCTCAACCCTAGCCCCTCTCCCTCTTATATATACCCCATGTATTGTATGGAGAGAGACACACAATTGATAATAAAGACTACTTGTGCCATACCTTGCGTCCTTCGACTACTTCCTCTACGCTACGCAGCCTCGGGACCGGCCAGCCGGCAGAGGGTGTGTAACACGTTATCAGCACGAAGCTCTCCGCCGAGCTGTCGTTGAGCCTTCCTCAAGCAGGCTCCCTGCACCGATCGCGAAGGTATAACCACAATCTGATCGCAAAAATGGATTCGCATCGCCTTTTCTTTTCCGTTTTTGCGTCTCTCGTAATCTTTAGATGTTACCTACGGTGTCGATTTCCCTCCCGAGAGTCGAGCTGACGAATACGTCGCCGACCAATGTCGATACTCTCGGATTCAAGGGGGATTTGATGACGGCACTGTAGGGAGTCGGTACGGACGTGATCCGGGATGATCACGGTACCGCCGCGGCGCACCAGCTGTGCAACGCGCCGTCACGGTTCCGGATGAACACGACGAAGAAAATTGACATTAGATGCGCCAGTGTAAAGGACGTCGTCGGCTGCCCAATGTAGAGCCGCTCGTCGTGTGTTGCATAGGTCGGCAAGCCGCCACGCAACGCACCGAGCCTGGCACTACATGGCGCCGTCGTCGCACTTCCGCCCGGCGGCTGCCCAATGTAGAGCCGCTCGTTGTGTTCATAGGTCGGCAAGCCGCCACGCAACACACCGAGCCTCGCACTACGTGGCGCCGTCGTCGCACTTACGACGCGCTCGTCGCAAGTCGGTCGCTGCGAGCCCTACTGGCCGCCGCCCCGACCGCTGCCGTGCTCGCCGCCCCGCTGACCCGTGCTCACCAGCCTCGGCCGCGCATAAACGCGCGAGGCCCTGCTGGCCACGATCGCCGACCTCGCCAGCTGCGGCGGCCGCCGCCGGCCGAACGGCCATGCTAGCATGGCTAGCACGATCGATCGATCGGATCGATCGGCCAGGATCGGCCATGCTGGGCCAGCTCGCTACCGGATGGGCTGTTTTAGGCCCATTAATGTGCAGCCTGAAAACAGAAAAATAATTTACAGCGGGCAGGTTGGGCTAGCGGTGGGTTTTGCCTGGTTATTCGGCCCAGTTTTCGGCCTGCTGCCGTTACGGGCCGGACCGAATACGTGTCTGTGCGAAAATTTACATTTTTAGCATCTGTATACTTTTCCAGTTTTCTGTATATTTTTATTCCTGTTGAATAAATTATCTGTAAATTCCTGGAATAGTCTGTTTTTGCTGAATTTGTATATTAGGAAAATCATTTTTAGAGCCATTTTTCACGTTATGATTACGCTTAGCATAATTTCTCTATGTACATGCTTTTATATCATGTTTTACTACAGTAAATTTTTTTTTAATACTTAGTAGAGCAATTTTAAGCATGTCCTTTTAAATTTTGGAACGCCGTCTTATTGAATTTTTTGTATCAACATCGCTTTATGCAATCGATTACCTGCTGTAATCTGATACTCTTTTTGCATAAATCGCAGATGGCCGGAATCATGAACCGGGAGTTTGAGGAGTTGGCTCAGAACGGGCTGAACTACTTGACATGGGCCTCGGATTGAACTCGTCCTTGAGGGCCGGAAGCTTAAGGGAGCATTGGATGCGGGGACCCAGACGGCCCCCAGCAAAACCACTCCGGCGAAAAACGCCCAAGCACTGCATTTCCTCCGCCATCACATGTGTACTACGCTGAAACACGAGTACATGGCAGAACGGAGTGCTTCAGCCCTGTGGACCGCCCTCGAGGCACGGTTTGCTAGGCTGAAGTACACCATTAAGCCGCGGGCGGAGGCGGATTGGATGCGTCTGAGGTTTGCGGACTTCAAGACGGTGGGAGAATACAACTCAGCTTTACACCTGATATGTACTCAACTTGATCTCTGTGGCACCAAAACCACGGAGAGTCAGAAGATTGAGAAGACTCTCTCCACCTTCCATCCATCAGCTCTCCAGAGTGCGCGGAACTACCGCCAGGAGAACTTCACGCAGTATGCTCTGCTTATCGACGCCCTCCAGGTGGCTGAGGCGCAGGATGAGGTTCTCAAAAAGAACTTCAACTCGCAGCCTCTCGGAGGGGGTCCACGTCAGGAAGTTTATGCCGGCGCCTACAAAGTGCGCCAGCCCAATTCAAGAAGCGTGGCAAGAAAGGCAAGAAGGGACCTAACCCTCCCCACCCGGCCAAGCAACATCAGGCGGGTCAGGGGGAGGCAAGGCCCCAGGATTGCTTCCGTTGCGGCTCCAAGACCCATTTCTCAAGGCAGTGTCGTGCCCCAAAGCACGTCGTGGACGCGTACAAGGCCAAGAAGGCGCGCGAGACGCACCTTGTCCAGGTGGAGGCACCACCGGCACCCGCATCGGGGCCAATGATGATCCCCACGCCCACCGCCCGCCCATGGTGGCGCAGAGCGAGGCGCCTGTGGAGGCACATGTGGCGGTTCCCACGAACGCCAGCGTGTCCATGGAGGTTGCGCACACCGTGCCCCCTCCACCGCCACAGCTGGACATCGACTCTGCCGCGGCGATGCTCGCTAATGAAGAGAAGATGAGTGAGCTCGAGATTAGGGCTGAGGTGGATGGATACTTTGCGGAGTCCACCTAAATTCCCCTCGTTTATTTCATGATTCCCTTATGGCAATAAATTTGATACACTTATTTCAATTTGGTTGTAAGCTCTATGAGAGCAAATAATATTTGTTTCACCAACATTTATTAGTTCATCGGCGATTGGATGAATTTGTTTTCATCATTTATTCCATCATTTAATAGAGATTATTGTGTTATGTTCTGAAATATTTGTGCGTTTATGTATTAATGTAGCTTCTTCCTCGCTTCATTTTTATTAATTAGACGCTATATTTTAGAACACGTGTGGCGCCCGAATGGAGGAAACGTGCCTTGCCGATAGCGGCACCACTAATACCATCTTGAGAGAAACAAAGTACTTTGAGTCCATTACTAAAATTGAGGGGAATATTACGACGATCGCCGGATGCGGTCCGCATGTAGTTGGCTCCGGACGAGCAACTATCGTACTCCCCACGGGAACAACTTTGGTCATCAATGATGCATTGTTGTACCCAGAATCGACTCGTACTCTCTTAAGTTTCAAAGATATTCGTGTCAACGGTTTCCATATTGAGACCCATGATGATGTCAATGGTAAGGAATACCTACTCATCACAAAGCACGATGAAAATGGTAAACATGTTGTCGAAAGGCTTCCTTCATTCGCTACAGGGTTGTACTACACCAAGATTGTAGCACCGCCTGTGTACACTACCCTTAAAACTGTTTTTAGAAGCTCCGAACTTTTCAGCCTATGGCATGATCGGTTAGGCCATCCCGGTCTTAGAATGATGAGGAATATAATTAACAACTCGAATGGTCATACTGTTAATGTCAAAAATTTCCCGAATCCTGATAATTTCGTGTGCTCCGCATGCGCTACGGGGAAATTAATCATTAGACCATCCCCCCTAAAGGTGAAGGATGAAATCCCCGCGTTCTTGGAGCGTATCCAAGGGGACATATGCGGTCCTATTCAGCCCCTCTCGGGGCTGTTTAGGTACTTCATGGTGCTCATCGATGCTTCCTCTAAATGGTCCAATGTTAGCCTGCTGTCTACGAGGAACCATGCTTTTGCAAAGTTGATGTCACAGATCATACAAATGAGGAATAAATTCCCTGATTATCGTATCAAGTCTATTCGAATGGACAATGCCGGTGAATTTACTTCCAAGGCGTTCGATGATTATTGCATGGCAACGGGAATCAAACTTGAGCACTCTGTACCGCACGTCCACACACAAAATGGACTTGCGGAGGCATTGATTAAAAGAATTAAATTCATTGCCAGACCGCTCCTTCAGGGTTGTAACTTACCAACTACATGTTGGGGTCACGCAGTGTTACACGCGGCCAACCTCATCAACTTTCGACCATCGGCCTACAACATCCACTCTCCTATGCAGCTTGCGCAAGGGTCGGCACCGAAAATTTCCCACCTTCGTAGGTTCGGTTGCCAGGTATATGTACCAATACCACCCCCTCAGCGATCAGCGATGGGACCGCTCCGTAAGTCGGGGATATACGTTGGTTATGAGACTGTGTCCATAATCAGGTTTCTGGACCCGCGACAGGTGACTGTCATACGGCCCGTTTCGCTGATTGCATTTTTGACGAGGATCTTTTCCCGACTTTAGGGGGAGATAATCAATCCCTTGATGATGAAAGTCGAGAAATCACGTGGCAAGCCACGAGGATCCACGCTCATGACCCGCGCACTGCTGAGTCAAATAGAGAAGTCCAAAAGATAATAGATTTGCATTCCCTAGCGAATCAACTGCCTGATCATTTCAGTGATCTAAAGACTGTGACAAAGTCGCATGTGCCTGCACGCAATGCACCGGAAAGGGTTGAAATACCAAAGAAAGATAAGGGTATACCCGCTCCCGCCCTTAGGCCTAAAAGGACGCGGAATCCGGTTTCTCAATTCCCAAGTACTCGGGGACGCCCGAAGAAAAAGGACAAGAGAGATTTATCACAGCCTTCCCCTCAAGAGGGGAGCCAGTCGAGACCTGGCACAAGCATGGAAGTTTCAGTGCACGAAATTCCGGACTTGAATTTTCCTATATCGGAAATGTCGTGGGGTAGAAAACACGGCAGATGCTACTTGAGGGTAGCTTAAACTTTTGGGCAAGGCGACTCTGGTGTCTGGGTGTTTGTTTAGCACGGCAGGGGACAAAGGTTTACCCAGGTTCGGCCTCTCCATTAGAGATAAAGACCTACTTCCTGCTATCTTATTATTAATCTCGATCTCTGTCTCGATAACCCGGCTACTACGACAGAGCCGGATCTCGATCTAGGTTACAAGGATTGTATGTCTCTCGCCTAAAGCTTGGGGTTACGAAAAGTCTTCTTTGTCTAAGGGGCAGGGGCCGGTTTATATAGATACCGGGCCTCCTGGTCGCGTACAAGATAGGCCGGGTTCTACCCGAACTCTGAGTCCTACTACTACTCCTTTATCCTTCGTGTATTCCAAGTATAGAACCGCCTCTTGAACCGCCTCTGGACCTTCTGGAACATTCTTCATGAATAGCCGGGTCATCGCCAAGATACCGGCCCAGCACCGTAACCCGGCCTATGCTGAGGGTTAACTGGCCTCGACGGGCCTCATGCCTGGCGGGTCATGTTTTCCTCATCATGGGCCTACCGGGTTATTATCCCTCCATCAGTAGCCCCCAGGTTAACCAGGTAACCAGGTTGCCACGCTTTGCTTCTATCTTGCGTTGTTTGTTTCTTGATCAATGCTGGTGTTCTGGCTTGCCTGGTTAATCACCTGAAATACAAAGATAATAAATATGTACAAGATATCAAGTTTCATTTCCCTCTGTCTTGTTAAGCCAGCTCTTCTTGGCGGGTTATCTCATGACCCGGCTTTCTCATTCTACACCGTGTATCTCCGGGTTTCACACCCAACACTTAGCGAAAATTTCTACTCAGCCATCTCACTGAGACACCATAAATGAGTTGGAATATCCTTTTTGTCCTGTCTGATTGTCGCTGACTTCCCGGAGAAGATGCTTATCTTATCCACTCATTTTTACCATGTTACCCCTAGGGTTTTCACCGCGGTTATAAATATCTGGCCACGACCTCGCGCAGTCATTTTCCCCATTCTCAAACTCATCTCCAACTTCGCGCAAGCACTGTAGCAGCCGCAGATCCGATCTCGAATCGAGCTCTCCAACTTCAACTAATCTCCAAGGTAACTCCAATCTTTGTTTTTACTTGTGCTGCGCACCCGATTCCGCTCCTCATTTTGTCTAGATTCAATCTGCACTCCTCTATCCACATTTGCATCTGAGCTAGGGTTCTTATCATGTTCATCGTTCTTCGCCATTGTTACCGCTTAGGCACCTCGTTGATCTCCAACCATGGTGAAGGAGAAGAAGATGGCAGGAGGGCCCAAAGCTGCAAAATCTCTTGCAAAGAAACCTCCCAGCTCCGCAAAGGGCGGATCTAGCGGTGCGCCCGCAACCGCTCCTGTGAACTGGACACGGTCCAGCGCAACCAAGACCACGCTCCAGTCATTCGTGAACCGGGGTGAACTCCCGCCTCAGGAGGAGATCCAGTGGCATGCGCCTGGAGAGGAGACCCGGCCCACTCCTGAAAAAGGTGAAGTGGTCGTTCTTTTAGATCACGTAACCCGGGGTCTCCGCCCCCCGGGTTCTCTCTTTTTTCGTCAAGTCTTTAAGTATTACGGGCTCACTCCAATGGATGTGGCGCCCAATTCAATCCTGAACATCAGCAACTTTGTTGTTTTCTGTGAGGACTATCTCCAGATTCCTCCATCCCTTGATTTCTTCCTTGACATTTTTTACTGCAACCCATCTCGTAAAAATCAACCTCTGGGCCCGTATGGGGGCGTCTCCATCCAGCGCCGCAAGGAATGCAATTTCCCGGCTCTCGCTTTGGCCAGCCACCCTAAGGGGTGGCAAAACACTTATTTCTATTGCAAAGACACCTCTCCAGAAGCAGATGAAGCCAAATTCCCGGCCTTCAGAAATTCTGCACTGGTGTACACCCCCAAAATGAACAGTTACGCTGACTTGGAAAAGCGAGAAGCACTTGAAGGCCTCCACAGCCGGGCCAGAGCCCTACTCGCCCATGGCCTCCGTGGGACAGATTTGGTTAAGTGCTGGATCGGCTGGTTTATCCAGCCACTGAGTATCAGAACCCGGCTCTTCTATGAATACACAGAAGAGACCACAGATGATATGCGATATTCTGAAATCACACTGCTTGACGACCAAGTTGTGAAGAACGCCAAGAGGCTTCTTGGTGAGAAGAAAACTAAGATCGCGGAAAACGGGCTCGCCCCGTTCAGCGCCAAGAACAAACCTCCCACGGTAAAACTTTTATCTTTTCATATCCCTGCAGATCATAACCCGGTAAATCTTGTATACGGTTTTACTCATGCAACTTTTTCTCAGGACTCCAAGTGGTGGAGCGTTGACTACACCCCACTTCCTCTGCTGAAGAAGACACAGAGAGTGACAACCAAGAAGAAGAAGAAGACGAAGGTGAGCTAGACTCCCTAGGCGGCTCTTCATCAACTTGCTTAACAACGAGGTCCCAAACCCGGGCCCTTCTACTGACAATCCGGCTCATCTTATTCCAGGCCCCTCTGACCCGGCTTCAGATGCATTGCCGGGTCCTGAAACTGCTGCACCCACTCCACAAAAGCGGACCCGAGCCGCCATTGCAAAGGTGCCAATTTCTCGTTTTTCAACTTGTACAACGAACTCATCTCAAACTCAAGTACCAACACAGGAAAAGGAGCTTGAGAAGGAGGCCGAGGCAAACAAGAGACCGCGGACCCGGTCTTCTTCAGCCCACGTATCCTTGAGCTCAGGTATCCCTCAACAATCTTTATCAAGCTGGGCCAAATCCATCCAGAAGACGCCCAGCTCAAAGTATCCTTTAGCTGGAAAAATCCGGGGTCCCTAAACGCTCTCGTTCATCAGATACTTCTTCCTCGGACGCTGTTAGCACGCCCGAGGATTTTCACATCAATACCGGGTTAGAAATGCTTCACTATCTCTTCTTTTTCAATACTTTGCAATCTTTGCTGTGACTAACTGCTTCTCTTTTGTTTCAGTGCTAAGGCTATCGTGGAAGAAGAAGACCCGGATTCTCCTCCAGTTGCCTCTCCTCCACGCACAACCACTGAACCTTCTGAAATGGAGGTACAAATCGAGGAGCCGGCTCGAAAAGAAGAATCTGGCGCTGAGAACGTGGTAGCCTCACCACCAAGTCCCCCTGCTCCTACTCCTGAACCAGCTACCAATGCTCCATCTCCTGGACACGGCTCTGGGACAAAAGAGATTGACCCAGAAGTGCAAATCACCGGGTCTCATCAAGGCCCGGTTCCTAGTGCCTCTCAAGCTCTTACCAAGATTATTACTCCTGAAGTCAAAGTGGATCCCTCTGCCAAGGGCAAGGACCCAGTTTCTTCTTTGGATTTGGCGGCTTTGGATTCCATGTCCACACCTGCTCTGTGCGAGGAGTACTTCTCTCGCATTGCTTATCACAAGAACTTGGAGAGTGAACTTGTCACCCTACTTCAGAAACGATACCAGGTGCACAATTTTTACTGTCCTTTTACTTCTTGTAATCTTTAATATAGTTATCTATAACCATAACCTTACTAGCCCCCAAGCTCCAAAAGAAACCATGTCTAAAAGCTTTTGCTACCAATGACCTTGTTGAAGCGTGATGACCACAATCCCCTTCATGAATTTCCTTCAAAATTTGCCGGCCCTCCTTTCCAGAGACACACCTCTGAAACACGCCTGAGACACTTCTCTTGTACAACTCGCCATCAATAACCACGTAGGCCTTGCACCGGCGCACGATCTGCCGGGCTATAACTTCCTGTTGTGGCAACTCACCACGCAAAAGATACGCCAAATAAGGTTCTGTCCACTCTGGGATCTCATGTGTTGCTGCTACCAACTGTGAATCCGGGTCCTCCTGACCCGCCAGCTCCTCTGCATCCTGAAGCTTGACTGATGGCGTCCATAGCTCGTCCAAGAAAACATTTGGTGGAACCGGCTCTCTGCGAGAACCGAGTCTTGACAAAGCATCTGCAGCATCGTTTTTTCTGCGGTCAATATGATCCACCTGATAGCCTGAAAGAACCCGGCTACTCTATCCACCTCTCGCCTGTAAGCCGCCATCGTTGCATCTTTTCTGTCCCAAGTTCCTGACACTTGCTGCGCCACAAGATCTGAATCCCCATAGCACTTGATACGCTTGACATTCATCTCTTTTGCCATACGCAAACCATGCAACAAAGCCTCATATTCTGCCACATTATTGGAACAATCAAAGTGAATTTGCAAAACATAACTCAACTTATCACCTTTGGGAGAAGTTAGCACAACTCCAGCTCCTGATCCTTGCTCTTGCTTAGACCCGTCAAAATGCATAACCCACGATTTGAGACTCGGGGTGAGAGGTGGCGCATTCAACTGCGTCCAATCATTAAGAAAATCCACCAATGCTTGAGATTTAATAGCTGTGCGAGGCACATACTCAATGTGATAATCCCCCATCTCTATGGCCCACTTGGCAACTCTCCCAGTAGCTTCTGAATTTCTAATAATATCTGCCAAGGGTATAGAACTAACCACCGTAATTGGATGCTCCTGAAAATATGGTTTCAACTTTCTACTGGCCATGAAAACACCATACACTAACTTCTGCCAATGCGGGTACCTTTGCTTGGTTTCTGATAACACCTCACTAACATAATAGACCGGCCTTTGCACCGGGTTTCTTTTCCTTCCTCTTTTCTCTCGACCACCACCACGGCACTCACAGCTTGAGGCCCGGCAGCGACATATAATAGCATGGGTTCCTTGGGACCCGGCGCCGCCAGAACTGGCGCTTCTGACAGCTGTTTCTTCAAAGCCTCAAATGCCTCATCTGCCTCTTGATTCCACACGAAATTATCTGTTTTCTTCAGTAACTTGTACAAAGGAATTGCTTTCTCTCCGAGCCGGGAAATAAACCGGCTTAACGCTGCCACACAACCCGTCAACTTCTGACATCTCTCAGTTCCTCTGGCTTTTTCAAGCTTTGAATGGCTCTAATTTTTTCCGGGTTTGCCTCAATTCCCCGCTCTGACACAATGAAACCAAGTAACTTTCCCGCTGGAACTCCAAACACACACTTTGTAGGATTAAGCTTCATCTGGTACTCCCTCAGATTTTTGAATGTCTCTGTAAGATCACGAATAAATGACTCGGCTTTCTCTGACTTTATTACCACATCATCAACGTAAGCATGCACATTACGCCCAATCTGATCATGAAAACAATTCTGAATACACCTCTGATAAGTTGCCCCTGCATTCTTCAACCCAAAAGTCATGGTCTTGTAACAAAAAGCACCAAAGGGGTGATAAATGACGTTTTTCCCAATCATTTTTGTTCAACTTGATCTGATGATACCCTGAATAAGCATCCAAGAAACACAAAAGCTCACTACCTGCTACTGCATCCACGATTTGATCAATACGCGGTAACTGAAACGGATCTTTGGGACAAAACCTGTTCAAACTTGTGAAATCAATACACATCCTCCACTCGTTGTTCTTTTTCAGAACCAAAACCGGGTTAGCTAACCACTCTGGATGAAACACTTCCATGATAAAGCCGGCCTCCAAAAGCCGGGCTATCTCCTCTCCAATTGCTTTCCTTCTTTCTGCATTCATTTTCCTCATACCCTGTTTTACCGGCCTTGCCTTAGGATCAACATGTAAGCTGTGCTCAGCGAGTTCAGTTGGAATGCCTGGCATGTCACTAGGTGTCCATGCAAAAACATCCCTATTCTCACGGATGAACTCGATGAGCGCGCTTTCCTATTTATCAGTTAAGTTGGTCCCAATGGCGAACTGCTTGGAAGAATCTCCAGGCACAAAATCCACCATCTTTGTATCTCTGGCAGCTTTGAACTTTGCCCTATCATCCTCTGTTGTTGGCCTTTTAAGTGCTGTGTTATCCTGCGGGTCAAGATTTGCTCTGTAAGCTTTCAATTCCTCCTTAGCACAAGCATGCTCTGCTAAGCTGCATCCCCCTCATCACACTCTGCCGCAATATCTCTGTTACCATGCACTGTAATGATCCCATGAGGACCCGGTATTTTCAACTGGAGATACACATAACACGGCCTTGCCATGAACTTGGCATAGGCCGGCCTTCCCAACAATGCATGATATGGACTTGGAAACTTTACCACCTCAAACGTGAGCCACTCTGATCTGAAGTTATGGATAGACTCACCAAAAGCTACCTCCAATGAAATTTTACCCTCTGGTGTAGCTGATTTTCCCGGAACTATACCATGAAAAATTGTTGACGTTCTCTGCAACTGTGACTCCTTCAAACCCATGCGCACAAACGTGTCCCAGTACAAAATATTGATGCTACTGCCACCGTCCATCAGCACTTTCTTTAACTCAAAACCATGAACTTGGGGAGCCACAACCAACGCAAGAAGACCCGGGTGCTCCACCACCTCTGGATGATCCGCCCTACTCCAAGTAACTGTATGCTCTGACCACCTCAAATATCTCGGAACTCCTGCAGCCACTGTGTTAACTGCCCTCTTGACTATTTTCCTCTCTCTCTTGGTTGTGCCACTTGTGTATATATGATACTGACCAAGTTGCCTTGGCTGCTGTGAAAATCCACCTTGGTTACTTGTGTTCTGATTTTGGTTCTGACCCGGATTTCCCGTAGGTACCGCGTTTGCTCCAGTCAAAGGTCCCGAGGCCGGGTTACCACCCGTGCCGGGTCCTCCACTTCTATTTGCTCCTTGCAAAGCTCTCTGCACCTCATTGTTTTTCCACCTGTTCAGATCCACACACTGAGCCAAAGAATGATTGGCGGCTCTGCCGTTCTTGCTATGACGAGGACACGGCATCCTGAAGGCCTCCTCATTACTCATTGGACGCGATCCTTGGTAATTATTTCCACTGTTGTAATTCCAATTGTTGCCTTGAGAACCCCTGTTTTCCTGATAACCCCTATTTTCCTGATATCCTCTGTTTTCCTGATAGTTCCCATCCATCCTTTGCCTCTGAAACCCGGCATTGGTATTTGCCACTAACTCTGAACTACCATCATTGTGACCTCGCTTATGTTGATTCTGGTTACTGTTATTGTTGTTACCCGAGCCATTATTGTTCCTTCCACCATTATTTGCCGTGCCTTTCCCCTTCTCCTCCTCAGGCTCATCCTGAGTCTTGTCTGTGGCTGCATGCCTGTTGCAAGCATCCATCAACTCTGCCATGGTGACCGGTTTAACCCGGTGCCCTTCCTTCATGCGACCCAGCTTCTGGACAAGTGGTGCATACTTACAAGTTTTCTCCATTGATGAAATGCGTCCTTTGGCTCAATACCAGATGAGGAGTGCAAGATTCCGTGACCCGGCCCATCCAATGACGTGCTGACTCGCCTTTTTTCTGTATACACGATCAAGATCCTCGATGGAAAACAAACGCTTGCACGTACCTGAAAATGCTTGGTGAAAACTGCCTTCAACTCATCCCAGGAATTAATGGATTTCTCTGGTAGATTTTTAAACCACAACTTTGCTGCTCCATCACTCATCATCAAATACATGTACTTGGCGCAAACATTCTCTGTGGCATTGCGTATACACATTGCCATCTCATAACTGCTCAACCAACTAGCGGTCCATGCTAGGCTCATAGTTGGATATCTTGCTTGGCTCTTGAACTTCTCAGGGAAAGGTTCTGCTCTGATGGAATCTGAAAGACATTTTGGCCCGGCTAAACTAGAAGAACTTGCTGAAACATTGACATTACCGGGTGAGCTTGCAGACGCGGCTGGCGCAGGGCCCGGTCCTCCTTGAGGTACTCCTGCTGCAGGTACTACCGGGTTTGCATTACCTGCACTTCTCCCTGCGCGTGATCTATTAACTATCTGCTGTGCTATGGAAATTGCTGGGGCGGGTTGATGCTGCTGATTATTTTGATTCTGATTTGCTGGGGCGGGTTTGGCTGCTGTGCGCTGCAGGCCCGGCCAACGGCGGGTTTCCTCCATTGCGGCTCCTACTACGATACGTTGTAGAATGCAACGCACTTTTCTCTCTTGAATACTGTGTCTGCTGAACTACTGCAGTACGTAACATATCTATGGCACGCCGGGCTTCAATCTCTGCGGTGTATTTCCCAGTGGAATTCTATCAAGTGCCAAGGTTGCTGCATACACGTTATCCGCTGGATTTGAATAGTGACCCACCGGCGTGTGAAACCTTGGTGTTCTAGGCGGCAGACCCGGATTTCCCCTGGCTCCTCCAGCGGGCAAACCCGGCGCTGCTGTTGCTGCTACATCAGTTCTCGCTGTTCCTCTATTCTGCTCTGTACTTGCCCTAGCCACTGGTGCCACCTGAGTTGCGCCAATAGGCTGGTCTTCTGGAGTTCTGAACAATGCTGCCACAGGCACTGGGTTTGCTATACTTTCCCCAAGGCCCAGCCGGCTTTGATGCCTCCTCCGGTGTGCCCGGGTTGCCTCGTTGAGACGATTTTCCTCCTCTTCTATTTGCTTCTTTCTTGCTTCTATTTCTTGCCTCTCTGCCTCGGCGTCCCTGCGCATCTGCTCCAACGCTCGGCGTGCTGTATCCAATTCCATTGCTCTAACTGCTGCGTTTTCTGGAGTAACCAACCTTGTAAGTGCTGATGGATCTAAGACCAGGCCATTGTTAAACAAGGCCGGGGCAGCTGCTATGTTACTTCTTTCCTCTCCTTGGGCCCGGTTATGCAGGAACCCAAAACTGTTTCTGTATCTTGCCGTACCCTCGCTTTCCTCGAGACCGAAGCCGGCTCTCCATCAACCCTCTGTTCTGCCAACTCCAGAATTGGGGGCAGCTGCTGTTGACCCGGGGTAAAGACCGGTGGAACAACAGCTGATGGTGACGGTTGCATGCTGGACGAAGGCGCGGTGTACACCGCTACCCTACGTACCGGGCTTGGACTTGACTCTTGTTCCTCATCATCCTCTTCTTCTGCATCATACCCAAACCGGCCTTCGAACAGGGGCAAGATTGATTCCGACCCGGCTCGTTCCACCGCGTCGCCCGGGATTCCTGCCGGGTCATCCAGCCGTTCCTCCAGCGTGTTCAGGACCCCTCAACTTCAGCTGTGCCAACTGATTCCTCTCCATCAGATTGAACAATTGTGGCGGCTCCTGACACAGATTCATAATCTCCATCACTAGCAGATCTAGTTGTAATCATGCCCACAAAAACATTAACTTGGCCAATTGGAATAACATCACCTGATTCTAGTAGATCCGAGTCCGGTCCCCAGCCAAAATCATCAACGATGAGCTCTCCTTGCTCATTGGTTGTGATCTGGCCAAAGACGAAGTTTTCGACCCCTTGCCTTGCTTCACCCATGATGGTGACACCCTTGGACGCGATTCCCACAGACGGCGCCAACTGTCGTGGGGTAGAAAACACGGCAGATGCTACTTGAGGGTAGCTTAAACTTTTGGGCAAGGCGACTCTGGTGTCTGGGTGTTTGTTTAGCACGGCAGGGGACAAAGGTTTACCCAGGTTCGGCCTCTCCATTGGAGATAAAGACCTACTTCCTGCTATCTTATTATTAATCTCGATCTCTGTCTCGATAACCCGGCTACTACAACAGAGCCGGATCTCGATCTAGGTTACAAGGATTGTATGTCTCTCGCCTAAAGCTTGGGGTTACGAAAAGTCTCTTGTCTAAGGGGCAGGGGCCGGTTTATATAGATACCGGGCCTCCTGGTCGCGTACATGATAGGCCGGGTTCTACCCGAACTCTGAGTCCTACTACTACTCCTTTATCCTTCGTGTATTCCAAGTATAGAACCGCCTCTTGAACCGCCTCTGGACCTTCTGGAACATTCTTCATGAATAGCCGGGTCATCGCCAAGATACCGGCCCAGCACCGTAACCCGGCCTATGCTGAGGGTTAACTGGCCTCGCCGGGCCTCCTGCCTGGCGGGTCATGTTTTCCTCGTCATGGGCCTACCGGGTTATTATCCCTCCATCAGGAAATACCCAGCGAAGATGTGCGCGCACACATTGGAGCGGGAAAGCTAAAGGACCTTGCTCCTGGATTGGGAAATCCGGTGGAGGAAGGAAATGTGCCTGATGCACCCCATGACGAAATGGCCATTAACTATGTTAATTCTGGTGAGTCAATTAATCGAGCCATGGCAAATGTCGACATATATTTTGCCATTAAAATTGCCTCAATCATAGATCCTGACCCCGAGCCTAACACGCTTGCTGATTGTAAGAAGAGGTCGGATTGGAAAGATTGGCAGAAGGCGATAACTGCCGAGTTAGTATCTCTTAACAAAAGAGAGGTGTTCGGACCTGTTTGTCTAACTCCTTCCCACATACGCCCTATTGGCCACAAGTGGGTTTTTGTTCGAAAGAGAAACGAAAATAACGAGGTAGTACGGTACAAAGCAAGGCTCGTTGCTCAAGATTTCTCTCAGCGACCAGGTGTCGATTTTGAGGAAACTTACTCACCTGTCATGGATGGAATTATCTTTAGATACTTGATCTCAATGGCAGTAAACTTGGACTTGAACATGAAACTTATGGATGTTGTCACCGCTTACCTTTATGGTAACTTGGATTCAGACATATACATGAAGGTACCCGAAGGTATACCTGTTCCGAACCAAGGTAGAGCAAATAGAAGTTTATACAGTGTTCAGCTTAAGAAGTCACTGTATGGACTCAAACAGTCGGGTAGGATGTGGTATAATCGTTTAAGCGATTTCCTTCATCAGAAGGGCTACACGAGCAATGAAGCTTGCCCATGTGTTTTTATACGGAGATCACAAGATGGTTTATGTATTATCTCGGTGTATGTGGATGATTTGAACATAATCGGTACACCTGAGGATATTGAGGAAGCGAGTTCCTACCTGATGTCGGAATTCGAGATGAAGGACTTAGGCAAAACCAAGTTCTGTCTATGTCTGCAACTTGAGCATTCCCTGCTAGGATCTTAATGCACCAGTCTACCTACACCCAGAAGGTGTTAGAAAGATTTGGATTTGATAAGGCATATCCTTCCAAGACCCCCATGATTGGGAGATCTTTGCAGCGGGACAAGGACCCGTTCAGGCCTAAGGAAGAGGGGGAAGAAGTTCTGGGACCAGAATTCCCCTACCTAAGTGCAATTGGCGCACTCATGTACCTCGCGAATTGTACACGGCCGGACATCGCGTTCGCCGTCAATTTGCTTGCTAGGTACAGCTCTGAGCCTACCAATAGGCATTGGAAAGGCATCAAGGACGTCTTCCGATACCTCCAAGGGACCAAAGATCTTGGCTTGTTTTACCGGAGGAATCAAGACCTTTCACTTGTTGGATATGCTGATGCTGGGTACTTGTCAGACCCGCACACTGGTAAGTCTCAGACTGGATATGTTTTCCTTTGTGGTGGAACCGCAGTTTCCTGGAAATCGTCTAAGCAAACTTTGGTAACAACCTCGACGAACCACTCGGAAATCATATCACTGTATGAAGCATCACGAGAGTGTGTATGGCTTCGACGGATGATCGGCCACA
The DNA here is from genome assembly GCA_947311845.1 of Poa pratensis. Classification (NCBI taxonomy): domain Eukaryota; kingdom Viridiplantae; phylum Streptophyta; class Magnoliopsida; order Poales; family Poaceae; genus Poa; species Poa pratensis. The sequence continues at coordinate 29,264,222 of CAMZMU010000117.1, forward strand.
TCCAGCTGACATGTGGGCTGAACACCATCCAAACCCTAACTATTATCTATGAGGATAATGCCGCTTGTGTTGCACAAGTCCAGACGGGTTATGTGAAGAGCAATCTCACAAAACATATCGACCCAAATTCTTCTATGCACATGAATTGCAAAAGTCGAACGAAGTGAGAATCTTGCATACTAAGTCGTGTGAAAATCTTGCTGATTTGTTCACTAAATCATTACTAGCATCTTCCTTTGAGAGATGTGTTCGTGAAATGGGTATGATGAGACTTAGGGAGATGCAAGGTTCAGGGGAGAATCTTCACAAACTCATCGCTGAAATCTCGATCCCGATGATTGAGTACTTGACTTGAAAGTTAAGTGAGTTGTACTCTTTTTCCCTTTAGTGAGTTTTATGAAGTTTCTTACATAAGGTTTTTAATGAGGCAATTCGTGCAACATGAGGATACATATACTATGCACTCTTTCTCCATATTTTTCCCGTTGGGTTTTCGGAGTTTTTGAGACAAAGATAATACGAGTTGTCGGACCAAGGGGGAGTGTTGGGAAACCGACCCGTACGTGACTCGTACGGGCCCACCTTTCTTGGGTGGGGGGTTTTCTCCTGGATTGGTCCTCAACCCTAGCCCCTCTCCCTCTTATATATACCCCATGTATTGTATGGAGAGAGACACACAATTGATAATAAAGACTAATTGTGCCATACCTTGCGTCCTTCGACTACTTACTCTACGCTACGCAGCCTCGGGACCGGCCAGCCGGCAGAGGGTGCGTAACACACTTCACCATCCAACCGGCGCAACGTACTGCGCAGCCCGCTCTTATCCAATATCTGTCAACTCGCACATGTCCATTGAACGAGCCTTTTTTTTTTTTTGGAACAAGAACGAGCCATTCATAGTACTCTGCTCACCTCCACAAAATTTGAGGGTGGCCACAGATAAAAACCACGTACGCGACGCCTTTGAAACCAGAAAATGTCCGTGGAGTGATCCGGCCGGCGCAAGATCCAATCCACTACAGCCGGACCCTGGCCATGAACAAGAAAGTCGCTCATGTCCACGTGCGGATGTCTTAACCTTTGAGTACGTGCGACCGTGACACGGATAAAAGTGACGACTAAGAAATGTTCGGTGTAGTTCTAGATGGAGAATCTAGGAAGCCACCAGATTAGGATCATCCGAAGGTCAAGCTAATATTTGTGGCAAGAAAGCGGCCACACACACACATGTTTTATTAGGAAACCAATTGATTGGCTACCTGCCGAGTTAATGCACAAATCACGTCACGCTACGTTCGTATCATCGTAGCGCTAATTGCTCTACGTACTTCCTACTTTCTCGATCGTACAAAACTCCACACATAGTTCGACCGAGTTCTTAAAGGATGGGATAAGAATCAAAGTGGGAAATATAAAAAAGAAAAATGTTAGCAGTTTGCTGGACGGGTCCTGTTTAGCTTCTGGACCTCTCGTTTCCTTCATGTAACGTATGTGTTTTGGTGACTCTTCATGTAACTCTTCCTGTATTTAAACTGATCGATGCAATACACATCAAGAAGAGCGACTACTGCTATTCACTTTCATGGTATCAGAGCCAACAAAATCATCATCTCCCGTCATGTCACATTTGATGAGAATGAGTTCCCTTTTGCCGGTCGTACTCCACTTGCCACCTCTGACTTTGACTTCCTGGATGATCTCCATACACCACTCATGGTGCCTCTCCCGGTCACGCGTCCTCTCGCCACTGCTTCGCCAAATCCTGAGCCAGCGGAGCCACCCTCTCCGCAATCAGCCCCGCCTTCACCACCGTCGGTTCAGCCCTCATCGCCAGCTGTTGTCATTCCACCGTCGGTCGTGCATGTGCCACCGGTCGTTAATGCACACTCTATGACAACTCGTGGCAAGCACGGATTTCGTCAACCAGTTGACCACCTCACCCTAGCCGTCGACAATCTCTCCTCGTTGCCCAAGTCTTATCGGGAAGCTCTCTCCAATGACCACTGGCGAGCAGCCATGCAGCGTGAGTACGACGCTTTGCGCACCAACAACACTTGGGATTTAGTCCTGTGTCCCCCTGGTGCTAACGTTGTCTCTGGCAAGTGGATATTCCGCCATAAGTTTAAATCAGATGGTTCCTTGGAACGGTACAAGGCTCGTTGGGTCCTCCGGGGATTCTCTCAGTAGCCCGGGGTCGACTTTGACGAGACTTTCAGCCCGGTCATCAAACCAGCCACGGTGCGGACGGTGCTCACCCCTGCTGTGTCTAGTGACTGGCCCATACACCAGCTCGACGTCGACAATGCCTTTCTCAATGGCACTCTCTCTGAGACGGTCTACTGCCAGCAACCATCCGGCTTTGTTGACATCACTCACCCTGATCATGTTTGTCGTCTGAACAGGTCGTTGTATGGCCTCAAGCAGGCACCACGAACCTGGTTCAGTCGGTTTGACACATACCTCGCGTCACTCGGCTTCTCTGCCTCCCGCGCTGACCCATCACTTTTTATTCGCAAGAGTGGCAATGACCTGGTGTACCTACTACTCTATGTCGATGACATTGTCCTCACCGCCTCCTCTTCGGTCCTACTTCGATCGACGATCGACTCGTTGCGTCGGGAGTTCTCTCTCAAGGAACTCGGTTCTCTACACTACTTCTTGGGTGTCTCCGTCACTCGCTCACGAGATGGCATGTTTTTGTCCCAACGACACTACATTGAGGATATTCTTGCTCGTGCCGGCATGACTCACTGTAATCCCTGCAACACTCCCGTCGACACGAACTCAAAGCTTCCTGCCTCTGGCAAACCCGTTGACAACGCCACAGATTATCAGAGCATCGCAGGTGCCCTTCAGTACCTCACCTTTACCAGGACGGATATCGCCTATGCTGTGCAGCAGGCGTGTTTGCATATGCACGACCCACGGGAGCCTCACTCCAACATGCTGAAACGGATCCTCCGGTACCTCAAGGGCACCATAGATCATGGTCTTCAGCTTCATCGTACCTCTTCGTCGACACTCACAGTGTACACTGACGCGGACTGGGCAGGGTGCCCCGACACATGTCGCTCCACCTCCGGCTATGCTGTCTTCCTGGGCGACAACCTCGTCTCTTGGTCTTCCAAGCGACAGGCGACGGTTTCTCGTTCTAGTGCCGAGGCCGAGTACCGTGCCGTGGCCAATACTGTGGCTGAGTCATGTTGGCTTCGACAGCTGCTGATCGAGCTTCATCGACCTCTTCACCAGGCAATAGTTGTCTTCTACGACAACATTAGTGCAGTTTATCCATCGACAAATCCGGTACAACACCAACGCACAAAGCATGTCGAGATCGACACTAGTAGGGAAGTGCCTTTCTGTGGATTCCCTATCTGTGGCGCACAAACCTACCATGCGCCACAAAAAATGTTCTGTGGCGCACCACTCCTAATGCGCCACAAAATACTGTGGCGCATACGTGCATGCGTGCGCCACAGAAAAATGGTGGGTCCCACCATCACAAATATCTGGTGACCTTTTTGTGGCGCATCTGCATGGATGCGCCACAGAAATTATACTTTCTGTGGCGCATTCATCCAGATGCGCCACAAAAATTTGGTGGGCCCCCTCCAATGATTGCATTGGTAATTTATCTGTGGCGCATTCAGCATTGTGCGCCACAGAAAACATGGTGCGGCCCCACCAATAATTTAAGTGGGCAACATTCTGTGGCGCAGGCATGGTGGTGCGCCACAGAAAGACATGTTTCTGTGGCGCACCATGATGCATGCGCCACAGAATGTTGCCTCCAGATCTACAAAAAGGTGGCAACCCCTCTACCTACCACCATTTACTTCTTCTCTTCTTCCTCCTCCACCTCCACCTAGCTCGTATTTCTCTTCCCTCCCCTCCTATTTTGCCCATAGTTTTCTCCATTTTTTTAGTTAAACCTATTTTGTTTGATAGATTATTGGTGAGGGTTTAGGAGAGCCTCCAATACATCTCTTTTTGTCCACTAGTTTCTCTCCAACATCACACGCTCTCTCATCGATCGCGGTCACGTCTCGGCACCGAATCTACTAGGTGAGACATGGATCTACATGGATGATGAACATGCATATGCATGTTTGGTGGCGCCGACGGTGTGTGTATGGCCGGATGTGTGTCGTGGTTGTTTGTGTTTCGACCATGGTGTCGTGTATGTGGATGTTGCCGGCAACATGATTTGTGAAATGTCTGCAGGTACCCATGAGGCCCCTGAGTTTGTCGGAACGTCGATTAACTTCCGTTCCGGCAAATTCGGGTACTCCATATGTCCTACTTTTAGGAGAGGTCATGCCGATTTTTTTTGTGAATTTTGGCATGAGACTTTGCTAAAAATAGGACATATGGGGTATTGCGACTAATGCATGGGCCAACTAATGTGTGTGCATGCATGTTGCGGTTCTAATTAACATACTCTTGTTTGTGCTCTATGTATACCGCGTAGGCCGCAACCATGGTCGTCAGGATGAGCTCCGGTCGAATCAGTAGATACAAGGAAAAAGCGAAGGCGGACCGATGGACTCAATCCGTTCGGCAACCAGAGTAGCACCCATAGCACCTGGCCCGTATTTGTATGGCCTTACAACCTTCCCCCGTGGCTGTGCACGAAGCAAAGGTACATACACATGAGTATTCTCATTCAGGGGCCGAAACAACCAGGTATCGACATACATCTGTATCTCGGGCTGTTGAAAGAGGAGTTAGCCACGTTGTGGGAGACGCCAGCCCGTACGTGGGACGCCTACACAGCTGATTATTTTGATATGAGAGCCGCGTTGTTCACGACGGTGCAGGACTATCCTGGTTGCTCATATGTATCGGCCCAGGTAGGTCACGGATTTTGCGCATGTGTCAAGTGCATGGATAAGACCCCGCATCTCCAGCTACCAAGGGATCCCGGGTCTTCGAAAACCGTGTTCCCAGGGGCTCGAAGGTGGCTTCGCATGGATCACCCGTGGAGAAAACGCGGTGATTTGTTCAATGGTAAAGACGAGCCCGAAAGAGCCCCGTGCCCGAGGAGCGGCACAGAAATCGACGAGCTTTTGAAAAACTGGAAGGAGTGCCCAGCGCCGGGAGAGAAGCGACCGAAGGTAGATCCACTGCTGGGTGTATGGAAAGCGAGGTCTGTTTTCCACGACTTGGAGTACTGGAAGGTCCACAAGACGCCACATAGCCTCGATATGATGCACATTACGTAGAATGTTACCGAGAGTCTGCTTGGCACACTTTGCCACATGTCGGATAAGACCAAGGATGGGACGAAAGCAAGATACGATCTGAAATGGCTTGGCATCAGGACAGAACTTCAGGCCCCCGATAGTGATGACGACGATGATGATGATGATCAGACAGAAGGGACTCAAGGTCGCCGCAAAAGGGCAAAGAAGAACACGGTGATGCTTCCCGCTGCCTGCTTCAGTATGAGTCCGGAGGAGGTCGAGCAGTTTTTCAGGTGCCTTCTAGGAGTCAAAGTTCCTCACGGTTACTCGGGGAAGATAAGCAGATATCTGGATGCAACAAAGAAGAGGTTCACCGGCATGAAGTCTCACGATTGTCACGTGCTGATGACACAGATACTTCCCGTTGCGATCCGAGGGTTAATGGATGAGCACGTCCGTGATACGTTGTTTGCCCTTTGCAACTTTATCGACGTCGTCAGCAGGAAGTCGATCGGCATGAAGCAGCTCGACATGCTTGAGGAAGAGATCGTGGTGATACTATGCGAGCTCGAGATTTACTTCCCGCCCGCATTCATTGATATCTGCGTGCATCTCCTTTTCCATGTCGTTGATGACATCAGACAGCTCGGTCCGACGTTCCTGCACTACATGATGCCGTTCGAAAGGCAGAACGGTGTCATGAAAGGATACGTTCGCAACAGGGCCCGTCCAGACGCAAGCATGGCCAAGGGATTTTTAACCTACGAGTGCATCTCCTTCTGCCAGAATTATCTAAGGACCGAGAACGAGGATGTCGGTCTGCCCACCAGGACACACCTCGGCAGGCTCGATGGAGTTGGTCACCACGACGGCTACCGCTCAATCTTTGTTGGCATTCATGGTAAAAAAGACGACCTCGACAGGGCTCACCGGGTCGCGCTACAACACTTAAAAGTGACCGAATATTTTGTGGAAGAGCACAAAATCTTAATCGAGCAGAATTACGTCGACATGAGACGACAGAGGAAGAAGGGAGACGTAATCAGAGAGCACAACTCCAGCTTGACGCGTTGGTTCAAGAAAAGGCAACTGCTTGAAGCAGAGAGCAGGAAGCCATCTATGGAAGAGGAAAAACTCATATTCTCCTTATCACAGGGCCCCGGGCAGAACGTAAAGACCTATCAGTCGTACGACATCGGCGGTTTCAGATTCTGCACCGAGGAAAAGGACAGGTATAGCGAATATCAAAACTCAGGAGTAACTATGCTATCCTACGCCGATGACGAGGCTACTGTCAAGGAAAGATTCTTCGGAAGGATCGAGGAGATATGGGAGCTCAACTACTATGGAGAGTTGGTGCCAATGTTCCGTGTGAGATGGGCCAAGGACGTCGTCAAAGAAGACCGGTATTTTACCACCATGGTTATACCCGATGCCAAATCGAAGAACGCCTCCGCAAAAAATGAGCCATGGGTACTCGCTAGCCAAGTTGAGCAATGCTTCTTCATTACCGACCCGTCAAAGCCTAGCCGTGTTGTCGTGAGGAGGGGCAAGAGGAGCATCATCGGAATGGAAGGAGACGCCACCGAGGAAGACTTGGACAACGAGCCAAAGATCGAGGAGGAATTCGACAAGTTCTTCGACATGCCTACTACTAGTACACAAAGAAGGAAGACCTCCCTACCTACTAAAGGTTGTCCGTTCACGCGAAGAAATCTCAAGGTGACCGGCCTAAAGTTTTCAACCGTGAAGAAGGGAAAGAAGAGAAGCTAGCTCGCGGAACCAACAAGACGAAGAATACTTTTTTGGTGTATTTAATTTGTGTGTGTGTGTGAGACAATGGAAGCATATATATGTATGATCATGAATATGTACTAGACAATGCAAGTTTTTGAATATGTATGAGTCAATGAATTGAATATGTGTATGAATTGAATATACATTGTGTGTGAGACAATGCAAGTTTTTGAACCAAATTTTAAAGAAAAAAGTTAAAAAAAAGTGAGTTTGCCAGGATTCGAACCTGGCTATCAGGGTTAATTCGGACTGTTGGAAACCACTGGGTTGTGTTGCTGTTTGTGTCATCAAACAGCAGCACAGCTTTTTAAATTTTGTACTAGACAATTCTGTGGCGCACCGTTGGATTGGTGCGCCACAGAATCCTGCCTTTCTGTGGCGCACCAATACAAAGGTGCGCCACAGAAATATTTTGTGCCCACTTACATGTGGGCCCGCCATCGCGCTGCGCCTCTTCATCCAAAATTTCCAAGTCCCAAATTAACCGCGCGCTCGACGACCGCCGCGCCCTCGCCGCCACTCCACCGCGCGCTCGACAACCACCGCATCCTCGCCGCCACTCCACCGCGTCCTCGCCGCCCCTGGAGCGCCCGAGCCCGACGCCTCGCCGCCCCTGGAACACGCCACCGGCCCGCCACCTCGACGCCGACGCCGCCGACGCCCTCGACATCCCCTCTCCCTCCCCTCCACCATCCCCTCCCCGAGGTGCTGCTCCTTCCATCCCCTCTCCCTCCCTCCACAGCTGCACACAAGGTGTTTGGTCAAATGCCAAACCCATATTTTTACAGAATTTGATTCATTTGGTTGTTGAGTGCTTGCTGCAAGTAGTTGCTAATGCTTCTAGTTGGTGCTAGTGGTGTTAGGAAAATTTTGGAGACCAAAAAAATTTAAAATTTTGCTAAGTTAAATATGGTCACTGTTTAAACATACCTACAAAAATGCCTTCAATTAAGGTTCTAGATGTATTCAAAAAATTATTTCTGGGGTTAATTATGAAGTACTAACTTAGTACAAGAGATCCATGAGGGTTAATGTGAAATAGGATCAAAATTTGATGCTTTAGAAATGCTCCAAAGTTGGTACTTTTTAAAGTAAATGAAGATATATATGGATGTGAATTTTTTTTTTCTTGTGCAGACCACCGGCTTCGACTACATCAACTATCTCCTCAACTACAGTTCCCCCTTTGGTGAGCTATTGGTTAACCCGGTGACCATGTGTTCTGTGCTACCACGACCATCGTGTCGTGGTTGTTTGTGTTCCGACCAGCGTGTCGTGTATGTGGATGTTGCCGGCCGTAGATACCGGCAACATGATTTGTGAAATCTATGCAGGTAACCATGGGGCCCTTGAGTTTGCCGGAACGTCGATTAACTTCCGTTCCGACAAATTCGGGTACTCCATATGTCCCTTTTTAGCAAAGGTCATGCCGAATTTTTTCGTGAATTTTGGCTTGACTTTGCTAAAAATAGGACACGTGGAGATGTGGATGTGGTATTGTGTTTGTTGTCGGCCGGCAGATGTGGATATGTGTTTGTTGTTGGCCGGCCGGAGATGCCGGCAACATGATTTGTGAAATGTCTGCAGGTACCCATGAGGCCCTTGAGTTTGCCGGAACGTCGATTAACTTCCGTTCCGACAAATTCGGGTACTCCATATGTCCCTTTTTTAGCAAAGGTCATCCCGAAATTTTTCGTGAATTTTGGCATGGCTTTGCTAAAAACAAGACATATGGGGTATTGCGACTAATGCATGGGCCGGGTATCTTAGTACTTAATTAAGTAATTTTTTTCTATATTTTGTGTACTAACTTCGACATTTTTTTCTTATAGGTGAGACGAACATGGCTGACAATAACGAGGCCGGGGGTTCTCGAATAGGAGGCGAGGAACCGAGAGAGGAAAATAGTATGATTCAGACGGTCATCGCACAGGCAGTGACAACGACGTTCACGTCGATCTTTACTACCGTATGTGAGTCTGTCAGGGTTTGGATTGAGGGAGGGAGAAAAGGGCCTCCCCCAGTGATCAGCTTCGGCTCCAACAAGTACTCAATCAATGTGCCTACTACAGAAGATGCACCCCCAGCATCCCCAGAGGTAAAGAAGAAGAAGCACAGGAAGAGAAGTAAGCCAGCTCCTAAGACGACTATCCGGGGGTATGAAGACATGGTATCACCCCGTGCGGATGGCTTGAGCCGAGTTCATGAAGCTGGTCAACCGATCCTGTCTCGGGAGCTGCTCCACCTCGCAGACGGATGCATGCTCTCTTTGCAAAATGCTATCTTGACGCGAGAGAGCAACCTTCTTAAAAAAGATAATCCAAATTACCCGGTGTTCACTGTCAAGGTGCCAAAAGACTTGGCCGAGTTCGTCCATGAAACCCCCGCGGATCTGTTTTTCATATCGTACGAGGACGTCTTCAAGCTGTTTCACTTTAGACGGCTGGACTATAACTTGGTCCGCCTATACGCGCTCAACCAAGCGATGAGGATCAGGAGAGATAATACCCCATACATCAAGGTAGTGGATCCCTACTACATGCGTGACAGCCTGCTGGTGGAAGGATCAACGACACGGGCCAAGGCCACGAAGTTCCTCCAGAGAATCATGCCGAACAACAAGGATAAGAACAGCTTTCTTATTCCTTTCTTTTCTGAGTAAGTACACATCCGGTCGCCGTCATATCTTATGCTTTCTTATAGATTTCTTCCGTTGTTGATCCTTTCCAACATTCCGTTTCAATTGTGTTAAGCAGTGACGAGTATGCAGTACTCATCGTCGTAAGCCCGAGGTGGTCCGTTGCCACTTATTTCGACTCGGGGAGTCTTAAAGACTACACCAGAATAAAGGGTGTTCTCGATGAGGCTCTCGAGGGCTATGCCCAAAAGGGAGGCCACTTCCACAAAGAAAAGAATGGGGAACGTTTAACGAAGGACAACAAACACATTTTCTGGCATGGGATCGGGTTCCATTGCATCAAGCATGCGTCTGGCAGCGTGAAGGATGCCTTCGACGTCCTCCATCACATTAAAGGGCTTGTCCGGGATGTAGAGACAACGAGGTGGCCATCTAGTCTCCAAGAATGGAGCACAAATGCGGGGGAAATCACCGATTCTGAGCTTAGAGAAGACTTCCATCGCATCCAGAGGCAGTTATCGCTAATCATTTTGGAAGATGTCATGGAAGCATGGGGGTCCTTACACAACGCCAGAGGTAGGATGTATTGTGAAAGAAAAGCCTTGCCTCACTCGATAGAAGTGCTTCTTTATTTTCTTTATTATAGACTTATCCACTTAATTAGATGAATAAATCATACTCTATTTATATTATTAATCAAATATATATCCCAATTCATCTCCAGGGTTGTCTAAGTGGGAGATCGAAGAACGCCTAGACAAGAAAATGACATGAGGACGTGGATGACGAAAGACCGCTATAAACCGTTCCCGGAGCCGATACACCAGAAGGCTCAATCCTACCAGTGGAGCTAGACGTGTTCTCCGTCAGCGACCCAGCAGGAGACCCCAGCGGCGACTCAAGAAGAAGAGACTCCAGCGGCGACTCAAGAAGAGACGGTGAAATGGCACATCGTTGTATCCATCTCCAGGGTTGCATCAGAGGGAAATCGATGACAACTTTATTTGTACTATGACTTATGTGACATGAGATGAACTTTTGTACAATTAATTTGGCACTTAATTGTCACTATATATATGTATGTATCTCGGGCTCTAAGTGGTGATGTACATATTTATCTGTCTGTTTTAATACTGTGTCAAAATATATTACTGTTTCTATTATTTTCTGTAAAAATTCTGTAATATACCTGTATTATTGTCAAATACAGCAAATAATCGATAATATAGCAAATAATATACGGCAAATAATTTAGTGGCGCACGGTAAATAATTTAGTGGCGCACCATATTCTGTGGCGCACGAACAAAGTGCGCCACAGATACATTATTGTCAAATACAGTAAATAATCAAAATTCTTTCTGTGGCGCATCGAAAATAATTTAGTGGCGCACTCTGGAGGTGCGCCACAGAATTGTATACTTTCTGTGGCGCATGGTTCCGTGCGCCACAGAAATAATATTTTTGTGGCGAGGATTCTGTGGCGCACCGACCATGCGCCACAGAAACAGTTTTTGGTGCGCCACAGAAAGGCACTTCCCTACTAGTGCGATCTCCACTTTGTTTGTGAGCGTGTTGCTTTGGGGGAGGCACATGTTCTACATGTTCCAACCGCTTCCCAGTATGCATACATCTTCACCAAGGGCTTGTCTGCTCCGCTGTTTCGGGATTTTTGTTCCAGTTTGAACGTCCGCTCAGCTCCCGCTCCAACAGCGGGGGGGTGTTAGCAGTTTGCTGGACGTGTCATGTTCAGCTTCTGAACCTCTCGTTTCCTTCATGTAACGTATGTGTTTTGGTGACTCTTCATGTAACTCCTCCTGTATTTAAACTGATCGATGCAATACACATCAAGTAGAGCGACTACTGCTATTCGCTTTCAAAAAGGAAAGATTGTTGAAAATTATAGATGAGCTGGATATTAAAGCTGAAAATATTCCGCTGTCGGTGTCGGAACGTGATGGTTTAAGAGATGCAAATGATAGGCTTTGTGGTCTTAGGCGAGATGAAGAGACTAAATGGGCTCAAAGGGCGAAAGTGAAACATATTCAGGAAGGTGGAAATAACACAAGATATTTTCACCTGATCGCGAATGGTAAACATAGGAAAAAGAAAATCTACCAACTCGAGCAAGATGAAGGGACGATTGTAGGGCAGGAGAATTTAAAAGTTTACATTTCGGAATATTACAAAAAGTTATTTGAGGACTCTTCACCCAATGATATTACTATGGATGAACATGCTACTCATGATTTTCCGCAATTATCACAAGAGGAGAATAACATTCTTACAGCTGATTTCTTAGTGAAAGAAGTGTATGATGCCATTTGTCAAATGGAGTTGAACAAGGCACCAGGACCAGATGGTTTCCCTGCTGAGTTCTACAAAACATTTTGGGAGGTTATTAGGGATGATTTAATGGCCCTATTTGTTCAATTAAAACAAGGAAACTTGTCGTTGTTTAAATTGAATTTTGGGGTTATTACCCTGCTCCCCAAAAAAGATAATGTGGTTTAGATTCAACAATATAGACCGATTTGTCTTCTCAATGTCAGTTTTAAAATCTTTACGAAAGTAGGTACTAATCGCATTACCGAAATTGCACAGAGAATAATTAGACCGATTCAGTCGGCGTTTATGCCTGGACGACACATTTTGGAAGGGGTGGTTGTCCTGCATGAAACCATCCATGAACTTCAGAGGAAGAAAATGGATGGGGTTATTTTTAAAATTGACTTTAAGAAAGCTTATGATAAAGTTAAATAGCCATTCCTCCAACAAGCATTACGTATGAAAGGTTTTGCACAAGAATGGTGCAACTGGATTATGCAGTTTGTTCAGGGAGGAAGTGTTGGCATTCGGGTAAATGATGACATCGGTCATTATTTTCAAACGAAAAAAGGTCTCCGTCAGGGTGATCCGCTGTCACCTATGTTGTTTAATATAGTTGCTGATATGTTAGCCATACTTATCGTGAGGGCGAAGGAACATGGTCTGATAGGTGGTCTTATCCCTCATCTTGTTGAGGGTAGCTTATCTATTTTACAATATGCAGATGATACTATATTATTCATGGAACACGATATTGAAAAAGCGGTTAATATGAGACTTATACTCTGCATTTTTGAACAACTATCGGGGCTTAAAATTAATTTTCATAAGGGTGAGGTTTTCTGTTTTGGAAAGGCAAGAGAGGTAGAGGAACAACACAAGCAAATCTTTGGCAGCGAGTCTGGTTCTCTACCTTTCAAATATCTCGGGATACCGATTCATCATAGAAAACTTTGGAACTCTGAATGGTACCCAGTTGAAAGTCGTTTCGAAGGCAAACTGGGATGTTGGAAAGGAAAGATGTTGTCCTATGGGGATCGTCTTGTCCTGGTCAATTCGGTTTTAACAAGCTTACTGATGTTCATGCTTTCTTTTTTCAAGATACCCAAAGGGGTATGCAAAAGACTTGACTTTTATAGATCTAGATTTTTTTGGCAGAGTGATGAAAACAAAGGTAAATATAGATTAACTAAATGGAACATCATATGTCGACCAAATGATCAGGGTGGTCTTGGGGTGGAAGTGCTCGAGCTAAAGAACAAATGTTTACTTAGTAAGTGGCTATTTAAACTTCTGAATGAAGAGGGGGTTTGGCATAAGTTGTGATGACCCACAAGTATAGGGGGTGTATCGTAGTACTTTCGATAAATAAGAGTGTCGAACCCAACGAGGAACAGAAGGTGCTGACAAGGAGTTTCGGTAAAGGTTTCACTGTAAATGCTAGCAGACAAGTTTTTAGTGGTTTTTGATATAGCAGGTAAATAAAATGCAAGTAAGTAAAAGACAGTAATAATAATTGCAGCGAGTGGCCCAATCCTTTTTAGAGCAAAGGACAAGCCGGTTGGTTTACTTATGATGACAAAATGTTCTTGAGGACACACGGGATTCTAGTCAAGTGCTTTCGCTTCACATAGTTGATTAATCTTCATTGTTTTGATAAGTGTTGTGTGGGTGAACCTATGCTAATGCACCGCCCTTACTTGGACTAATACAAACTTGTGATTATACCCCTTGCAAGCATCCGCAGTTACAAGAAAGTAATTAAGATAAATCTAACCACAGCCTTAAACTCTGAGATCCTACGCTCCCTTGTGCACCGGTATACTAACGGGGGTTTAGGTTTCTGTCACTTCGGCAACCCCACAATTAGCAACCAAATCCACAATGCATTCCTCTAGGCCCATAAAGGTGAAGTGTCATGTAGTCGACGTTCACACGACACCACTAGAAGAATAGCACCACAACTTAAATATCAAACCATTAAATATTACTCAACATAATTCCACTACTAACAGCGTGACTTCTCCCATGTCCTCAAGAACTAATCGAACTACTCACGAGACATCATATGGATCATGATCAGAGGTGATATAATGATGGATAGCGATCTGAACATATACTTTAATTCACCGATAAAACTCAATAGCATCAACCACAAGGAGTAATTAACACCGGGAGAGTTTCCCCTATGAACTAAACAAAGTATAGCCCTAGATGTTACAGCGGAACGAGATGGTGCAGCGGTGATGGTGGTGATGTCGGTGGAGATGATGATGATGATGATCCCGATGAAGTCCAGCGCGATGACGATGAGGATGGCAATGATCTCCCCCCTCCGGGAGGGAATTTCCCCGGCAGATTTCTCCCTGCCGGAGAGCTTTTTCTTTCTCTGTTGTTTCCGCCTCGTGGAGGCGGCGGAATATTTTCTCTCGGGCCCCTCGTGTCTTAGGGTTTCTGGGGGATGAAGTACGCGAAGGGGGAGCGCCTGAGGTGGGCCAGGGGCACCACACCTGGCTAGGGCGCGGTCAAGGTGGGCCCCGCGCCCAGGGGTGGTGTGGGCCCCTCCTGGCCCATCTCAGCCTCCCCTTTTGGCTTAGTCCATCTTCTGATAAAATAGGAACATCTGTCTTCTTGGAAATATTTTTAGTGCTCCAGAAATATAGTGTCTTGACGGTGCTTTTTCCAGCTGAAATCTGACTCCGGCAGTTAATTATCCAATGATCATCAAACATGCAAAATAAGACAAAATAACATAAGTAACTCGTCTTAATATGAAATATATCATTGAATAACAGTAAATTATGCTATAAAATAGTGATGCAAAATGGACGTATCAACCCCCCCAAGCGAAAGCTGAGCTCAGTAAACTAGAACAAAAGTTTATGGAGTGAAGCGTCGATAATAAAGAATACGGACAAGAAGCATCAGTAATTACTAAACAACACAACTCATTTTAAACAGCAACTACTCTTCATATAACCTAACTTGAACATGAGTAGTGAAACAACCACAATAAAAAATACACGAAGGAAATTATAGATTAGTAATGGCACACTTCATTCTTGGTCATAGAACAATAAGCAATCAATACTTATCTTTCAAAGGAGTCTTTATATTAGAGCTTATATTGCAGAACTTTCAGACTCAATTATCACACCTTCTTTACAGTCATTGATAACTTGCAAAGCTATATTCCTAGAGGCAAAAGTCTTTGTGCTAAGACAAGGAAGGATAAAAGACATGATTGACAATATTAATGATATATATGGTTGAATCACAACAACTCAAATGCTTGCTCAAGGAAGAAGGATATAGGTGTACTGACTCAACATGAAAAGTAAAAGAAAGGCCCTTCGCAGAGGGAAGCAGGGATTAAGTCATGTGCTAGAACTTTTAAGTTTTTGAAATCATATAGAGAGCAAAAATTAAGTTTTGAGAGGTGTTTGTTAATTGTCAACGAATGTTAGCGGGTGAAAACAGTATTCTCCCTGTCAAACAGACTTTTAAGAGCGGCTCCCATGAAGGACGTTATTTCTACCAGCAAGGCAGATCATCCCTCTTTCTCTTTGGTTTACACACGCAGATATTTCACTGTTTGTCAATGCTTACTGATAATTCAGGGCAAAAGTGTGAAGAGAATTAAGCGGTTAAAGTTGTAATTAATTGGGACTGGGCATCCCGTTGCCAGCTCTTTTTGCAAGTTATTGGATAAGCGGATGTATATGCCACTAGGCCAGGTGTAAAGTCTGTTTGACAAGTAGAATAAAGGATAACCACACTACTTCCTCATGAGCTAGTAAACATTGACACAAAAGGGAATAATAACATTTTGGATAATTTAAAGGTAGCACATGAAAAATTTACTTGGAGTGGCAAAGAAATACCACATATAGGTAGTTATGGTGGACACAAATGGCATGGTTTTGGCTCAAGGATTTGGATGCACGAGAAGCATTCCCTCTCAGTACAGTGGTTAAGGCTAGCAAGGTCATGTGGCAAGCATAAAAGTTGGGGGATACACACAAATATACATGTAATAAAGCGACCATGCTATCTTCCATGTAAGCACAATTGTTTTAACTCAAAGAATACTAATCTTATTGGCTAGCAAGAAAGAAAGATAAAGGGATAATATTTTTGCATGTAATTCCCTCCTTCTACTTAAGTTTTCATGGTATTGTTGCTAATGACCAATACTAAGTTTGCCACAACTAATATAATTTACTTGATGTACCCAAAAGTGGCGTCAATACCAATGGCAAGATCAGCACATAAAGAAGATTGCAGGCTAAAATAAAATGTACCGAAAGTAAAGGTGGAACTTCTCATTAATATTCTGAACAAAGACACAGTCAAACCAACGGATACATGGATAACTAAAGGGTGATACTCCACATTGCAAACCATCTTATAAGATAACTTCTCTACTCATGATATGACCACAAAATTATAAAAACGAAAGGATAAAGATGATACTGGGCACTCCCCCAAGCTTGGAACAAGCCAAGGGAGTGCCATTACCCCTTGACGATTTAGGCTTGATCTCTTGGTGGTGAAGGAGACTCCCTAATGAGCTTCTCAACCAAATCATTCAATTCATCTATCTTGTATGTGAGGATGCGGATCATCTCCGTATTGTGTTCGATGCGGTTCATGAACTGGTCAGAAGGTGAATCCCAGCTCTTGGAATTATTTCCCCACTTCTCACTGGACTTATGGCTTTCTTTTCCTGTATTGTTAGATCGATCTATATCCCAACAAGTAGGCAACTCCATCTCCGGAACTCTCTCAAATTGATACTTATGGATGAGGGTATGAAAAGGGTTACTGGAATTTGAGGCGAGTGTCTTGGGTGCAAAGGCATGACGCGATGACTCACCACCCATGTTCAGGTTCTTCACAGGATTGAAAGGGTTGGCAGTCACCCCGATGCTTGCAATAGTAGCGCGAGGACGTGGAGTTGAGTATTCCTCTACTTCATCATCGGTTTTGCTCTTGACCTCCTCCTCGATCCTCTGGTCCATGATGTCCTCCACGGCCTCCTTGTTCTCGTTGTCGTTGGAGAAGACCATGGCGCCCTAAATCTGAAAATAGTTCCTGGCAGAAAACAGCTCGAAACAAAATGCGACGAAAACATGATATACGGACCTCGGGAGATCCGGGTGAATATATAGCAAAAAGTTTTACAGCAAAAGGAAGGGGACAGGACGAAGCGGGGTCGGAGACGGGCTCCGAGGTGCCCACACGCCCCCACGGCGCGACCAGGGTGGGGCCCGTGCCCAGGGGTGGTGTTGATGGGGGATAATAACCCGGTAGGCCCATGAAGAGGGAAGCATGACCCGCAGGCAGGAGGCCCGGCCAGGCCAGCTAACCATCAGCATGGGCCGGGTTATGTCGCTGGGCCAGTAGGTTTGGCGGTAACCTGGTTCAGGAAGGAAAGGTTCTAGAAGACCAAAGGCGGTTCAGGACTTGGAGGACACGAAGGCCAGAAGAGCTAGAGTAGGACTCCGAGTCTGGGTAGAACCGGATTCGTCTTGTAAAGCGCCAGGAGACCCGGTTGTTGGGGATATACCTACTAGGGGTATCACCAGTATGGATCAATCCGGCTAGTCCAGGGTGGCCCGCAGTGGTGGTGAAGGCTTTGCCTGCCGGGCGGCCCAGATAGCTGACGACCAAGGAAGGCGGATGCCGGCAAGGAGGAGGCCCAAGACTGAAGCCCACGAAGCCACCAAGACCAAGACAGAAGGCGGCAGACTTGCCGGCTAGGTTTAGGACTCTGTATGCTTGCCGGATACGTAATCTCCTTGTAACCCTAGGTCCAGCCGCCTATATAAGCTGGACCTCGGGACGCCTTTAGGGCAACCAACCAATCCAATCAACATACAACCAACTCATTGTAACCTGTACTTCGGCTATTGCCTTATAGTGAGTTATAGCAGCACGTAGGACTCCGCCACCGTCGTGGAGCCTGAAGCTGGGTAAACTGCCGTGTACAATCCCGACCTCGACGACGTCCACCTTCTTGCCCTACGTTCACCCTCGGCTAGCAGGACCCCGTCTCCTATCTCAGATGCCGATACGACGACAGTTGGCGCCCACCGTGGGGCCTAAGGCGTCAGGCGTCACGTTCCAGGCGGGAACCCTATGTAACAGCCCCAAGTTTGTGAACCAAAAATGTGAACAAAATTTTCACTTTTGCATTTCACTCTTGCATCATGGCATTATTCATTTTAGTATTCAAGTTGAAACAAGATAAGAAAACAATTTAAAAACAAATGGAAACAAGAGCACCACTTAAATTCAATCCTTGTAATTCAAATGTGTTTGTTTTTGACAAACCCAAATACAAAAATACTTTGGCATCTTTTATTTGTCAAGGAAGTTCCAAGAGTTCAAAACTAATATTGTGAACTTGCTCTTAAATTTCTAAAGGATTATAATTTCTATTTAAGAAAAATGCCATACTCAAACCCAATGAACAAATGTTGTTCAAAACATTTTAGTTTGAGCCCCCAATTTTTGTAGAGTTTCTACTTTATAGGGGGAGGCCACATGAATAATTTCATATTTTTCCAAAATGTTTAAGTGTCCCAAATAATTTGAAAACATGTGCTGTATAATTAGTCCAGAGAAAAAAAAAGGACTACTTTGTAAATGGAAAAGTGCAGCCGAGGGGGTTTTTGTAAAATGAGCGTCGTCTCTCTCTCCTCCCGCCCGACACGGCCGCGCCGATGCCGGCGAGCGAGGGAGGCCCCCCCACGATGTCCCGCGTCGCCGCCCGGACCCCCCCTCCTCTCCGTTCCTCTGCGAAGGAGATAAGAAGACCCCCCCACTCCTCTGCTCTCCCTGCCCCGATATTTCCCTCTCTTCTTTTTCTTCCTCTGCCATGGCCGAGACCGAGCCGAGCTCGCCGTCGCATCGCCGTCACTAGAGGAACCACCGAGCAGATCGAGCAGGCACATCCTCTCCGCCTCGTCTACTCTTCCTCTCCGTGCAAGGAATCGCCGCGGGGAGCTGTGAATCGACGGGAAGAATACATCTCCTCCAACTCCGGCCGCCGTGCTTCGAGGAAGCTCACCGCCGCCTCCGTCCACCTCTGCACCAACGAACCGTACACACGCGTCGAGGGTGAGATACCGCATCTCCTAGACCTATCCTTGCTCCCCTGTGCGCCATAGAACGTCGAGTCGCCGTTAGGCCGTAGGCCGTCGCCGCCGGAGCTCACCATCGTCGTCGCCTCCGGTGACCATTGGGTCCTCCGCGCCGCCACTGTGCAGCCCGCACCCGTACGCGGGGTTTGCATGTTCTAGTTGATTCCCGCACGCCGTAGAGCGTCGCATCCATGCACCTCGCCGCCGGCGGTCACCGCGGCCGCGCGCGACGTCGACCGTGCACTGTCACCACCTCTAATAGGTGTGCTCCCGTGTATTAGCACAAAGAGCGAGCCAGCCTAGTGGCTTGCACACGCGTGCACGCTCGCGAGACGCGGGTTCGAAACCCCGCAGCGCGCTCCCCTTTTTCCTTTTTTTCCACACGCTGACAGGCGGGCCCCACCGGTCAGTGACCGTGGCCGCCAGCGCGCCCACACCCAGCCCAGTCAGCGCCTGCGTGGCACACGGGCCCGCACGGCAGTGGCACGGTGTAGCCTCTTCCCCGGTGAGAAATCCCAGATCCAGATCCAGATCTGGATCCCTGCGCACGGGCCCCACTAGTCAGTGGCTGTGGGTAGCCCGCATCTGAGTGAAAAATGTTTCGGGCATCTTTTCTGTAGATATTTAAAACTGGCAGAAAATTGGATCAATTTGTAAAATCCATAACTAATTAAATACTTATCCAAATATTACAAATAATATATCAATTTGTTCAGAAGAATAAAGCCTGTCTATTGGTATAACTCACACATCCAACTAAATTAATTTAGTTGCTGTTTTATTAAAATAACTAAAATGGCAGAAAAAGGAAATGATTTTGTAAATTCATATCTTAATAAATATTGATCCAAAAATTGCAATTAAGATATCAAAATGATCAGTGGAATAAACTTCACATTCTAACATCATTTCCATGCTAAACTAAATACTGGAATTAACTTTTTCTTGCACTCTAGAAAAAGGGCAGATTTAAAATGGATTTTATAACTTCAATAACTTAATTTTGATTAATCAGAACAATGTGTTCTTTATATCAAAATGCTCAGCAAATCAATACCTACCCTAAAACATCAGGCCCATGCATGTTGATGAATAAGTAGCTACTGGTCTAATTGGATTTAGCTTTAGAAGCTATTAAGATAAATATGGGTGTGTGCCAAATATTGCCAAATGATTTGGGACAACTCATTTAACTTGTTGATCATGTTTATGATCCATTAGTTGCATTAAAATTATCATGTCATCATGTGTTTGTGCATTGCACCTGCCTTGCTTGTGTGATTATTGATTGTTGTCTTCCCGGTGTTTTTATGCATCGATAGATCAATCAGTCGGGGTGCCACCGCAATACCCTGACGAACCGTATTATCAGCCCCTGAACAAGGCAAGCGTAATCCCCCCTCTGAGCATGTCTCCTCCTATGTTTTCGCAATTATTTTTCCCCACTATAATATTGCATTCGATTCCAAATGTCTTTTGCTTGGATTAGAGTATCCTACTAGTTGCATTAGAAATCTGTTGCCATTACCTGTATCCTCCCTAATATCCATAGGATTGAAGTGTTGGCCGAGAAAATTATACTTGCCATGTAATTGCTTAGCCATGCTTAGTCTAGAGGATAGATGTCCGGTGGAGGTTTCAATGTTGGAACAGTGGATGGAATGGCCGGATGTGATGGAAAATGTGGTGACGGATAATAAATTGCTAAAGGCGGGGATGAGAGGCCACGGGGAATGTGGTGGGTTGTCTCGTTCTCGCCGCCTAAGTGCGAGTTCTTTACCTCTTGAACCAAGACTGAGCGTGCTTCCATCGGTGGGCCTATGGGATCCCTATCGACCGACTAACTTGTGAGGGGCTCGCGAGGGTCCTCTAGTTTGAGCTTCCATTTGCGCGTGCGTGAAGATGGTGGCCAGGACTGGGATGAGGATTGCGGGGTTTAGGAAAATAAGTGGCCGCGGGGCAGGGTGTTGGAGGCACCTGCCCTACCGCCACTGATGATCCTGGGTTAGTCTCAAGCAAGGTAAAGGTTGCAACCGCTCCCACTCAGCCGGCTTTCCCCGGAAGAGAGCTAATGTTCAGGCAATGAGCCGGACGGTACCGATGGTTAAAAACAGTACACCCCTGCAGGGTAAATCTTTTCGAAAAGCCGTGTCCACGGTTATGGACGACTTGGGAAAGGACGATAAGACCATAGAGAAAATGAACAGAATGACTAAAACCTAAGTACTAAAGGTACTACCAAGATTTGTAAGGTTGACTTCCTCGAGGGTGATTCGAGGAGGTGCCTTGGGAGACAGGTGAAGTGATGGATGGTGGTTGTTGATGAAGATGATCAAAAGAAAAGAGTTTACTTCTTACCCCCTTTCGAAAATGTTCTGGTTAGTCGATGCCAGATGTCTTTTATAAAGAAAACCAGCTTTATGCAAAACAGCCATAAAACCTTTGAAAGCCAATCATCGAGCTAGTAGCTCTAATAATCTTGCAGGGTTCGTCGAACTCAACGTTGTTTATTTGATTTCAGTGGAGGACTTCACCGACGCTGAAGGTGGGTTCTATGTGGACGTCGACGAGTAGTCTGGGGTTCCCAGGTGGCAGCTTGGGACATCCCGGAACAGCTGGCGCTGTGATGATTATCTGTAGGCCTCTTAGGCCATATGCTGGATCTTGTTGTTTAGAACAACCTATTTTGCTTCCGCTTGATGTACTGTTGGGTCTGTGACCTCTGGTTGTAATATTTGCTATCTTTCTCTATTATAAGAGTTGAACTATAATGCTTTTGTGTCGTAGAGTCTGTGATGTGCCAGTTGTTCCACAAGTCTTGATCTTACTATTATGCTTTGATAGTTGTGCCTGTGTTAAGGCATCAATCGGGGTGTTGCGTTGTCTGGAGTGAGGTGTACCCAGCAACGCCTGCCAAAGGTTTTGGCCGGGGATTGGTAAACCCGTAACCTCCGGTTGTATCGCTTAACCGGTGACACACAGCATCACTGTATAACAGCCGGTCGGGGCGCCACACCCTAGGCGGCATCGGCGAAACAATCGCCGTTGGCCGCGCCGTTCGCTATGGCGACAACCACTACATCAGCTGCGACGAGTCCTACATCCCCGCAGACGACTACATTGTCGGATGCGGAGTTGTGCCGTTTGGCGGCGTCGATGTGTTCATCGGCTACACTTCTGAGGCGTATGGGTTGCCGCGAATTTATTCGCCATCCCACCCGCCCTACAATCAAGACGGATCTGAGTTTGCCTCCCTGAGGAGTCCGCAGATTCAGATCTACACTTTGTCGGCATGACGGGACTGGGATCCTCCCAGCCCAACAGTCAAGATCCCGAATCTATTCTTCCTGCCTCCAGGATGATGCGATGTCGGATGCCGGATCCAGATCTACCGTTCACGTCAACGTAGATTCTGATTCCGAAGAAGATTCTGCCAGCATGTTTGAGCAACGGGTCAAGCAGTGTTTCGTTACACCTGATCCTCCGCCTTCTGAGGCGGCTACGGGCTCCTCCGTCAACATGCAGCAGGTTTTTGTGGCGGATGTCACCGGTGCAGCCTCAGAGAAGGCGGCGGCAACTGACGCCGCCAACCTGGGGACCCCGGCAACCGATCCACTGTTTCCAGAGCCTCCTGGGGCTCCGAAGAAGAGGATTCTAGAAAGGCGAGCCCAGCAAGATAGGGAACATGGCGGCCTGGCAGAAGTTCTGCACACGCCGGTGACCGACAAAACCAACCCGGCTGATTTGGAGAAACTTCGAAACACCTTGGTGGAGCAAACTGAGTACCTCAAAAGCAAGCAAGCAGAGGTCCAGAGCCTCCTCGACGAAGCCAAGGAAAAACGCCAAGATAACCGCCAAGTGACCCCAAGCGCAATCTTTTCACCACCACTCCATTGCCCAAGCCGGCAGGACAAGTGGGAGAGAAAAGCAAGAAAGGCAGGGATCCTGACACCTTCAAATCCCCTGCCCAAAAGCTTGGTTTCGAGTGGGCTACAGCGCCGCAGCGTAAGGACAAGAACGGGGACGTCATCCTCGCCACCCCTGTCCTCAACACTGCAGCCGCCTTAGACATCCTCAACAATGATGACTATGACAAGGACGAGAAGATTTACTACGCATCGATCCTTGCTCACAAAGCTCTAGAGCAGCAGGCCCGTGCTGATTCTCGCGCCGACATGGCGGACGCAAGGGGAGGAAAGTTGGAATCAAATCCAACGCTTGCAAAGCTGCGGCCGGTGGCAACCCGAAGATCCGTCCGGCTCCAGTAGCCACGGAAAAGGGAAGGACAAGGAAGGACCCGCGCAAGTCACCACCTCCCAAAAGGCAGCGTGACGAGGCGTCCAGAACCGGCAACAGGCGCAAGGCCTCACCCCCTCCGCCTAGGCGGGATGAAGGCGGAAGCAGGGGCAGCAAGCAGCCGCCAAGGAGTGGCGGCAATCGCGACAATGCCCCGCCGCCAAGAAGAAGCAGGGACCGCACACAGTCCCCACCACCAGTGCCCAGGCACGAAGGCGGAAGCCGGGGACACAACAACGAGCCTAGGCACAGCCGGGCAGCGCAGGACGAGCCTAGCCGATAGATCTGGCAAACAGCTCAGTCCGCAAGACGCAGACATCGTCTCAATGACATCAAGGCTGGAAAGCAAGATGCCTATCTAGGACCTGAGTGCTTTGGCCCAGCCATCCGCAACGTCCAAGTACCCGAGACATGACATCAGTGTCAAAAACTCATCAAAGGTACAATGGAGCGGACAAGCCAAACTCATGGTTGTCGGACTACGCGCTGGCAGTTGAAATTGCCGGAGGCAATGGCCTCGTCGCCGCACGCTTCCTTCCCCTCATGCTGAGGGGACAGCCCGAAGCTGGATCGAAAACTTGCCGGAGAAAAGCATTCATAGTTGGCATGACATGGAAAAGGTGTTCACGCAGCACTTCCAAGGCACGTACAAGCGACCCAATACATACACAGATTTGGTTCGTTGCGTGCAAAAGCCAGATGAAACAGCTACAAGCTTCTTGGCAAGGTGGATTCAAACAAAGGCAAGCTGCGAGAACGTAGACGACAATCAAGCAATCCATGCCTTCACCACGGCCTCCTGAAGGGCTCAAGTCTCAGACATAAGCTCGTACGCATGCAAGTCAAGGATCTCGGAGTCATGCTCGAAGTAGCAGCCATGTACGCACAGGCGGATGATGATGCACGCGATGGAGATGGCGCACATGATATGGCGCCAAAGGCGAGCAAGTCACAAACGCAAGGCTCCCCAGGATGACAAAGCCGGACCGTCAAACGAGGTCGCCGCCGCCTTCGAAGGCAAAGGCGGCAACCGCAAGTGGAAAGGAAAGGGTAAAGATGGCGGCTCCAGCAAGCAACGCCTGACATACGATCAGCAAAAGCCTTGCCCTGCCCAATCCACGCGTCCTTAGGCAAAGTTAACCACACATTAGGGGAATGCCGGTTCATGGAGGACTTCAAGAAGGACCCCGAGGTTGGCTGGAAGTCAAAAAAGAGCAAAAAGGCTGAGAAGACAAAGAAGGAAGATGATGATGGGGCAGTTTCCATGTCCGAGGATGAGGAACCCAAGCTGGTGCGCAAAGAAAGGAAATACCCAAGGTACATGGCCAATTGGTGTGCTTCCTGGGCACTCCTTCGGCAAAAGAAGAAAAGGCGGAGATGCGCGAGCTAAACGCCACAGTACCAGATGTTCCCCAGTATCTAGACTGGTCAGAGGAGCCAATAACTTGGGATAGAGATGATCACCAGATCACGTACCTCACCCCGGCAAATACGCCCTTGTCGTCGACCCAATTGTCGATAACTTCAGGCTCACCAAGGTGTTGATGGATGGCGGCAGCAGCCTCAACATCATCTACGCGGACACTGAAGCGCATGAACTTGTCGGAAAGCCAGCTTGACTACAGCAAAGTCAAGTTTCATGGCATCGTTCCGGGAAAGCAAGCCAAGTCAATGGGAAGCATCAAATTGGAGGTTACTTTTGGGCCTGAGACAAACTACCGCTCGGAGTATCTCAGGTTCGAAGTAGTCCCCTTCAAAAGTGCCTACCACGCCATTTTGGACGGCCAGCTTTCGCCAAGTTCATGGCTCGCCGTGTTACATACAGCAAGTGAAGATGCCGGGACCCAACGGTACAATCACCGTCAGTGGCAACTTCAAGAAAGCAAAGGAGTGTGAGCGTGGCAACGCCGCCTTCGCTGAGGCAGTCCTCCACGCAGAGGAGTTAGCCATGTTGAAAAAGAGCTCGATACGTCGCAGTTGCCGGAGCATGTAAAGACCGCTGAGCAAAAGAACACTTTCAAGGCGTCCGAAGACACAAAGAAGGCGGATCTGGTCCCAGGTGACAGCTCCAAGCAAGTCACCATAGGGGCTGGCTTGGACGACAAATAGGAAAGCGCGCTCGTCAGGTTCCTCCGTGAGAATCAGGACATCTTTGCATGGTCGTCAGCCGACATGCCAGGTGTCCCGAGGGAACTTGCCGAGCACTCTCTTAACGTCTACGAAGGAGCCAAACCAGTGAAGCAAGGAATAAGGCGCTACGGTGAGAAGAAGCGGACAGCAATAGGGAAGGAGATCATCAAGTTGCAAGAAGCCAAGTTCATTAGGGAGGTAGTACACACTGATTGGTTGGCAAATCCTGTAATGGTTCCAAAACCTAATAAGGAAATGAGAATGTGCATTGATTATACCGGTTTGAACAAGTGCTGTCCTAAGGACCACTTTGCTTTGCCTCGTATAGATCAGGTCATAGACTCCACAGCCGGCTCCGAGCTGCTGTGCTTTTTGGATGCGTACTCCGGGTACCACCAAATCAAAATGCGAGAATCCGACCAAATCAAAACAGCGTTCACTACGCCCTACGGGACCTTCTGCTACATCACGATGCCCTTCGGTCTAAAAAATGCCGGCGCAACGTATCAGCGGTGTATGCAAAGATGCCTTCACGAGCAAATTGGCCGCAATGTTCACGTCTATGTTGACGACATTGCCGTCATGTCAAGAAAGAAGGCAGATTTGCTTGACGATTTGAGAGAAACCTTTGATAGCCTCCGGGTATATAGGATGAAGCTCAACCCGAAAAAATGCGTCTTCGGGGTTCCTGCCGGCAAATTGCTTGGCTTTATCGTTTCCGAACGAGGATAGAGTGAATCCAGAAAAAATCAAAGCGATCCTCAACATATCCAGGCCCAAGGACCTGAAGGACGTGCAGCGACTTGCCGGCTCGGCGGCTGCCGTCAGTCGTTTCATTAGCCGTCTTGGTGAGAAGGCACTGCCTCTCTACCGGCTTCTGAAGAAATCCGACAACTTTGAGTGGACAGACGAAGCAGACGCCGCCTTGCAGCAACTCAAGGACGCGTTAACGTCTGCTCCAATTTTGGCAGCTCCTCGTTCGCAGGAACCAATGCTGCTTTACATCGCGCAACTAACTTGGTTGTTAGCGTGGTACTGGTTGTGGAACGCAAGACGGAAAATTCAGACTTGCCGGAACAACGTCCGGTTTACTTCATCAGTGAAGTATTTTCCGCCTCAAAACAGCGTTATCCGCATTACCAGAAGCTGGTCTACGGTGTTTTCTACGCCGCCAGGAAGTTAAGGCACTATTTCCAGGAGCATTCAATAACGGTGTGAGCAAGGCACCTCTGGGGGATATCATCAATAATACAGATGCAACAGGCCGCGTTGCCAAATGGGGCATTGAACTTGCCGCCTTCGACATCAGTATAAACCCAGAACGGCCATTAAGTCTCAAGCCTTAGCAGATTTGTAGCAGATTGGACGGAGGCCATGGACGAAGTACCTCTCCCTGAAGATGCATACTGGATCATGCACTTTGATGGATCAAAAATGCTTCAGGGCTCGGGGGCTGGCATTGTTTTAAGAAACCCTCAAGGAGACAAGCTTAGTTATGTGTTACAAATTCACTTCAAGGCAACTAATAATGTTGCTGAATACGAAGCTCTCCTTCATGGTTTACACATTGCCAAGGAACTTGGCGTCCAGCGTGTCCTCTGCTACGGAGATTCAGACTTGGTGGCGCAACAGATACGTGGTACTTGGGACACAAAGAGCGAGACAATGGCGGCATATCGAGCTACCGTTGACGAATTCGCCAAGTGTTTTCTAGGCTACGAGGTCCGCCACATCCCAAGAGCTCAAAATGAGGCGGCAGATACACTTGCCAGAATGGGGTCTGAACGCAAAAAGGTACCAAAAGATGTTTTCCTGGAACACCTACACAAGCCGTCAATAAAGGAGCAGACCTCCTTGACCCAGAATCGGCAGAACCAGTTGACATGCTAGCTATGCCGTCTACTTGGTAAAGCCGGATTGGACGACGCCATATTTGGACTTCCTGATCAATCAGGAGTTACCGGATGATGAGGTTTTGAAAAGGCAAATAATAAGAAGAGCCAAGGCATTCACAATAATCAAAGGCGAATTGTACAAGCGTAGCACCACTGGTGTTTACCAACGCTGCATTTCGCCCGAAGAAGGCAGAGAACTGTTGGATGAGATACATGCCGGCGTATGTGGACATCATGCTTCCTCACGCGCCCTTGTTTCAAAAGCCTTCCGACAAGGTTTCTACTGGTTGACAGCCAAGCAAGATGCAGAGACATTGTTAAAAGATGCAGGGGCTGCCAACTTTATGCCAGACAATCCACATGCCGGCTCAAGAGCTTAAAACAATACCCATCACATGGCCTTTCGCAGTCTGGGGCTTGGACATGGTTGGTCCGTTTAAAACGGCGCCTGGTGGCTACACACATTTACTTGTGGCTGTAGACAAGTTCACCAAATGGGTTGAAGCTAAGCCTATCAAAAAGCTAGACGGCGCCACAGCCGCAAACTTTCTGTGGGGAATAATCTCTCGGTTCGGGGTGCCTCATAGCATTATCACCGATAACGGCACTAACTTGTCGCAAGGCGAAGTCGAGGAATACTGTTATAAGCATGGCATCCGCCTAGATCTAGCCTCAGTAGCACATCCGCAGGCAAACGGTCAAGTAGAGCGTACAAATGGTTTAGTCCTACAAGGATCAAACCACGTCTCGAAGTACCATTGCACAGAGCGGCTGGGGCTTGGGTGGATGAATTGCAATCTGTCCTTTGGAGTTTACGCACAACTCCAAACAGATCAACCAAGTTTACTCCTTTCTTCTTAGTCTATGGCGCAGAAGCAGTGTTGCCACCGACATGATGTACGATTCTCCCAGAATTCAAGCCTACGTCCAGGAAGACGCAGAAGATGCAAGACAGGATGGCCTTGACCTACTTGATGAAGAACGAGATGTTGCCTCGCACGATCCGCCATCTATCAGCAAAGTTTGAGGCGTTATCACAGCAGAAGGTGAGGCAACGAAGTTTTAGAGTTGGTGACCTGGTCCTCCGCCTAATCCAAGATAGGAAGGGCTTGCATAAGTTATCCCCGCCTTGGGAAGGACCTTTTGTGGTCAGTAAGGTGTTGCTCAATGGTTCTTATTACTTGGTAGACGCACGAGACGGATACAAGAAGAAGCGAGGTCGCAAGCGCAAAAGGAAGGTTGACGACAAGTATGAAGAAACCAAGCGACCTGGAACATTGAGCAGCTACGTCCTTTTTACACTTAGCAATTTCCACATTGTAATAAGTACTATATGATTATGAAATAAAAGTCTGTGGTTTGCTCATTCAGTTTTGGGATCATGCCATCTTTTGTCTTTTCTCGCAATCATATATCTGTTGTCATAAAAGTTACCAAACAAAATAAGTTTTTGCTCCGTGCTAAGGTTCAAACTTTTTGACATTTGCCGTCTGCCGGCTAAAAAAGCAAACAATCTTTGCACCGCCTAATATGCTTATCTGTCTGTTTGTGTGTGGGTCGCCTAGTAGTATGTCGTTGGCACCAACATGCTGGCTTTGGTCTCTGAGTCTAAATTAGTTGGTATTGCACCTGGTTGGCTCAGCTAAAGTAACTAAGATGAGGTTCCGCCAACATATGAAAAAGCTAAACATGCAACGAGATACATATTAAGGCGGGCCACTTAAATAAGCCTACCGCCAAGTGTAGCATAAAAGTTGGCCCATAATATTTACAAACCCAAAATAAAGTTTTTGCGTTAACAGATTAACGCAGTGTTTTGTGCTGCCTTTGCAGGAGGACAGTCAAGGATTGCCGCCTTGGTAGAGCTGGTGAGAGATCCTGGGGGCTGACGCCGGCATTCTTGGGGCTGGCTCCGCCATCCTTGGGGCTGCGCTCGGCTCCGGCTTCGCCTTCTCCGCCTCGGCAGCTTCAGGATCCGCCAAGGAGGGATCGGCTACGGCAACATGCGGATCCGGGTGTTCCTTGTAGAACTTGCGGATGTCAACCATGTTGGCAACCCGGGTCGCATAGCCCGAACAGACCGCAGCACGTCCTGCATCACGATGGCTTGGTTGTTTTCGTCTTCGGTGGGGAAGTACTCGGTGACTTGATGAATATCAGCCTCCGGGTACCACGCCGCCGTCATCGCCAATGCCAACTTGGCGCCGCCTCGTGCTGCTGAGCGTAGCGTGCGTGTTCGTGCCGCCTTCTCCAGCAGGTCCGGCAAGCATCGAAGTGACGGGATCGCCGTCCTCCCAGGGTAGAACTTGGCGGCAAACGCTTTGCCCGCCGACAATCTGGTTGACGATTTCGCCAACTTTCAAGATCGGGCAAGGCGCGGCGTCGTAGCCATGTCATCACCCAGTTAGCCGGCACTGCACAAACAAACAGTTACACACTGCAGCTTCAAGTTTCAAGAGTGCAAGTGACAAAGAAGGATGAAGGTTAGAGACGTACCCAAGACATGCTCGTGGATGGCGTTGACCTCGTCCAGATGGTTTCAAGTTTCTTGAGCTAGCTGGACTGCCTGTGACAGTTGTTCCTGCTGCTCTTGGCATTCTTGTTCACCTGGTCAGGTTGTTGCTCATGGCTTCAAGTTGTCCCGTCAACTTGCTAACCTCGGCGGCATGGGCCAGCTCCCGCTCATCCAGCTCCTTGGCATGATCCGCCTTCAGCTTTGCCACCAGCAAGATCTGCAGCTTCGTTCATCAAAGCTTGCATGTCAGTGGAGTTCTTGAGAATATCTTGCGCAGTGTTTAGTAATTCTACAAATAAAAAAAAAGACGACTAAAATACTTGTCGGAAAAGGAAAAGAAGTCGGACGAAAAGAAGGCAAAGAAACTTTGTCACCTTCATCCTTTTTGCGAGCCTCTTCCAAGCTCGCAATTTGGGCGTCCTTCATCTCCACGTCCTGCTGCAGTTGCTGGCATTCCTTGTTTTCTTCTCTTGAGCACGAAAGCTCAAGATTGGAAGCAAGAACGGCCTGCATGCACGAAAACAACATTGCGGTTAGCACTATTTAGTCAACGAGACCACTTTGCCGGCTAAAAATTTTTTCACCGCCTGCTAGCTCTAAGTTGACGAGGGAATATTTCCCCGGGCAACAGTGCTAGAAACAATGCTTTTTACGTCACACAGTTGGGAACCCCAAGAGGAAGGTATGATGAGTGCAGCAGCAAGTTTTCCCTCAGTATGAAACCAAGGTTTAATTCGAACCAGTAGGAAAACGAGGTTGCTTCGAAGGTGTTGGTGAAGGTGTAGTGCGGCGCAACACCAGGGATTCCGGTGCCAACGTGGAACCTGCAAACACAATCAAATTACTTTGCCCCAACTTAACAGTGAGGTTGTCAATCTCACCAGCTTGCTGAAAACAAAGGGTTAAACGAATGGAAGGAAATGATGTTTTTGCATAAAGCAGTAGAGAACAATGATTACAGTAGATTGTATTTCAGATGTAAAAGAATGGACTCCGGGTCCACAGTTCACTAGTGGTGTCTCTCCAATAAGATAACTAACATGCTGGGTAAACAAATTACAGCTGGGCAATTGACAATTGATAAGTGGCATATAACATGCATGTGTGAGCTTGTGGTGTCTACTATGAGATTCATTTGGGCATTACGACAAAGTACATAGGACCGCTATCCAGCATGCATCTATGCCTAAATAGTCCACTTTCCTCACGTTAACATCCGTACCCCTTCAGTATTAAGTTGCAAGCAACAGACAATTGCATTAAGTAATGTGCGTAATGGAAACAATACATTCATCCTTGAATAAAGCATTGCTGTTTTACCCCTAGTGGCAACAACACATCACAACCTTAGAACTTGCTGTCACTATCCAGGTTAAATAGAGGTTGAACCCAACTATCATGCATAAATACCCCCTCTTGGAGTTACAAGTATTCACTTGGGCAAGGCTTCAACAAGTAACGGAGAGCATGCAAGATCACAAATGACATAGACATGATAATATAATATTCAGCTCCACATAGTATCAATATAAGTCAGATCCCAGCAAACACAACATGTAGCATTACAATAAGATGATCTTGATCATGATAGGCAGCTCACAAGATCTAAACATGATGGCACAAGTGGAGAAGACAAACCATCTAGCTACTGCTATGGACCCATAGTCCAAGGATGAACTACTCACGCATCACTCGGAGGCGGGCATGGCGATGTGAGCCCTCCGGTGATGATTCCCTCTCCGGCAGGGGCCGGAAGAGCTTCAGAACCCCCGAGTTTAGGGTTGACGACGGCGGCGGCAGCGAATATGGTTCTGGATGAAAGGCTCGGTGTTTTTAGGGTTTTCACATCTCGGGAAATAAATAGGTGAAGGGCGATGTCGGCGACCCCCGAGGGGCCCAAACCACCAGGTGGCGCGGCGGGGCCCTCTACCGCGCCGCCAGGTGGTTTG
>CAMZMU010000117.1:29296121-29455838 GCA_947311845.1 Poa pratensis
GACCCAACGGTACAATCACCGTCATGGCAACTTCAAGAAAGCAAAGGATGTGAGCGTGGCAACGCCGCCTTCGCTGAGGCAGTCCTCCACGCAGAGAGTTAGCCATGTTTGAAGAAAGAGCTCGATACATCGCAGTTGCCGGAGCATGTAAAGACCGCTGCAAAAGAAACACTTCAAGGCGTCCGAAGACACAAAGAAGGCGGATCTGGTCCCAGGTGACAGCTCCAAGCAAGTCACCATAGGGCTGGCTTGGACGACAAATAGGAAGCGCGCTCGTCAGGTTCCTCCGTGAGAATCAGGACATCTTTGCATGTCGTCAGCCATGCCAGGTGTCCCGAGGGAACTTGCCGAGCACTCTCTTAACGTCTACGAAGGAGCCAAACCAGTGAAGCAAGGAATAAGACGCTACGGTGAGAAGAAGCGGACAGCAATAGGGAAGGAGATCATCAAGTTGCAAGAAGCCAAGTTCATTAGGGAGGTAGTACACACTGATTGGTTGGCAAATCCTGTAATGGTTCCAAAACCTAATAAGGAAATGAGAATGTGCATTGATTATACCGGTTTGAACAAGTGCTGTCCTAAGGACCACTTTGCTTTGCCTCGTATAGATCAGGTCATAGACTCCACAGCCGGCTCCGAGCTGCTGTGCTTTTTGGATGCGTACTCCGGGTACCACCAAATCAAAATGCGAGAATCCGACCAAATCAAAACACGTTCACTACCCCTACGGGACCTTCTGCTACATCACGATGCCCTTCGGCTAAAAAATGCCGGCGCAACGTATCAGCGTGTATGCAAAGATGCCTTCACGACAAATTGGCCGCAATGTTCACGTCTATGTTGACGACATTGCCGTCATGTCAAGAAAGAAGGCAGATTGCTTGACGATTTGAGAGAAACCTTTGATAGCCTCCGGGTATATAGGATGAAGCTCAACCCGAAAAAATGCGTCTTCGGGTTCCTGCCGGCAAATTGCTTGGCTTTATCGTTTCCGAACGAGGGATAGAAGTAATCCAGAAAAATCAAAGCGATCCTCACATATCCAGGCCCAAGGACCTGAAGGACGTGCAGCGACTTGCCGGCTCGGGCTGCCGTCAGTCGTTTCATTAGCCGTCTTGTGAGAAGGCACTGCCTCTCTACCGGCTTCTGAAGAAATCCGACAACTTGAGTGGACAGACGAAGCAGACGCCGCCTTGCAGCAACTCAAGGACGCGTTAACGTCTGCTCCAATTTTGGCAGCTCCTCGTTCGCAGGAACCAATGCTGCTTATATCGCGGCAACTAACTTGGTTGTTAGCGTGGTACTGGTTGTGGAACGCAAGACGGAAATTCAGACTTGCCGGAACAACGTCCGGTTTACTTCATCAGTGAAGTATTTTCCGCCTCAAACAGCGTTATCCGCATTACCAGAAGCTGGTCTACGGTGTTTTCTACGCCGCCAGGAAGTTAAGGCACTATTCCAGGAGCATTCAATAACGGTGGTGAGCAAGGCACCTCTGGGGGATATCATCAATAATACAGATGCAACAGGCCGCGTTGCCAAATGGGGCATTGAACTTGCCGCCTTCGACATCAGTATAAACCCAGAACGGCCATTAAGTCTCAAGCCTTAGCAGATTTGTAGCAGATTGGACGGAGGCCATGGACGAAGTACCCTCCCTGAAGATGCATATTGGATCATGCACTTTGATGGATCAAAAATGCTTCAGGGCTCGGGGGCTGGCATTGTTTTAAGAAACCCTCAAGGAGACAAGCTTAGTTATGTGTTACAAATTCACTTCAAGGCAACTAATAATGTTGCTGAATACGAAGCTCTCCTTCATGGTTACACATTGCCAAGGAACTTGGCGTCCAGCGTGTCCTCTGCTACGGAGATTCAGACTTGGTGGCGCAACAGATACGTGGTACTTGGGACACAAAGAGCGAGACAATGGCGGCATATCGAGCTACCGTTGACGAATTCGCCAATGTTTTCTAGGCTACGAGGTCCGCCACATCCCAAGAGCTCAAAATGAGGCGGCAGATACACTTGCCAGAATGGGGTCTGAACGCAAAAAGGTACCAAAAGATGTTTTCCTGGAACACCTACACAAGCCGTCAATTAAAGGAGCAGACCTCCTTGACCCAGAATCGGCAGAACCAGTTGACGATGCTAGCTATGCCGTCTACTGGTAAAGCCGGATTGGACGACGCCATATTTGGACTTCCTGATCAATCAGGAGTTACCGGATGATGAGGTTTTGAAAAGGCAAATATAAAAGAGCCAAGGCATTCACAATAATCAAAGGCGAATTGTACAAGCGTAGCACCACTGGTGTTTACCAACGTTGCATTTCGCCCGAAGAAGGCAGAGAACTGTTGGTGAGATACATGCTGGCGTGTGGACATCACGCTTCTCACGCGCCCTTGTTTCAAAAGCCTTCCGACAAGGTTTCTACTGGTTGACAGCCAAGCAAGATGCAGAGACATCGTCAAAAGATGCAGGGGCTGCCAACTTTATGCCAGACAATCCACATGCCGGCTCAAGAGCTTAAAACAATACCCATCACATGGCCTTTCGCAGTCTGGGGCTTGGACATGGTTGGTCCGTTTAAAACGGCGCCTGGTGGCTACACACATTTACTTGTGGCTGTAGACAAGTTCACCAAGTGGGTTGAAGCTAAGCCTATCAAAAAGCTAGACGGCCACAGCCGCAAATTTCTGTGGGGAATAATCTCTCGGTTCGGGGTGCCTCATAGCATTATCACCGATAACGGCACTAACTTGTCGCAAGGCGAAGTCGAGGAATACGTTATAAGCATGGTATCCGCCTAGATCTTCCTAGTCACACCGCAGGCAAACGGTCAAGTAGAGCGTACAAATGGTTTAGTCCTACAAGGCATCAAACCACGTCTCGAAGTACCATTGCACAGAGCGGCTGGGGCTTGGGTGGATGAATTGCAGTCTGTCCTTTGGAGTTTACGCACAACTCCAAACAGATCAACCAAGTTTACTCCTTTCTTCTTAGTCTATGGCGCAGAAGCAGTGTTGCCACCGACATGATGTACGATTCTCCCAGAATTCAAGCCTACGTCCAGGAAGACGCAGAAGATGCAAGACAGGATGGCCTTGACCTACTTGATGAAGAACAGATGTTGCCTCGCACGATCCGCCATCTATCAGCAAAGTTTGAGGCGTTATCACAGCAGAGTGACGGCAACGAAGTTTTAGAGTTGGTGACCTGGTCTCCGCCTAATCCAAGACAGGAAAGGCTTGCATAAGTTATCCCCGCCTGGGAAGGACCTTTTGTGGTCAGTAAGGTGTTGCTCAATGGTTCTTATTACTTGGTAGACGCGCGAGACGGATACAAGAAGAAGCGAGGTCGCAAGCGCAAAAGGAAGGTTGACGACAAGTACGAAGAAACCAAGCGACCCTGGAACATTGAGCAGCTACGTCCTTTTTACACTTAGCAATTTCCACATTGTAATAAGTACTATATGATTATGAAATAAAAGTCTGTGGTTTGCTCATTCAGTTTTGGGATCATGCCATCTTTTGTCTTTTCTCGCAATCATATATCTGTTGTCATAAAATTACAACATAAAGTTTTTGCTCCGTGCTAAGGTCAAACTTTTTTGACATTTGCCGTCTGCCGGCTAAAAAGCAAACAATCTTTGCACCGCCTAATATGCTTATCTGTCTGTTTGTGTGTGGGTCGCCTAGTAGTATGTCGTTGGCACCAACATGCTGGCTTTGGTCTCTGAGTCTAAATTAGTTGGTATTGCACCTGGTTGGCTCAGCTAAAGTAACTAAGATGAGGTTCCGCCAACATATGAAAAAGCTAAACATGCAACGAGATACATATTAAGGCGGGCCACTTAAATAAGCCTACCGCCAAGTGTAGCATAAAAGTTGGCCCATAATATTTACAACCCAAAATAAAGTTTTTGCGTTAACAGATTAACGCAGTGTTTTGTGCTGCCTTTGCAGGAGGACAGTCAAGGATTGCCGCCTTGGTAGAGCTGGTGGAGAGATCCTGGGGGCTGACGCCGGCATTCTTGGGGCTGGCTCCGCCATCCTGGGGCTGCGCTGTCGCTCCGGCTTCGCCTTCTCGCCTACGGCAGCTTCAGGATCCGCCAAGGAGGGATCGGCTACGGCAACATGCGGGTCCGGGTGTTCCTTGTAGAACTTGCGGATGTCAACCATGTTGGCAACCCGGGTCACATAGCCGCGAACAGACCGCAGCACGTCCTGCATCACGATGGCTTGGTTGTTTTCGTCTTCGTGGGGAAGTACTCGGTGACTTGATGAATATCAGCCTCCGGGTACCACGCCGCCGTCATCGCCAATGCCAACTTGGCGCCGCCTCGTGCTGCTGAGCGTAGCGTGCTGTCATGTTCATTGCCGCCTTCTCCAGCAAGTCCGGCAAGCATCGAAGTTGATGGGATCGCCGTCCTCCCCAGGGTAGAACTTGGCGGCAAACGCTTTGCCCGCACGACAATCTGGTTGACGATTTCGCCAACTTTCAAGATTCGGGCAAGGCGCGGCGTTGTAGCCAGGTCATCACCCAGTAGCCGGCACTGCACAAATACAAAGTTACACACTGCAGCTTAAGTTTCAAGAGTGCAAAGTGACAAAGAATGAAGGAGGAGACAACCCAAGACATGCTCGTGGATGGCGTTGACCTCGTCCAGATGGTTTTCAAGTGTTTCCTTGAGCTAGCTGGACCGCCTGTGACAGTTGTCCTGCTGCCTTGGCATTCTTGTTCACCTGGTCGAGGTTGTTGCTCATGGCTTCAAGTTGTCCGTCAACTTGCTAACCTCGGCGCATGGGCCAGCTCCCGCTCATCCAGCTCCTTGGCATGATCCGCCTTCAGCTTTGTCACCAAGCAAGATCTGCAGCTTCGTTCATCAAAGCTTGCATGTCAGTGGAGTTCTTGAGAATATCTTGCGCAGTGTTTAGTATTCTACAAATAAAAAAAAAGACGACTAAAATACTTGTCGGAAAAAAAGAAGTCGGACGAAAAGAAGGCAAAGAAAGCTTTGTCACCTTCATCCTTTTTGCGAGCCTCTTCCAAGCTCGCAATTTGGGCGTCCTTCATCTCCATCCTGCTACAATTGCTGGCATTCTTGTTTTCTTCTCTTGAGCACGGAACACTCAAGATTGGAAGCAAGAACGGCCTGCATGCACGAAACAACGTTGCGGTTAGCACTATTTAGTCAACGAGACCACTTTGCCGGCTAAAAATTTTTCACCGCCTGCTAGCTCTAAGTTGACGAGGGAATATTCCCCGGCAACAGTGCCAGAAACAATGCTTGTACGTCACACGTCAGTTGGGAACCCCAAGAGGAAGGTATGATGAGTGCAGCAGCAAGTTTTCCCTCAGTATGAAACCAAGGTTTAATCGAACCAGTAGGAAAACGAGGTTTGCTTCGAAGGTGTTGGTGAAGGAGTGTAGTGCGGCGCAACACCAGGGATTCCGGTGCCAACGTGGAACCTGCACAACACAATCAAATTACTTTGCCCCAACTTAACAGTGAGGTTGTCAATCTCACCGGCTTGCTGAAAACAAAGGGTTAAACGTATCGAATGGAAATGATGTTTGTTTGCATAAAACAGTAGAGAACAATGATTGCAGTAGATTGTATTTCAGATGTAAAAGAATGGACCGGGGTCCACAGTTCACTAGTGGTGTCTCTCCAATAAGATAACTAACATGCTGGGTAAACAAATTACAGCTGGGCAATTGACAATTGATAAGTGCATATAACATGCATGTGTGAGCTGTGGTGTCTACTATGAGATTCATTTGGGCATTACGACAAAGTACATAGACCGCTATCCAGCATGCATCTATGCCTAAATAGTCCACTTTCCGGTTAACATCCGTACCCCTTCCAGTATTAAGTTGCAAGCAACAGACAATTGCATTAAGTAATGTGCGTAATGTAAACAATACATTCATCCTTGAATAAAGCATTGCTGTTTTACCCCTAGTGGCAACAACACATCTACAACCTTAGAACTTGCTGTCACTATCCCAGGTTAAATAGAGGTTGAACCCAACTATCATGCATAAATACCCCCTCTTGGAGTTACAAGTATTCACTGGCCAAGGCTTCAACAAGTAACGGAGAGCATGCAAGATCACAAATGACATAGACATGATAATATAATATTCAGCTCCACATAGGTATCAATATAAGTCAGATCCCAGCAAACACAACATGTAGCATTACAATAAGATGATCTTGATCATGATAGGCAGCTCACAAGATCTAAACATGATGGCACAAGTGGAGAAGACAACCATCTAGCTACTGCTATGGACCCATAGTCCAAGGATGAACTACTCACGCATCACTCCGGAGGCGGGCATGGCGATGTAGAGCCCTCCGGTGATGATTCCCCTCTCCGGCAGGGTGCCGGGAAGAGCTTCAGAACCCCCCGAGTTAGGGTTGACGACGGCGGCGGCAGCGAATATGTTCTGGATGAAAGGCTCGGTGTTTTAGGGTTTTCGCGTCTCGGGGAATAAATAGGCGAAGGGGCGATGTCGGCGGACCCCCGAGGGGCCCAAACCACCAGGTGGCGCGGCTGGGCCCCTGCCGCGCCGCCAGGTGGTTTGGCCACCTCGTGGCTCTCCTTCGTCTCTCCTTCGGACTCCGTGTACGTGCTGGAAAAATAGGGACTGGCCTTTTGTTTCGTGCAATTCCGAGAATATTTCCAGAAGTAACTTTCTGAAACCAAAAACAGCAGAAAACAGGGAACTGGCACTGTGGCATCTTGTTAATAGGTTAGTCCCAGAAAATGCATAAAAGTGATACGAAGTGTATATAAAACATGTAGCAAATGGTATAATATAAGCATGGAACAGCAGAAATTATGGATACGTTGGAGACGTATCAAGCATCCCCAAGCTTAGTTCTACTCGTCCTCGAGTAGGTAAAACGATAACAACAAATAATTTCTGAGGAGACATGCTTTCACACAATCTTGATCAATATATTGCAAGGCTCATGTCATGAATGAAGTGACTCAAAGCAATGATCTATAGTTTGCTAACAAATAGATAAAGAGTAAACAATGAATCATATAAGCAAAAACTTTTCATGAATAGTACTTTCAAGACAAGCATCAAAAAGTTTTGCATAAGAGGTAACTCATAAAGCAATAGATTCAAAGTAAAAGGCATTGAAGCAACACAAAGGATGATTAAGTTTCAGCATTTGCTTTCAACTTGTAACATGTATATCTCATGGATAGTTGTCAACATAAAGCAATATAACAAGTGCAATAAGTAAATATGTAAGAATCAATGCACACAAAGTTGACACAAGTGTTTGCTTCTAAGATAGAAAGGAGTAGGTAAACTGACTCAACATAAAGTAAAAGATAGGCCCTTCGCAGAGGGAAGCAGGGATTAAATCATGTGCTAGAGCTTTTTAAGTTTTCGAAAGCATATAGAGAGCACAAAATAAGTATTTGAGAGGTGTTTGTTGTTGTCAACGAATGGTAGTGGGCACTCTAACCCCCTTGTCAACCAGACTTTCAAAGAGCGGCTCCCATGAAGGACGTTATCTCTACCAGCAAGGTAGATCATCCCTCTTCTCTTTTGTTTACACATGTATTTTAGTTTCTTTATAGATGACACTCCTCCCAACCTTTTGCTTACACAAGCCATGGCTAACCGAATCCTCGGGTGCCTTCCAACATTCACATACCATGGAGGAGTGTCTATTGCAAAATTAAGTTGCTTACTGATAAATCAGGGCAAAACATGTGAAGAGAATTATTAATGAAAGTTGTAATTAATTGGGGCTGGGCACCCCGTTGCCAGCTCTTTTTGCAAATTATTGGATAAGCGGATGTATATGCCACTAGTCCAGGTGAAAGTCTGTCAGAAGTAAATGACAAGATTGAAAG
This sequence comes from Poa pratensis, assembly GCA_947311845.1. Lineage (NCBI taxonomy): Eukaryota > Viridiplantae > Streptophyta > Magnoliopsida > Poales > Poaceae > Poa > Poa pratensis. Next base: position 29,304,023 of record CAMZMU010000117.1, read on the forward strand.
ATAAAACACCACATACTTCCTCATGAGCTATAAAACATTGACACAAATAAGGAGTAATAAAGTTTTGAATAGTTTAAAGGTAGCACATGAAATATTTACTTGGAATGGCAGGAAATACCACATAGTAGGTAGGTATGGTGGACACAAATGGCATGGGTTTTGGCTCAAGTTTTGGATGCACGAGAAGCATTCCCTCTCAGTACAGAGTTTAGGCTAGCAAGGTTGTTTGAAGCAAACACAAGTATAAACCGGTACAGCAAGAATCACATAAAAACATATTGCAAGTATTATAAGACTCTACACTGTCTTCCTTGTTGCTCAAACATTTTACCAGAAAATATCTAGACCTTAGAGAGAACAAATATGCATCCCAAGTCTCAACAAGCTCTACGGTAGTTCTCCACTACTAGGCTTTAACTACATGATGCAAGAGCTTAAACATGATCTACTTGAGAGCTCAAAACAATTGCAAAGCATCAAATCAAAACAAGACAATGATCTACAAGAATGCATATGTCTTTTCCAATACCAACTACTACATGTAGCATTTTCTTTCTTCCAAACAAACACCAATAATTTAATTTAAACATAAACTCTCCAAATGATAATATAATGCAGCAAGAGAGTATTTATAAACAAGTGCTAACAGCTCGAAGAGATGCATGAAAAACAGGAGCTAAAAGCACTGCAGTAGCTAGTTAAGAATACTCAACAAATATAAGTGAAGAACATGAGTATTCACATGAAAAAGCGGAGCGTGTCTCTCTCCCACACAAGGATTGCTAGGATCCGAATTTATTCAAACAAAAACAAAAATAAAAACACACAGACGCTCCAAGTAAAGCGCATAAGATGTGAAAGAATTAAAATATAGTTTCACTAGAGATGACCTGATAAGTTTGTTGATGAAGAAGGGGATGCCTTGGGCATCCCCAAGCTTAGACGCTTGAGTCTCTCTGAATATGGTTGGGATGAACCACGGGGGCATCCCCAAGCTTAGGCTTTTCACTCTTCTTGATCACATAATATCACCCTTCTCGCTTGATCCTTGAAAACTTCCTTCACACCAAACTCAAGACAGTTCTCATTAGAGGGTTAGTGCATAATCAAAAATTCTCATATTCTGTAATGATACAATCAATCCCAAAGCTTCTGGACATTAGCTACAGCCACCAATGCTTTGTGGAGCAAAGAAATCCACACAAACACAGTAAAAGAGCGAATGCAAAACAAAAGGCAGAATCTGTCAAAAACAGAACAGTCTGGAATGACGAATTTTTTCGAGGCACTTAAGTTGCTCAGATGGATCTGGCCTAAAATAATGAAAGTTGCGTACATATCTCAGGAATATGCGTGATTTTTTCAGAATTTTTTGAATTTTCTACAGGGAGATAAGCTCAAATCCGTGACAGCTAAAAATCTGTCACTGCGCAGAAATCCAAATCTTGCATCAACTTTCAATATAGAACTTTACTTGGCACAACATTGCGATAAAATAAAGATACAAAGGAGTTGCTACAGAAGTAACAAAACTCCTTGAGAAAAACTAAAAATAAAAGATAAAGGGTTGCCTCCCTAAAGCGCTTTCTTTAATGCCTTTAGCTAGGCTAAAAGATTTTAATGATGCTCTCATAGGAATAGAACTTGAAAAACAAAAGAGAGCATCAAGAGGCAAATATCAAACGCATTTAAGTCTAACCCACTTTCTATGCAAGGGAACCTTGTAACAAAATAAATTATTGAAGCATAAAGCAACTAGCATAGAAAGATGAAACAAGTACAACTTCAAAACTTTCAACATAAAGAGAGGTGTTTTAGTGACTTGAAAACTTTTATAACCATATTTTCCTCTCTCATAATAACTTTCAGTAGCATCATGAACAAACTCAACTATATAACTATCACATAAAGCATGCTTTTCATGATCTACAAACACATAATTTTTATTAAGTTCAAAAACAGTGGGGTCATTAAACCCACTTTTGACAATAGTAGTATAATAAATATCATTAGGCAATATAGGACCATCATCAAGAGCATTATCATATATAGCATTAGGGAGCCATTGTTTTATTTCTGAAATTTCGTTTTCTTGAGTCAAGGAGCTTGTTACGTAAAATTTATCAAAAGGAGATATTTCAAAAGAATCATGGCATTCAACAATATAACACTCTTCCTCCTTAGGTAGGCATGGAGGGCAATTAAATAGTGTAAGAGTTGAAGAGTTACTGTCATTAGAAGGTAGATCCTCCTTTTGTTCTTCACTCTCCTCCTCTTTTTCATCCAATGAGATCACAGTTTCAGCAATTTCCTCTTCCTCAGGTTCCTGCAAGGCACAAGTTTCATCTTTTTGAGGAAACATCCTCTCAAGATGTTCAGTAATGTAAGAATTATTATCCTTGTAGGTATCACAACAATATTTAAGTATGGCAATACATTCAGATTTATAAGGGGCATCAGTTTTATGTTCAAGATAAGAACTAATTTCAAGGGCACCCTTAAAAACAATAAACTCTTCAATTTGTTCAAGATTACCAAAATCATAGTTTCCTTTAGCATAGGCAGCCAAGGTTTCATTATCAGTATACTCACATTGGAAAGGGAGATGTTTGTGCCTTCTATAGCAAAGAGATTCATTAAAGCAGTAGGATTCATCATATGTAGAACACAAGTTCTTAGCAAAACCATTCAATCTTCTTATTTGTTCCCATAGATGTTTTCCTTTTGGAGAGAAGCGGTAATTCTTATAACGAGACCCAGTTTCATAGAGATAAGACATTGAAAACAACTAGTCATAATAGTAATTCGAAAAAAAAGGAACTAATTTTTTTGTGTTTTTGATAAAGAGAGCAAACAAGACTAAATAAAAATAAACTAAGCAAGACAAATAACAAAGTAAAGAGATTGGGTGTGAGAGACTCCCCTTGCAGAAGCAATTCGGTTTTCCCCGGCAACGGCGCCAGAAAACGTGTTGGTGCTCTAAGTTGACGAGGGAATATCCCCGGCAACAGTGCCAGAAACAATGCTTGTACGTCACACGTCAGTTGGGAACCCCAAGAGGAAGGTATGATGAGTGCAGCAGTAAGTTTTCCCTCAGTATGAAACCAAGGTTTAATCGAACCAGTAGGAAAACGAGGTTTGCTTCGAAGGTGTTGGTGAAGGAGTGTAGTGCGGCGCAACACCAGGGATTCCGGTGCCAACGTGGAACCTGCACAACACAATCAAATTACTTTGCCCCAACTTAACAGTGAGGTTGTCAATCTCACCGGCTTGCTGAAAACAAAGGGTTAAACGTATCGAATGGAAAATGATGTTTGTTTGCATAAAACAGTAGAGAACAATGATTGCAGTAGATTGTATTTCAGATGTAAAAGAATGGACCGGGGTCCACAGTTCACTAGTGGTGTCTCTCCAATAAGATAACTAACATGCTGGGTAAACAAATTACAGCTGGGCAATTGACAATTGATAAGTGCATATAACATGCATGTGTGAGCTGTGGTGTCTACTATGAGATTCATTTGGGCATTACGACAAAGTACATAGACCGCTATCCAGCATGCATCTATGCCTAAATAGTCCACTTTCCGGTTAACATCCGTACCCCTTCCAGTATTAAGTTGCAAGCAACAGACAATTGCATTAAGTAATGTGCGTAATGTAAACAATACATTCATCCTTGAATAAAGCATTGCTGTTTTACCCCTAGTGGCAACAACACATCTACAACCTTAGAACTTGCTGTCACTATCCCAGGTTAAATAGAGGTTGAACCCAACTATCATGCATAAATACCCCCTCTTGGAGTTACAAGTATTCACTTGGCCAAGGCTTCAACAAGTAACGGAGAGCATGCAAGATCACAAATGACATAGACATGATAATATAATATTCAGCTCCACATAGGTATCAATATAAGTCAGATCCCAGCAAACACAACATGTAGCATTACAATAAGATGATCTTGATCATGATAGGCAGCTCACAAGATCTAAACATGATGGCACAAGTGGAGAAGACAACCATCTAGCTACTGCTATGGACCCATAGTCCAAGGATGAACTACTCACGCATCACTCCGGAGGCGGGCATGGCGATGTAGAGCCCTCCGGTGATGATTCCCCTCTCCGGCAGGGTGCCGGGAAGAGCTTCAGAAACCCCCCGAGTTAGGGTTGACGACGGCGGCGGCAGCGAATATGTTCTGGATGAAAGGCTCGGTGTTTTAGGGTTTTCACGTCTCGGGGAATAAATAGGCGAAGGGGCGATGTCGGCGGACCCCCGAGGGGCCCAAACCACCAGGTGGCGCGGCGGGGCCCCTGCCGCGCCGCCAGGTGGTTTGGCCACCTCGTGGCTCTCCTTCGTCTCTCCTTCGGACTCCGTGTACGTGCTGGAAAAATAGGGACTTGGCCTTTTGTTTCGTGCAATTCCGAGAATATTTCCAGAAGTAACTTTCTGAAACCAAAAACAGCAGAAAACAGGGAACTGGCACTGTGGCATCTTGTTAATAGGTTAGTCCCAGAAAATGCATAAAAGTGATATGAAGTGTATATAAAACATGTAGCAAATGGTATAATATAAGCATGGAACAGCAGAAATTATGGATACGTTGGGGACGTATCACCGCCAAAGTGCTTGGGGCTGGGACTATAGGCTACATTACCTCAAGTTGTCCATGCAGGGTCTCGTGGAGTTCATCCATGTGCGCGTACCATTTGCGGGTACCTTCACGCATGGTCCTTAGCGTTTGCTGAGGGTCTTGCAACCCTTTGCCAGATTGAGAGCCGGGATGGGAGGACGATCCGCCTTGGTCAGCCGCCATCCTATCCATCTCTTGCTTCATGGCAATAAATCGAGCGGCATCATTAGCCGAAGCTTCAGCCGTCTTGGAAAAAGTAGGTCCGGCAACTGACTTTTTGCCCGCCATCTTCTCCGTAGCCGCCTCTGAGGTACCAGCAGCTGTGTACGTTCCCTGGCATACAACCACGGGAACGCCAACTGTGGGCATTGTCGGCGCAGCGGCTGGAGAAGAACGTGGTAGCTTGCCCCTACCGGCAGAAATCTTCAAGTTGACACGGAGCTTGGGCATGGCAGGCTTGCCCCTGTAGGCAGAAAAATGCAAGTTTGTCAGTACAAACATGTCAAAATGACTATGTCAGGGAAAGCAAAAAGATTGCCTACCGCTTGAGTGGGATGTGATCCCCCAAGGTCTCATCCTCTGCATCAGCAGAGGTGGCCGCTTTCTTCCTCTTCTCCAAATCCATGGTGGAGCCGCTTACTTTGTGCTTCTTCGACTTGCTGACACCGGTGTCGTACCAGTTAGGAGCCAAGTCTTCATCCCCCAAGGTTTGCAGCTGAAAAGAAAAAAAGACAGAACGTTAATTCAGTACCCAGTGGGCAAAGATGTCAAGGAAATGACAAAGTAGCTCTGGCTTACCACTGGGGCTGGGTTGTCATGGGTGAACATGGCGACGCCTTCAGCCGCCTTCACCGATAGAGGCTTCACAAGCTCTCTAAGCCGGTACTCTAATGCATCTTGGTCAAGGGTGCTGTTGCCAGCGTCATCCGCCTTGTACTCGCACATCTTCAGTGGGCGATGGCGGAGTGGCATTATATCTTCCTCGACACCCAGCAGATGACGGTGTCAACTCCGTCAAGTTGCGGAGCCTTCATCGTCTTCGTCAAGAACTCGATCCGCCTGACGGCAATTCGAAGCTCAGCCGTCCAACAGGCTTTGTGGGTTGGCGGACCGTTGACAAAAACAGGCATCCCCTGGGTTGTGCCGGGTGTCGGGATGTCCTTGCAGTAGAAAAAGGTGCTGGTCCAGTGCTTCACCGACTCGATGTATGGTATCTTTGGGTACCAGTCGGGTTGGCGGCAGTTGAAGGTTACGCTACCGCAAGTTGCCAGATGGCCGCCTGGTATGGTTTGCCGGCGGCACAGGAAGCAGTACTTGAATAGCTCTATGGACGCCGCTATACCTAAGTACCCTTCGCACAAAGCCTGGAAGCCGGCTAGCACTAGAATACTGTTGGGCCCTATGTTGTGCGGCTGCAGCCCATAAAAACTAAGCACCGCCAGAAAGAAGGCGGAAAGCGGCAAGGACATACCGCGGAGGCAGTGCGACGCCAACATGACGCGCTCGCCGTCTTGCGGGTCAGGGACTGCCTCGTCGCCTGGAACCCTCCAGGAGCATTCCGTCTTTGGCGGTATGTAGCCGCCTTCCTCCGGCTCCTTCAGATAAGCTGACGTCATAACTGACGGCAGCCAATACCTGGAGCCAAGGTCCCTTGTCTCCTCTTCATCCTCAGCGTCGTCGTCGTCAGCGGAAGCTTCTACCTCCGCCGTGGCCTCAACGCTGGCCGCCGCTAGAGATGGGAGCGGGAAGGTGGGGGTGAACGTTGCAGGTGCCACCGGAGTTGGGGAAGAAGAAGGAACCTCACCTGCGGCCACGGTGGGGACGGGAAAGGTCTCCGGCGCGCTCGCGGGAACCGCCGCAGCCGCTGGCGCAGATCCAGATCCAGCCGTGGTCGCCGAGGTCGCAGCCAGCGCCGCCGCCGCCGCCGAATCTTGCTGAGAAGTGCTCGCCATTTGCCGTGGAGGCTCTGCTTGTGCTCGCCGGAGTTGAGTACGGGGAGGTGGAGAGCTCGAGAAGTTGAGGAGGCCGCAGTGGATGTGAATGGGGAAGAAGATCGACCCCGAGGCGCCCTTTGGGGTATTTAACTCCGCACGTCAAGATCCGTGTGCGAGATTGGGGGGACGCACGATTTCCGCCACGTGCCCACGATTTGCACGTCGTGGCAACGGTGTCTGCGGCCTTCTCCCCGATTCTTGTGCATAGTGGAGAAACAATCATGACACATGCCCAAGTCCAAACTGTCGTGGACTGCATGACGTCATCCGTCAACATTTGACGGGACTGGTCAAATGACAAGACTGGTGCCGGGAAGATTTCTGACAACAGTCAGGCCGTCTTTCCCATGATGGCGGCAAATCATCCGCCTACGTTAGGCGGATCGCCGCTTACTTTCAACTTTGGAATGATTCAAGCTCTTCAGCCGCTTACAAGACAAGACGGACGTTCCCGACAAAAGAAGACGGCGCCTGAAGAACTCGAACCCTTCCAGGGGCTAATGTTGGGGATATACCTACTAGGGGTATCACCAGCATGGATCAATCCGGCTAGTCCAGGGTGGCCCGCAGTGGTGGTGAAGGCTTTGCCTGCCGGGCGGCCCAGATAGCTGACGACCAAGGAAGGCGGATGCCGGCAAGGAGGAGGCCCAAGACTGAAGCCCACGAAGCCACCAAGACCAAGACGGAAGGCGGCAGACTTGCCGGCTAGGTTTACGACTCTGTATGCTTGCCGGATACGTAATCTCCTTGTAACCCTAGGTCCAGCCGCCTATATAAGCTGGACCTCGGGACGCCTTTAGGTCAACCAACCAATCCAATCAACATACAACCAACTCATTGTAACCTGTACTTCGGCTATTGCCTTATAGTGAGTTATAGCAGCACGTAGGGCTCCGCCACCGTCGTGGAGCCTGAAGCTGGGTAAACTGCCATGTACAATCCCGACCTCGACGACGTCCACCTTCTTGTCCTACGTTCACCCTCGGCTAGCAGGACCCCGTCTCCTATCTCAGATGCTGATACGACGACACCGGTCGTCTATATAAACCGGTCCCTGAGCCCTAGTTAAGGAGAACCTTTACGATCCAAGCTTAGGCGAGAGAACCATAGAGAAACATACGCTACCAAGCGAACCTTGTAACCTAGATCGAGATCCGGTTCTGTTGTCGTAGCCGGGTTATCCAGATCGAGATCAATAATAAGATAGCAGGAAGTAGGTCTTTATCTCCAATGGAGAGGCCGAACCTGGGTAAACCCTTTGTCCCTGCAATGCTAAACAATCTCCCAGATACCAGAGTCGCCTTGCCCATCAACTCAAGCTACACCAAAGTAGCATCTGCCGTGTTATCTACCCCACGACAGTTGGCGCCATCTGTGGGAATCGCGTCCAAAGGTGTCACCATCATGGGAGAAGCAATGCAAGGAGTGGAGAATTTTGTTTTCGGCGAGATCACCCTCAACTCGCAAGGAGAGCCCATCATTGATGCTTCTGGCTGGGGGCCGAATCAGATCTACTTGAATCAGGTGATGTTATTCCAATTGGCAAGTTTAACGTTTTTGTTGGTATGATTGCAACTATATCTGCTAGTGATGGCGAATATGAATCTGTGTCAGGAGCCGCCACAATTGTTCAATCTGATGGAGAGGAATCAGTTGGTACGGCCGAAGATGAGTTGCCCCTGGACGTACACGAGGAACGATCGGGAAACCCGGTTCCAATCCCGGGTGATGTGGTGGACCATGTAGATTCAGAATCGATCTTGCCCCTGTTTGAAGGCCGGTTCGGATATGGAGCAGAAGAAGAGGATGAAGAGGAGCAAGAGTCCAGCCCAAGCCCGGTTAGGAGGGTGGCAGTTTACACCGCCCCTTCGACCAACGTGGGAGCATCACCGTCAACGGTTGTGCCACCTGCTTTTACTCCGGGTCAACAGCAGCAACAATTGCCACCAGTACTGGAATTGGCGGGTCAAAGAGTTGATGGAGACCCGGCTTCTGTGTCAGAGGAAAGTGAAGACACGGCGCGTTGCAGGAACAGCTTTGGTTTTCTCAATAACCGGGCTCAGGGCGAAGAAAGAAGCAACACGACTGGGGCCCAGGCCTTGTTTAGCAATGGCCTGGTCCTAGATCCATCAGCACTCACGAGGATGGTTACCCCAGAAAACGCAACAGCTTGAGCTATAGAGTTAGATACAGCACGCCGGGCTTTGGAGCAGATGCGCATAGACACAATGGCAGAAAAGCAAGATATGGAGGTTAGGCGAAAGCAAATAGAGGATGAGGAAAATCGTCTCAATGAGATGACCAGGGCACACCGGAGGAGGCATCAGAGCCGGCTGACTCAAGGAGAGAATGTCATAAATCCAGCGGTATTGTTTAGAACCCCAGAAGATCAACCAATCGATATAACTCAGGTGGCTCCAGTTGTTAGAACAAATGCAGAACCAGGAAGAGAAACAGGAAGAGCTGGAGTTACAGCTGCAGCGGTGCCGGGTCTTCTCGCTGGGGGAGCCAGGGGAAATCCGGGTCTGCCGCCTAGGACACCAAGGTTCCACACGCCGGCGGGCGATTTTTGCAATCCAGCAGATAACGTGTATGCCGCAACTTAGCACTTGACCGTATTCCATTGGGAGACTCGCCAGCAGAGATTGAAGCTCGGCGTGCCATTGACATGTTGCGCACTGCGGTTGTTCAGCAAGTTCAGTATTCAAAGGAGAAAAGCGCGCTTCATTCTACAACTTATCGTAGTAAGAGTCGCCACGGTGGGAACCCGCCATTGGCCGGGTTTGCCGCGGCACAGCAGCAAAACCCGCCCCAGCAGAACCAGAACAATCAGCAGCACCAACCCGCCCCTGCAATTTCTGTGGCTCAGCAGATAGTCAATAGATCGCGAGCGGGAAGAAGTGCAGCCAATGCAAACCCGGCAGTACCTGCCGCTGGAGTGCCACAAGGAGGACCGGGTCCCGCGCCGGCAGCGTCTGCAAGCTCGCCGGGTAACAACAATTTTTTGACAAGTTCCTCTACCTTAGGTGGGCCAAAGTGTCTTTCAGATGCCATTAGAGCGGAGCCTTTCCCTGAGAAGTTCAAAGAGCCAAGCAAGATTTCCAATTACGAGCCAAGCATGGACCCAGCAAGCTGGTTGAGCAGCTATGAGATGGCAATGTGTATACGCAATGCCACAGAGAATGTTTGTGCAAAGTACATGTATTTGATGATGAGTGATGGTCCAGCGAAGTTGTGGTTTAAGAATCTGCCAGAGAGATCTATCAGTTCCTGGGATGAGTTGAAAACAAATTTTATCAAGCACTTTCAGGGTACGTGCAAGCGGTTATTTTCCATTGAAGATCTTGATCGTTGTGTACAGAGGAAAGGCGAGTCAGCACGTCACTGGATGGGCCGGGTCACGGAAATCCTGCACTCCTCATCAGGTATCGAGCCCTAGGACGCAATTTCATCGATGGAGAAAACTTGCAAGTACGCTCCTTTGGTCCAGAAGCTGGGTCGCATGAAAGAGGGACACCGGGTTAAGCCTGTTACTATGGCAGAGTTGATGGATGCGTGCAACAGACACGCAGCCACGGACAAGACCCAGGATGATAGTGAGGAAGAAAAAGGGAAAGGTACTGCGAATAATGGAGGAAGGAGCAACAATGGCCCGGGAAACAATAACAACAACAATCAGAATCAGCACAAGCGTGGGCATCAGGAGGGAAACTCAGAGCTAGTGGCAAACGCAAATGCCGGGTTTCAGAGGCAACGGATGGACGGAAATTATCAGGAAAACAGAGGTTATCAGGGAAACAATGGAATTACGGTGTTGGAAATAGTTATCAAGGATCATGTCCAATGAGCACTGAAGAGGCCTTCAGGATGCCGTGTCCTCATCATAGCAAGAACGGCAGACCCGCCAATCATTCATTGGCCCAGTGTGTAGACCTGAACAGGTGGAAAAACAATGAAATTCAGAGAGCTTTGCAAGGAGCGAACAGAGGTGGAGGACCCGACCCGAGTGTTAACCCTGCTGCGGTGCCTTTAACTGGAGCAAATGCGGTACCTACTGGCAACGCAGGACCCAGCCAAATACAGGTAATCAGGGTGGATTCTCAAACCAGCCAAGGCAACTTGGTCAATATCATATATACACTAGTGGAACAACCAAGAGAGAGAGAGAAAGATAGTCAAAAGAGCAGTTAATTCAGTGGCTGCAGGGGTACCAAGGTATTTAAGATGGTCAGAGCATGCTATTACGTGGAGTAGAGCAGATCACCAGGGTGTGGTGGAACATCCGGGTTTGCTTGCTTTAGTTGTGGCTCCTCAGGTTCATGGCTTTGAGCTAAAGAAGGTTTTGATGGATGGTGGCAGTAGCATTAATATCTTGTATTGGGAGACATTTGTGCGCATGGGTCTGAAGGAATCACAGTTATAGAAAACGTCAACGGTGTTTCATGGCATAGTTCCTGGGAAGTCAGCTACCCCAGAGGGAAAAATTTCTTTGGAGGTTGCTTTTGGCGAGTCTATCCATAACTTTAGGTCAGAGTGGCTCACTTTGAGGTGGTGAAGTTTCCAAGTCCTTATCACGCGTTGTTGTGAAGCAGCTACAGCAGTCAAGTTTTTGAAGCAGATCATACACAGGTTTGGGTATCCTCATAGTATCATCACAGACAATGGTACTAACATGTCCCTTGGTGAGATGGCAAAGTTCTGTGGAAACCAGGGTATATGTTTAGATGTTGCTTCAGTTGCTCATCCGCAGGCCAATGGACAAGTAGAACGGCAAATCAGGAGTTGCTCCGAGGTTTGAAACCACGTCTCCGGGTCCCGTGTCTCAGAGCCGCTGGAGCGTGGGTTGAGGAGTTGCCATCAGTAGTTTGGGGAATCAACACAACGCCAAACAGATCCACCAAGATGACCCCTTTCTTTATGGTGTACGGGGCAGAGGCAGTTTTGCCAAGTGATATAATTCATGACTCGCCTCGCGTGGCGGCTTACGTTGAAACAGAAAATGAGCAGACCCGGCAGGATTCTGTGGACCTGCTTGAGGAGAACAGAGAACAAGCACTGGAGAGATCAGCAGTATATCAACAAGATTTGAGGCGGTATCATAGTCGCCGGGTTAAAACTCGCACTTTCCAGGAGGGAGATTTAGTGCTGCGATGGGTGCAATCCAAAGAAGGGATGCACAAGTTATCTCCCCCTTGGGAAGGGCCCTTCATCATAAGCAAGAAATTGAACAACGGTTCATATTATTTAGTGGATGCAAGAGAAAAGTCCGAGTCTGTAAATGACACATCGCACTCTACCTTTTCATTGGAAGAGCGTGAGAGGCCATGGAACATTGCACAGCTGTGCCCATACTATACCTAGCATAAGAAAGAGATATGAGATGTAATACACGATGTAACAGGCAGCAGGTTTCAGACGCGCTCTTTTCCTTACCAAGGTACCTAAGGGGACTGGAAGGTTTTTAATGAGGCGGCTTGCTGACCTAACCTTTTCTATCAATAAAGTGAAGGTTGAACAGAAATTTGTGTTCTTTCAGTCTCTCTTTTTACTTTGTGTTTGATAGTAGTGTTGCATAGTTTCATGATTAGCTTGGTCTTGGGGGCTTGTTCTTGGGGGCTTGTCCCAAGACCCGCTTTTACGGTCATCCGGGTCTCGATGTTTTGTGACCCGACTGTGCAATTTTAGCTTCAGTATTTTGGATTCAGAAGAATGAAGGTGTAGTTTACATTTTAGTTGTTTATATTTTTGTCATAGGACAAGTGCATAGTTATCTTTGAGGACGCCCAGAGAGCGTGTCCCACCAGTATGAGGATCAATGGGGTAATGTTGCATAGTTAAGCCATTACTTTATAAACATTGATCCAGGTCTTGGGGGCTCTTACTTTAATAGTTCGTAGCTGCAATCCCAAGACCCGGCTTTATGCCACTAGTTTATTCTTGGTTATCTTGCTGTTGAGCTGATGTGACTCGCAATTTTATGGCCTGATTGCTCACCTGGAAATTCAATCAACCATGAGGCCCATTGGGACTTGGTTCGACCCTCTTTTTCTCAGAGAAGTTGCGACAGGGTATCCATGCGAAAGCCGGCTCACAGTTAAAGAAATCAAAAGGGTCATCGAAACCACAGAAGAGGCATATTTCGAAGCAAAAGTTTAAGAGTAGCATAAAAAGTTTCATCAGGTGCATAGGCGCACCATCACAGGCACAGTGTAAACAGTGCTAAAGTTATTACAATAAGTGCCCAAAGGGCCGAATAAGATTGTTTTTCTTGCAGAGATAAACGCATCTGCGTAAGTTTCAAGCCTCGGCTTCAGGAGCCGGGTCACGGGGAGGAGAGCCGGATGGTTGTTCCTCGACGGTCTTTGCCGGGTCATCTTCCTCGGCGGCCGCCGGGTTAGCTTCTGGTTCCTTGGTCTCGTCGGTCTCTTTGGCCTTGGTCTTGCGCCGGGTGATTTTTCGAAGTGGCTGGAAGAAGTTTTCATCATCTTCTTCAACTACCGCCCGTGATGGAGGAGGAATAACTGGCGTAGAAGAGCGGGGAGCAGTGGAGGTACCAGGAGCAGTTTTTGCCGGGTCAAGAGAATCCTTGTAGCTTTGGAGGAGATCGACGCGTTGTGGCTCGTCATCCATGATTTCTTCATCATTTTCCGTATATCCAAGCTGCAGAGTGGTGAGCTTCATCTTGCTGGCAATTACAGTGGCAACGTGCCGGGTTTGCTTCACAACCCGGGCGTAGCACTTCTTATCGAATTCCTTGCCATCAGTGTCAAATTGGGGAAAGCCCTTCTTCAGGGGAGCCGGGTTTAGCTGGGGATGGTAGGCCTTTGCCAGGGCAAGACCTCGCATCACCCCGGCCCTGCATGCAGATCTCTTGAGCAGATGGATCCATTGTGGCATCGTGGATAGATGTCCAAGGACTTCAGTATATTTGCTTGGCGGGTTCTCCCAGAGCCTAGCGGCTTTGATGACCTCGCAGCTGCCAAAGTACAGCTGGCGAGTCAGTGTGTACATACACTTGATTTTCTCTGCAGCAGTTTTGCGGAGGTTCCCATCACGAGGGCCTGCGTAAGGACGAGCATAAGCTAGTGAGATTTTAAAACCGGGTCTTCTTATTCAGTTTTGTTCAGGTGTAAAGGAGTAGTGCTTACCCACTAAAGATTCAACCATAGAGGTGATCATTCTTTTTAGCCGGGTCAGCTCACTGTTGGTTTCATCCAGCTGCTTCTGCAGTGTCTCCTGTTGCTCCTGGAAGTTCTCCTCGTTCTCCTGCATATCCTTCTTCAGATCAGAGTTTTCTTGCGTCAGAGCAGTAATTTTTCTTCTAAGGCCTGGAATTGAGCTGCGTGATCAGCCCGAGTCTCAGATTCAGTTTTGGCAGCGTCATTGTGGGGACCCCGGACTAGCTGTCCGAAATACCCGATTATGCTTAACACAACGATCCCGTGATCAGTCAGTCGTTGCACATAATCCGAATTGGATACCAAAGTTTACATCCATTACAGTACCGAATAAAAAGTCTTACATAAATGGTCATTTAGACCAAGTTCTTACATAGGTGCCTTCATGGGCCAAACCAAAATATCAGCGGAAGCTACGGCGTAGTAGACATCAGATTCTAACGATGACAACCCGACAGGTAGCTGACTTGTGGAGATCCTTAGTTGGCGTAGAAGTCGCCATATTCCTGCTCGGCGTAGTGCTCCTCCTCGTAGTCTGGCTAGGACAATAGCCAGGGACGAAACCAATATGAGTACATTTGAATGTACTCGCAAACTACCCCAACATGAGTATGCATTTTTATTTGTTTTAAAACATCTCTATATCTTTATTGAAAAAGGTAAGAAGAGTTTTATAACCATCTTTGAAAGAAGTCACCATCTCATTTTGTTTCTCAAAAACTCCTCCTTTTCAAGACCATGGCTCACCATAGTCCATTTATTCCCACAACTCATACCACTTCATTTGGTATAGCTGGGTAACACCATCACCATTTCAATTTCTTTTTAAACTTAAAAGCTTTTCCAAAAACTTGCACATGGTCTAGGACAGCCTCCCAACTGTCCATATCCGAGGACTCGGCTATTCGAATAGTTTTACACTCTGCAGAGGTAGCACGCTTTTCCCCCATCCATCCGGCAACTCATCGTGTCTGCCACGTCTCGCCATACAAGGTGTATGCGAAGTAAGCCGCCGACCATAGCCTGTCCTTTGCTCATGCTAGTATAGGACCCTACCGCTACGAATTTATCATCCTTTCCATCAACACCCAGTCCAGATTCCCCGTCGGGAAACCTAAGTGTGAGGACTCGTAGTTCTGCCCGGCGAGCGAACCCTTCAATCCTCCCACCATCGTGTTAGGACCCAGGTCAGGGGTAGGTCACCAAACCATCCCCTCATGGAACGAGGTCATCCTCGTTGTTGAGGCATCCCATACTAATATGAGCAAATTATATGACTACGCCCTTTCCCATATGTGGGTAGATGTGGTCGCACAGGGTATGATTGGTTGTCATAGTACTAGGACACAATGTGCATTTTTCATAAACATCACCATTCTCCACTTCTTTACTTCCACACCGACATCTCGGTGTTCCATCACCACACAAGTCTTTTTAAAGGAGTTTTGAATAAACAACATTGTTTTCCCATCCTAAAGTTTTATATAAGCTACTACATAGGGTGGCAAAATAGTATCCATATATTTTTGAAATGGGTTTTATAAATCTTGCTTTGAGAGTAAAACATGTTATGAAAGTAGATGCATATGTATTTAGGTGCAAGCTCAGGGAATAGCTTGCCTTGCTCGGCAAAGTTCTCGGGTTCTTGTGCTTGATGATCAGAGAATTCCCCCTCCTCGTAGACTCCGGCAACGTTCTCGTCTAAACGTTAAACAAGCAATGCAAACAATTACTAAACTACTCAAGCAAGCATCACAACATATCAATCACAAACATCACAATTAGCTACTGCCCACATCAACCACACAATTTGGTTTCAAAATATTTGAATTAAACATTATTTATTTAAGTCCAAATTATGGCAGAAACTAGTTATTCATGTTTAAATCCACAACTTAAGTTCTGTTGGTCACAAAAATACAAACTAAACTTCTATAGAAAGCTACTGATGTGTAGAAGACAACCCAATTTGAATTGGATCAATTGGAGTTACCAAACTCCCTACACATTGGATTGAATCCAGTAGCTTAATAATCAAGTTTTAGCTACCATTTAAATTCTATTTCTCCAAAAATTAAACCCTTTTAGGGGTAACTAAACATGGCTATATGTGAGCTAACAAAATTGGTCCTAACTCATTTGGGTCAACCAATAAACATATTTGTTTGTTTTAGTCCAGAAGGGTTTATCTTAAAGTCAACAATTAATATTGCTTAATTAATTCTACCAAAATTAGGGGAGCTAATACAAGGCAGTACTAAGCTAGCAAAATTGGTTTGGAATTAATTGGACTAACAGAGTATCAGAAACAAACAAGTTTAGATTTTAAACCTTCTGTGGCATTTTCAATAATACTTTTTAACTATTTATTTAAATGACATGAGACCAATTGGGTTGGTTAAACAATTTCATAAGCTTTCCAGAACAATTGAGTTTGATTTATTTGGATTCCTAAATCTTGAGATATTGATTTTCTAAGTTGGGTCCAGTATTGAAATTTCCAGAGAAACTAAATTTGAAAATCTAATTGCTCTGGATAATGTCGAAAAGTATGACAGGTGGGGTCCACGAGTCAGTGACTCAGTGTGCGCTGGGAATTGAATAAAATGCTGACGGGTGGGGTCAGCCCGTCAGCCTAACGCGTAACCGAAGCGGTAAGTTACCGTTGGATCTAGATCCAACGGCTCCTGGAGCTCGAGTTCATCGTCGACAGGACAACGGCGACGCCGGAGCTCCGGCGACGGCGAGGTGCACGGGAAGCTCACCTAGAGGGCTTGGGAAGGCTCGGGGAAGGTGCTGGAGAACTGCGGAGGCTCGAGGAAGGCGGTGGTGCGAGTTGTACTTGCTGGGGAGGGCTGCAGCGGCGATGGCGACGCGTCGGACTTCCACGGCACGGCCACGATCTCCGGCAAGCTCCTGCGGGCGCTCTGGTGCACGAAACAATCGAGGAAAAGGCGGCGGTGAGGGCGCTGTCCATGGTGAGCAAAGTGCAGGGGTCAGAGAGGGGAATGGGGCAGCAGCACGGCACGGCCGTGTGCTTCGTCTACCTCGGACACGGCGGAGCGTCGAGGAAGCTCACGGGCAACTGGAGCTTCGAGGGAGTGGCTCCGCCCTCCTGGCGGTGCACAGAGGAGTGGAGAGGGTTGAAGGCAGTGGTGCGGGGTGTGGAGAGCTCTGGCGCGGGATGGGGTATTTAACGGCGAGCACGGGTCCATGGTGGTCCGGGCGCAGGAGGGTTCCAGGGGCGACGTGCTCTCGCCGTAGGGGCGGTGGAGGTGCGGCTACGATGTGGGAGTGGCAGGGAGCAAGGTCGAGTGCGTGTCGACGAGCGGAGCGTGCTCGCGAGTGGGACGGCCAGGGAACGCTCGGGCGGTGCGCGGCGCGCACTGCACACGGCGTCACTCCGGCGGGGGCGGGTTCCTGCGGGCTGCGGTGCGGCCAGAGAGGGGGCAGCGAGGTGAGGGAGAGAGAGGGGGGGCACGGAGCTGAGCAACGCGGCATCGCCACGCCACGGCCACTTGCGCGACATGGCGCGTGCTCGCCGGAGCGTGTCCCCTCCGACGCTTCTCGTCGACGCCATCCTCCCCTCTTCGATTTCTTGAGCGCGGCGAGTTCGGGGAGAGGAGAGAAAGAGGTTGCCAGCATCAATTCGACGAACAACACCCGAATTTGATCAATTGATCTTCGGGTTGGATGAAATGGGGAAGAACACAGTGCATGACTGCAATGTGTTCGATGAAATGCTTAAGCCAAATTTGAATTTGAATTTCTGAATTTAATTTCATACTTTGCTTCATAAATATGTATAGGTATTTGTGGTGCTGTGTTGCATTTCATGGGACAAGTGCAACATAGCACACTTTGTGATTTGAATTTAGTAAAGAAAGTAAATAGAATTTAAATTTAGGTTTTTAAATTAAATTTTTGAGAGGGAAAAGTTATAGGAATAAAAATGGGAGAGTTTATATAACTTCTCCTCTCAATTTTGTTTGAAACCATATTTGTTTCTCCTCTTGGAGAATTTGTGTGACACAATTGTCACTTTTATTTTTCTTGCTTTATTTGCTATTTCAATTCTTTTCTTTTCTTCTTGTTTTTATTTAGAGCAAACAACATAATTAGCAAGAATAAATAACACAAGCAACAAGAATTAATTACCACAAGCAATATTTTGCAGACAACACATAATATTTAACAAAAGTTTTTGTTGGCTCTCATTTTTGGAATAACAATATTGATTAATATTTTTGGGATGTTACAATCCTTCCCCCCTTAGAATAAATCTCGTCCCGAGATTTGCTAGGCCTGGGTACTAAAGAGGTCTGGAAATTCACTTCGAAGATAGTCTTCGCGTTCCCAAGTTGCTTCTTCTTCAGAGTGGTTAGTCCACTGGACTTTGTAAAACTTGATCGCACGTCTTCGGGTAACACGAACATCTTCTTCGAGAATCTTGAGGGGTCTTTCGCGATAAGTCAGGTCTTGGTTCAGGTCGATGGAGAGGTGGTCGATGTTTTTGAAAACATCAGGCTGGTCAGGAACTTCAAGACACTTCCGGAGCAAGGAAATGTGGAAGACATCATGATAATCTCCTAACTCCTGGGGTAACTCCAGCTGATAGGATACTTCTCCTCGACGAGCAATGACCTTGAAGGGTCCAATATACCTTGGCGCTAACTTTCCTTTGACATGGAAACGCTGCATTCCTTTGAGGGGTGTCACTCGGAGATAAACATGATCTCCGACACTGAAGTGAGGTCACGGCGCTTGGTGTCAGCATAACTCTTCTGACGGGATTGGGCAGTTTTGAGGCGTTCACGAATAAGCTGAACTTGCTCTTCAGCTTCTCGGAGGGTATCTGGTCCAAACAATTTGCCTTCTCCGGTATCGGACCAATTCAGGGGTGTACGACACTTCTTGCCGTAAAGGGCTTCAAAAGGGGCCATTTGCAGACTGGACTGATAACTGTTGTTGTACGAGAATCTGCAAACGGAAGACAATCTTCCCACTTGGAACCATAGGATAGAACACATGCACGAAGCATGTCCTCCAATATCTGGTTCACTCGCTCAGTTTGGCCATCGGTCTGGGGATGATAAGCGTGCTAAATGCTAACTTGGTTCCGAGGGCTTCATGAAGGGATTTCCAGAATCTTGAGGTGAATTGCGTGCCTCTATCGGATACAATCTTCTTAGGCACACCATGCAGGCTTACTATTCTGGAAATATACAGGTCTGCTAACTGGGCTCCATTGTGAGTGGTCTTGACGGGTATAAAATGAGCAACCTTGGTCAGTCGATCAACGATGACCCAGATTGAATCATGGCCTCGGTTGGATCTTGGAAGTCCGGTAATAAAATCCATTCCAATCTCATCCCACTTCCACTCGGGAATTTTCAAAGGTTGAAGCAATCCAGCGGGCCGCTGATGTTCAGCCTTGACTCGCTGACAGATGTCACACTTGGCTACGAAAGAACCAATCTCTCGCTTCATTCCATGCCACCAAAATCTTTCTCGAAGGTCTTGGTACATTTTGGTTCCGCCGGGGTGGATTGAATAAGGGGTCTCATGGGCCTCTTTTAGGATTAACTCCTTAAGTTCCGTGACATTGGGCACACAGATACGGTCATTGAATTTCAGTACTCCTTCAGCATCTTCGGTAAAACCGGGTGCTTTGCCGAGGGAAATCTTCTTCCTAATTCCTTCAATGCTTTCATGTCTTTTTGGGCTTCTTTGATTTGATCCATCAGGGTTGGGGTTAACTCTAAATTGGCGAGATAACCATGGCTAACAAGTTCTAGTCCAAATCTTCGAACTCTTTGAACAAGGCTGGCTGTTCGGCTTGGATCAGGGCATTCAGGGTGCAAGGTTTGCGACTAAGGGCATCGGCAACTACATTAGCCTTTCCAGGGTGATAATGGATTCCAATATCATAATCCTTGATTAATTCCATCCATCTCCTCTGTCGCAGGTTCAACTCCTTCTGGGTGAAAATATACTTCAAGCTCTTATGATCCGTATAGATCTCACAGCGATGTCCCGCAAGATAGGGACGCCACTTCTTAAGAGCAAAGACTACAGCAGCTAACTCCAAGTCATGAGTTGGGTAATTCTCTTCATGCGGTCGCAACTGCCGGGACAGATACGACACAACTTTGCCTTCTTGCATCAGAACGCAACCAAGTCCGAGGCGTGATGCATCGCAATACACGTCGAAACTCTGGGTGACGTCTGGCATAATCAAAATTGGGGCTGAGGTTAGTCTCTTCTTCAGTTCTTGGAAACTATCCTCACATTTCTGAGTCCATTCAAACTTCTTGTCCTTCTTCAACAGTTGGGTCAGAGGTTTGGCTATACTGGAAAATCCTTCAACGAACTTGCGGTAATAACCGGCAAGTCCGAGAAAGCTTCGGATTTCAAAAACATTGGTTGGGGATAACCAGTCAAGAATGGCTTGTATCTTCTCAGGGTCAACAGAAATTCCTCCAGCGGATACAATATGTCCAAGAAATGCCACTTCACTGAGCCAAAACTCACACTTGCTAAGCTTGGCATACAGCTGGTGCTCTTGGAGGGTCTCCAAAACTAGACGCAGGTGTTCAGCATGTTCTTCTTCGGTCTTGGAATAAATAAGGATGTCATCAAGGAAAACTACCACGAACTTGTCGAGGTACTCCATGAAAATCTTGTTCATGAGATTCATGAAATAGGCTGGGGCATTGGTCAGACCAAAGGACATCACGGTATATCAAACAAACCGTAACGGGTGGTGAAGGCGGTCTTGGGAATGTCTGTCTCTCGGATCTTCAACTGATGGTAACCTGTCCGAAGATCGATCTTTGAAAAGACTCGGGCTCCGTTCATTTGATCGAACAGATCCTCGATCTTGGGAAGAGGGTACTTGTTTTTAATGGTCACGTCATTCAGCTTGCGATAATCCACACACAGGCGTGTGGTACCGTCTCTCTTGTCCACAAAAATAATGGGTGATCCCCATGGTGAAGCGCTTGGGCGGACAAGACCTTTGCTTAGCATATCAGCCAACTGCTTCTTCAACTCCACCAGTTCTTCCGGATTCATCCGATAAGGCTTTTGGGATATGGGGGATGTCCCTGGGATAAGCTCAATTATGAACTCAATATCCCGGTCTGGCGGCATACCAGGCAATTCTTCTGGGAACACATCCTTGAACAGGTGAACAACACGGATCTCATCTAGGGCGGTCGAGCTATGCTCTCATGGCATCCGGGTCTGGTCTGGCTGGTCTCAGATGCATACTCCACTTCAACTCCATCATCAGAAGTGAGAGAAACAGCTCTTCGGGCACAGTCAATACGACCGTGATACTTGGCTAACCAATCCATTCCAAGAATAACATCTATGCCTTGGTTTCCTAAGATAATTAGGTCGGCTGCAAACCTTCCTCCTCCAATTTCTATGGGGGTTTCGGAACACATCTGGTTGGTTTTGGCTAACAGTCCTGGGGTTTGTACCAACATTGGTTTGGGTAAAAGACTCCCGACTAAACCTCCCTTAGAAACAAACTCTTTGGTAATAAACGAATGGTGGCACCAGAATCAAACAGAACAGTTGCAGGTACTGAGTTGACAAGGAACGTACCCAGCACAACATCTGGCGCTTCTTCAGCCTCTTCAGCATTGATGTGGTGCAGACGGCCTCTGACAACAGCAACATTCCCGCGGGGTGCGGCATTCTTGCCATTACCATTTCCATTGCGGCCTGACCATTGTTCGGTGCAGGTGCATTGGGGCGCTGGACAGGCTTCTTGGGATTGGGGCATTCTCTGGAGTAATGTCCTGGGGCGCCGCATTCAAAGCAGACAACCTTGGGGCGGAGATTGAAATTATTGAAGTTTCCTCCAGAACGGTTATTGTCATTGGGGCGGTTGAAGTTGTTTGGGCGGTTAGGGAAATTGGGGCGTGGTGCTTGGGGTGGACGATAGGCAGGCCTGGGGTTCTGCTGAAAGATACGAGGTTTCTGGCTGCTCGAACCTTCCTGAGCATTCATCCTCCTCTTGCGACCTTCATACATAGACTTGCGCTTGGTCTCCAGCTGGATGGCTTTGTCCACAAGTGACTCCAGATCACGGAAGTCATGGATAACCAGAGCACACTGCAGTTCATCATGAAGTCCACTCATGAAACGCTCCATCTTCTTCTCTTCTTTGTCGGTGTCATCAGGAGCATACCGAGATAAGTCGGTAAACTCCTCAAGATAACCGACCACATCTCTACTTCCCTGCCTCAGCTTACGGAACTCATCCTTCTTCCTTCAATGAGTCCATAGGGAATGTGCTTCTTGCGGAACTTCTCCTGGAACTCAGCCCAGTCGATGACATGACCAGCTTGCTGGAGAGCCTTGGTAGTTTCCCACCAAGCTCTTGCAGGTCCAGCGAGATAGTGGGTTGCATACAACACTTTCTCATTTTCTCCCACAGCAGCAACTTCCAGATTGTTGCGATGGTGCGAAGCCAATCATCGGCCTCCAGTGGGTGAAGTCCCTTGGAATAGGTGGGTGGGTTGGTCTTCTGGAAATCGCCTAAGGTAGATCGCTGGTTCTCATTGCCATTGCCATTACCACCGTTGTTGTTGTTGTTGTTATTATTGTTGTTGTTGTTGTAAGCGGCTGCGAGTTGTTGTAGGGCAACGAGATGAGCCTGGCGCTCCTGCCGGGCATTCTCACGTTCCTCCATGATAAGCGCGAGAAGTTGGGCGGGGGTTGGGTCCGGTGGTGGTGGTGCTGATCCTGATCCTCCCGTATTGTCGCGACGGGGCGGCATCCTGAAGCACACCGGGTATAAGAGACAAGGCAAGAAAAGTTCGACTAAGGGAAAAGACGATCTCTCAAGTGGTTGATTAATTTAAGTTTATATGAAAATATTCACACAGATTTAACAAGACAAACATACTTATATTTCACAAACAACATCAAGGAGTTCACAACAACATTAAGCTTACAACACCAAGCTTACAACATAGCATCTGGTTTCCAAAAGAACCACTACTTCGACTGACTAGCTATGGGGGTCAACCTAATCCTGCGGTAGTGATCAAGTCACTCGCCTACTGAGGTGGAACCTCCAGCTCTAACACGTCAGCATCTGACTGGTAGGCTGGCTCCTCGGGATCCTCCTCCTCGTCCTCGAGAACTGGCTCGAGTGGCTCCTCCTCCTCGTCAACTAACTCCTCCTCATCATCTCCTCCTCACAATCCATCTCCTCCACGAAGTCATCATCGTCACTGAGGAAAGCGTTGTTCTCCTTGCGGAGATCCTCGCCCTCCTCCTCCATCTCGTCAGTATGGTGCTCTAGATCCTCGATCAGCTGGTCCTGCTCTGCCACCTTCTTGCGAGCTTCACGATGGTCCTCCTCAGCTGGGCCCTCTTCCGAGAAGAGCGACCTTCTCCTCCATCAGCTTCTCCTCGTTCTCGCGAAGCTCAACGAGCGACTCGCGATCAAAGTGAAGCTGAATCCTAGTGCGCAACAGATCATCCTGAGTGCACTGAAGTAAGATCTCCATGTCCATGATGTAGCTCCCAAACATCGGGTGGTAAGGTGAAGGAGTAGGGTGTCCATCGCAGTTGCGCCTCCCGTAGAACCGGAAACGGGAGTCTACTAACTCCGCCTTGTGCTCCTCACAAAGTCGGGCTAGCATCCTCTGTGTAGCAGTACAGAGACCATCAACCCAGGTGGCCTCCTTGGTGGTGAAGACGAGCGTCCGGAACTGGGAGACTTGATGTTCCTGCGAACTGACGACCTGATGAGCCAGCTCAGCCTTCCGACACCGTGAACGTCAATCTGAGCTCCCTCAAACTCTGGAGCGGGGCGACCTAACAGCTTGGTCAACTCGAACAAGTCCCTCTCAAACGTCAACTTGCTGTCCTTCTCCAGCTGAACGAACTCGGTCCAATGGAGTGCCATCTACAATTTTAACAAAATTTTAAGTTAGTTAGGTGACAAGTGTATCAAAATTTTAATATAGTAGGGCAACAAGTGAGTCAAATTTTAAACTTAATGAGAGGTGTGCAAAATTTTAGGGATACAAGGAAAATGTAATATTTAATGAGAGTAAAATTTTGCATAAGTAAGAGGATTGGAGATAAGCAATTTTCGAAAATACTTCATTCCTTTCTTTTTAGAAATTCATCTTTTGTAACATTTGACAAACGACCATGCTAACTAAGGTTTCCTAAAGTCAGGATGGCTCTGATACCAAGTCTGTGGGGACCCCGGACTAGCTGTCCGAAATACCCGATTATGCTTAACACAACGATCCCGTGATCAGTCTGTCGTTGCACATAATCCGAATTGGATACCAAAGTTTACATCCATTACAGTACCGAATAAAAGTCTTACATAAATGGTCATTTAGACCAAGTTCTTACATAGGTGCCTTCATGGGCCAAACCAAAATATCAGCGGAAGCTACGGCGTAGTAGACATCATATTCTAACGATGACAACCCGACAGGCAGCTGACTTGTGGAGATCCTTAGTTGCGTAGAAGTCGCCATATTCCTGCTCGGCGTAGTGCTCCTCCTCGTAGTCTGGCTAGGACAATAGCCAGGGACGAAACCAATATGAGTACATTTGAATGTACTCGCAAACTACCCCAACATGAGTATGCACTTTTATTTGTTTTAAAACATCTCTATATCTTTATTGAAAAAGGTAAGAAGAGTTTTATAACCATCTTTGAAAGAAGTCACCATCTCATTTTGTTTCTCAAAAACTCCTCCTTTTCATGACCATGGCTCACCATAGTCCATTTATTCCACAACTCATACCACTTCATTTGGTATAGCTGTGTAACACCATCACCATTTCAATTTCTTTTAAACTTAAAAGCTTTTCCAAAAACTTGCACATGGTCTAGGACAGCCTCCCAACTGTCCATATCCGAGGACTCGGCTATTCGAATAGTTTTACACTCTGCAGAGGTAGCACGCTTTTCCCCCATCCATCCGGCAACTCATCGTGTCTGCCACGTCTCGCCATACAAGGTGTATGCGAAGTAAGCCGCCGACCATAGCCTGTCCTTTGCTCATGCTAGTATAGGACCCTACCGCTACGAATTTATCATCCTTTCCATCAACACCCAGTCCAGATTCCCCGTCGGGAAACCTAAGTGTGAGGACTCGTAGTTCTGCCCGGCGAGCGAACCCTTCAATCCTCCCACCATCGTGTTAGGACCCAGGTCAGGGGTAGGTCACCAAACCATCCCCTCATGGAACGAGGTCATCCTCGTTGTTGAGGCATCCCATACTAATATGAGCAAATTATATGACTACGCCCTTTCCCATATGTGGGTAGATGTGGTCGCACAGGGTATGATTGGTTGTCATAGTACTAGGACACAATGTGCATTTTTCATAAACATCACCATTCTCCACTTCTTTACTTCCACACCGACATCTCGGTGTTCCATCACCACACAAGTCTTTTTAAAGGAGTTTTGAATAAACAACATTGTTTTCCCATCCTAAAGTTTTATATAAGCTACTACATAGGGTGGCAAAATAATATCCATATATTTTTGAAATGGGTTTTATAAATCTTGCTTTGAGAGTAAAACATGTTATGAAAGTAGATGCATATGTATTTAGGTGCAAGCTCAGGGAATAGCTTGCCTTGCTCGGCAAAGTTCTCGGGTTCTTGTGCTTGATGATCAGAGAATTCCCCCTCCTCGTAGACTCCGGCAACGTTCTCGTCTAAACGTTAAACAAGCAATGCAAACAATTACTAAACTACTCAAGCAAGCATCACAACATATCAATCACAAACATCACAATTAGCTACTGCCCACATCAACCACACAATTTGGTTTCAAAATATTGAATTAAACATTATTTATTTAAGTCCAAATTATGGCAGAAACTAGTTATTCATGTTTAAATCCACAACTTAAGTTCTGTTGGTCACAAAAATACAAACTAAATTCTATAGAAAGCTACTGATGTGTAGAAGACAACCCAATTTGAATTGGATCATTTGGAGTTACCAAACTCCCTACACATTGGATTGAATCCAGTAGCTTAATAATCAAGTTTTAGCTACCATTTAAATTCTATTTCTCCAAAAATTAAACCCTTTTAGGGGTAACTAAACATGGCTATATGTGAGCTAACAAAATTGGTCCTAACTCATTTGGGTCAACCAATAAACATATTTGTTTGTTTTAGTCCAGAAGGGTTTATCTTAAAGTCAACAATTAATATTGCTTAATTAATTCTACCAAAATTAGGGAGCTAATACAAGGCAGTACTAAGCTAGCAAAATTGGTTTGGAATTAATTGGACTAACAGAGTATCAGAAACAAACAAGTTTAGATTTTAAACCTTCTGTGGCATTTTCAATAATACTTTTTAACTATTTATTTAAATGACATGAGACCAATTGGGTTGGTTAAACAATTTCATAAGCTTTCCAGAACAATTGAGTTTGATTTATTTGGATTCCTAAATCTTGAGATATTGATTTTCTAAGTTGGGTCCAGTATTGAAATTTCCAGAGAAACTAAATTTGAAAATCTAATTGCTCTGGATAATGTCGAAAAGTATGACAGGTGGGGTCCACGAGTCAGTGACTCAGTGTGCGCTGGGAATTGAATAAAATGCTGACGGGTGGGGTCAGCCCGTCAGCCTAACGCGTAACCGAAGCGGTAAGTTACCGTTGGATCTAGATCCAACGGCTCCTGGAGCTCGAGTTCATCGTCGACAGGACAACGGCGACGCCGGAGCTCCGGCGACGGCGAGGTGCACGGGAAGCTCACCTAGAGGGCTTGGGAAGGCTCGGGGAAGGTGCTGGAGAACTGCGGAGGCTCGAGGAAGGCGGTGGTGCGAGTTGTACTTGCTGGGGAGGGCTGCAGCGGCGATGGCGACGCGTCGGACTTCCACGGCACGGCCACGATCTCCGGCAAGCTCCTGCGGGCGCTCTGGTGCACGAAACAATCGAGGAAAAGGCGGCGGTGAGGGCGCTGTCCATGGTGAGCAAAGTGCAGGGGTCAGAGAGGGGAATGGGGCAGCAGCACGGCACGGCCGTGTGCTTCGTCTACCTCGGACACGGCGGAGCGTCGAGGAAGCTCACGGGCAACTGGAGCTTCGAGGGAGTGGCTCCGCCCTCCTGGCGGTGCACAGAGGAGTGGAGAGGGTTGAAGGCAGTGGTGCGGGGTGTGGAGAGCTCTGGCGCGGGATGGGGTATTTAACGGCGAGCACGGGTCCATGGTGGTCCGGGCGCAGGAGGGTTCCAGGGGCGACGTGCTCTCGCCGTAGGGGCGGTGGAGGTGCGGCTACGATGTGGGAGTGGCAGGGAGCAAGGTCGAGTGCGTGTCGACGAGCGGAGCGTGCTCGCGAGTGGGACGGCCAGGGAACGCTCGGGCGGTGCGCGGCGCGCACTGCACACGGCGTCACTCCGGCGGGGGCGGGTTCCTGCGGGCTGCGGTGCGGCCAGAGAGGGGGCAGCGAGGTGAGGGAGAGAGAGGGGGGGCACGGAGCTGAGCAACGCGGCATCGCCACGCCACGGCCACTTGCGCGACATGGCGCGTGCTCGCCGGAGCGTGTCCCCTCCGACGCTTCTCGTCGACGCCATCCTCCCCTCTTCGATTTCTTGAGCGCGGCGAGTTCGGGGAGAGGAGAGAAAGAGGTTGCCAGCATCAATTCGACGAACAACACCCGAATTTGATCAATTGATCTTCGGGTTGGATGAAATGGGGAAGAACACAGTGCATGACTGCAATGTGTTCGATGAAATGCTTAAGCCAAATTTGAATTTGAATTTTGAATTTAATTTCATACTTTGCTTCATAAATATGTATAGGTATTTGTGGTGCTGTGTTGCATTTCATGGGACAAGTGCAACATAGCACACTTTGTGATTTGAATTTAGTAAAGAAAGTAAATAGAATTTAAATTTAGGTTTTTAAATTAAATTTTTGAGAGGGAAAAGTTATAGGAATAAAAATGGGAGAGTTTATATAACTTCTCCTCTCAATTTTGTTTGAAACCATATTTGTTTCTCCTCTTGGAGAATTTGTGTGACACAATTGTCACTTTTATTTTTCTTGCTTTATTTTGCTATTTCAATTCTTTTCTTTTCTTCTTGTTTTTATTTTAGAGCAAACAACATAATTAGCAAGAATAAATAACACAAGCAACAAAATTAATTACCACAAGCAATATTTTGCAGACAACACATAATATTTAACAAAAGTTTTTGTTGGCTCTCATTTTTGGAATAACAATATTGATTAATATTTTTGGGATGTTACAGTCATTGAGCCGGTGATTTCAGCCTGTGCCTTGGCATGGTCTTCCTGTTAAGATGCAAGAAGTTATGTTAGTCCCAGGTTACCGCAGGCAAGTTAACCCGGAACTTGGGGGCTACATGCGCAAAAAGTCTGAAATTTTTCTTACTGTTAGTCCCAGGAAGCTGTGGACAGCTAACCCGGCACTTGGGGGCTACTCAGTTTGAAGTTCAAATGTTCAACGTAATAAAGAAGTCCCAGGTTGCTGCAGGCACACAACCCGGCACTTGGGGGCTACAGTGTTCAAAGTTCTGATGTGAGAATGGGCAAGTTTTGAATGATGGAAGTTTTTTAGTCCCAGGTTGCTGTAAACAGACAATTCGGGCCTTGGGGGCTACAGGTTTGAAGTTTTTACCTAAGGAATTTATATTGTAAGCACCAAGCTCATCACAAGTGATGAACTTAGAGCTTGGGGGCTACTCAGGGTATAGTTATGCAAGAAAATATACAGGCAAGAAGTAAAAATGGGTACCTGATATCGTTTTGGATTAGGGCGACTAGTTCTGTCTCCAGGGTCTTGTGTTGAGCAAGGCGAGAAAATATTCATCGCAAAGTGCTGGAACGGACATGGCGTCCAGAGCCGGTAAATTTGATGAGGAAGCCGGGTTCTTGCCCTTGCTAGGAGATGCCGGGTCAGCATCTGGAGCTGGCACCTTCGCAAGAGTCTCAGGAGCAGTTTGTACTGGAACGTGCCGGGTTCCAGTAACTTGTACTTCATCTTCTTTGGTTCCAGAGCCTAACCCGGGCGAGTGAGCAGCGGGGGAGGATTCTGGTACTGGATCAACAATGTTTTTTGGAGAAGCCACGGGGGTTGCTTGCTCCGTTGGTTCGCTTTTGTCCTCTGGTTCCTCAATATGTGCCTCCATAGGAGAAGGCTCTGTGGTTGCTGGAGGAGGAGACGCCGCGGGAGGAGATTCCGGGTCTTCATCCATAAAAGCTCTGGCACTGGAACAAGATAGTGTCTTAGTTAAACAAGAAAGGGACAGTAAAGTATAGAGGTATGGAAAAGATGTGTGAAGTATTTCTAACCCGGCGTTGATCTGGAAATCCTCGGTGTGCTAACACGATCCGAGGAGGAATCTGACAAACGAGATGGTTTAGGAACCCGGATCTTGCCAGCTAAAGGGAACTGTTTGCTGGGCGTCTTCTGTATGGATTTGGCCCAGCTTGATAAAGAGCGTTGAGGGATACCTGGGCTCAGGGAAGCTTGGCTTGTAGAAGACCGGGTTCAGCGTCTCTTGTTTGCCTCAGCCTCCTTCTCAGCTTCCTTTTCCTATGTTTATGCTAAGTTTGAGATGAGTTCATCATGAAAATTGAGAAAAGAGAATGTGGTACCTTGGCAATGGTGGCCCGGTCCTCTTTTGCGTAGGAGGTGCAGCAGTTTGGGGACCCGGCGCTACGTCAGAAGCCGGGTCAGTGGGGCCTGGAATAAAATTTGCCGGGTTATCAGTAGAGGTGTCCTTGTTGGGGACTTCGTTGTTAATCAACTGGAGGAAGGGCCGGCCTACAGAGTCTAGCTCACCTTCTTCTTCTTCTTCTTCTTCATCGTCTTCACTTTCTGTGTCCTCCCCATCAGGAGAGGATGTAGGGGTAAAATCCACGCTCCACCACTTGGAGTCCTGAGAAAAGACAGTCACAGTAAGTAACAGTTCATGGATGAAATTACCGGGTTAAAGTAAGCAAAAGTGATCAAGTATTGGTTTTACCGTGGAGGGTTTGTTCTTGGCACTAAATGGGGCGAGCCCGTTCAGTGCAATGGCATCTTTCTTTTCGCCAAGCAGTCTCTTGGCATTCTTCACAAGCTGATCATCAGTAAGCGTCATCTCAGAGTAACGCATGTTGTCTGTGGTTTCACCAGTGTATTGGCAAATTAGCCGGGTCCTGATGCTGAGTGGCTGGATGAACCAACCGATCCAGCACTTAACCAGATATGTGCCCTTGAGGCCATGGGCGAGTAAAGCTCTGCCCCGGCGAAGGGTGGGCTCGAGCTTGACCCGCTCAGTGTCGTCAGCATAGCTGTTCATTTTGGCTTCATATGTTAAGCCCGAGTTCCGGAAAGCCGGTAACGGGCGTCGTCAGATTCTGGTGAAGTGTCCTTGCAGTAAAAGTATGTGTTTTGCCACCCCTTGGGATGGCTGGCTAGAAGAAGAGCCGGGAAATCGCATTCCCTTCGGCGCTGGATCGCAACTCCACCATATGGGAGTACTTGGTCCTTGCGGGAGGGGTTGCAGTAGAAGAATTCAAGGAACAGCTCGAGGCTTGGAGCCATTTGCAGATAATCTTCACAGAACACCACAAAGTTGCTGATGTTCAGCATGGAGTTTGGCGCGATATCTTGAGGCCTAAGGCCGTAGTACTTCATGACCCGGCGAAAAAACAGAGAACCCGGGGGCGAAGGCCGCGCTGGACATGGTCGAGGAAAACCACCACTTCACCTTCTTTGGGGCTGGGGCATGATACGTCTCAAACGTATCTATAATTTTTGATGTTCCATGCTGATATTATATCAATTGCTACATGTTTTGGTTATACTTTATATCATTTTTATGCATTTTCTGGGACTAACCTATTAACAAGATGCCACAGTGCCAGTTCCCTGTTTTCTGCTGTTTTTGGTTTCAGAAAATCTATTAAGGAAATATTCTCGGAATTGGATGAAACAAAAGACATCGTCAATAATATCACGAGGAGATCACGGAGTCCAAAGGGGAGTCGGAGCAGACCCACCAGGGGCCACGCCACACTAGGCACGGCCCAGGGTGGGCCCGCGCCCCCCTATGGCGTGGTGGCCCCCCTCGGCCACCGACGCCACCTCTTCGCCTATATATTCTCCGCGACGCGAAAACCCTATTACGGTCGATCATATTCCACGAAAAGTTCCGTCGCGGCCGTCATCGTCAATCTCAGATCGGAGGAGTTCTGAAGCTCTTCCCGGCACCCTGCCGGAGGGGAGATCATCACCGGAGGGCTCTACATCACCATGCCTGCCTCCGGAGTGATGCGTGAGTAGTCCACACCCTGGACTACGGGTCCATAGCAGTAGCTAGATGGTTGTCTCTCTACCTTGTGCCTCCATGTTTAGATCTTGTGAGCTGCCTAACATGATCAAGATCATCTTATTGTAATGCTAGATGTTGTGTTTGCTGGGATCCGATGAATATTGATACCATGTTTATTCAAGTTGTTTATCTATGTGCTCTTGATCTTGCATGCTCTCCGTTGCTAGTGGATGCTTTGGCCAAGTAGATGCTTGTGACTCCAAGAGGGGGTATTTATGCTCGATAGTGGGTTCAGTCTCTAGATATCTGGATCAGTGACAGAAAGGTCTAAGATGGTAGATGTGCTGTTGCTACTAGGGATAAAACATTGGTGCAGTGTCCAAGGGCACTTGTATTGATTACATTACACACTTTACTTCATGCAATAATCTGTTGTTAGCAACTTAATACTGAATGGGATGCGGATGCTGCCTTGAAGGTGGATTATTTAGGCATAGATGCTGTTGGAATAACGGTCTATGTACTTTGTTGTAATGCCCAACTAGATTTCATAGTAGACATCTTGGCATGTATTGCATTGTTATGCCCTCTCTATTTGTCAATTGCCCAGCTGTAATTTGTTTACCCAACATGCTAGTTATCTGTTCTGAGAGAGACACCACTAGTGAACTGTGGACCCTGGTCCAATTTCCTCATACTGTTTACACAACCTGCTGCAATCATCTGTTTCCTGTTACTTGCTGTGTTTCCTGCTGTTTTCCACACCATACGTTAACTCTTTGTTTCTGCAAGACCGGAGAGATTGACAACCTCTCTGTTTTGTGTTGGGCAAAGTTCTGGTTTGTGTCTGTGCAGATTCCACGTTGGTGCAAGCTCCCTAGCGCCAGGGGAGTCAACATCAACAACCTTCCAATAGATCGTCAAGTCCTACTGGATTGATAACCTTGGGTAGATTTCTCAAGGGAAAACTTCTGCTGTCTACATCATAACCTTCCTCTTGGGTTCACCAACACGTAGCCATCAAGCTGTTTTCTGGCGCCGTTGCCGGGAAGTACTCATCATCACCATCATCATCATCCTCAAATACTCTCCCGTCAACCAGGCACCAGGGCGGATTTCTTCTCCAGCAGCACGCCAATGAATTTCATCCTTGAGAGGGAGCTCGCCGCAGTTCACGTACTCTTGCAGCATCAAGTTTGTCACCGTGGATTTGGTCCAGTTGACCTGAGTAGCAGCGGGGCGGTGGAGCCAGATGCGCCGGCGTGGGTGCTGTGAGTTTTCTTTGCGAGCTTCTTTCCTGCGCGGGACCTCCGGCCTTCGCCTTGTCCTTCACCATGGCTGAGGAGCTTCGAGGTTCCCTGGGCGCAACAATGGAGATGTGAAACCCTAGTTCTAGATGCAGATGCGTGGAGAGGGAAATGCAAAGGAAATCTGGACGAGATTTAAACTGGAATCGAGTGCGGAGCACGGATGTGCGGGAGAATCGTACCTGTAGAGCTTCTCGCGGAGGTTTGGAGGCTCGATTGGAGATTGAATCCGCGGCTGCTACAGTGCGGGCGCGAGGAAGAAGATGAACTAAATGGGGAAAGTGACCGCGGTGTCTCTTGGTCTCCTATTTATAGGCACAGTAAAAACCCTATGGGTGTTGTGGTAAAAAGTGAAGAGATAAGGATCTTTGACTAAAGTCAACGACAAACGAAATGAGATAATCACGGAGTATTAAATGATAAGATCGAGAATTAAGATGGATAAGGGTGGATTTCAGTTGGGCGATAATTTTCACTAAGTGTCGAAAGTGAAACCCGGTGTGTGAACCCGGCAAAGATAACTGGGTTACGGCGTGAACCGCCAAAAAGACTGGCCAAGCTAAGGAGAAAAGAGACATGTTCTGATGCTAAATTTGTTACATGTTATTTTATGTTTCAGGTGATTAACTCGGCTGGCCAGGATGTCAGTTCTACTCAAAGAAGCAATGTTCAAGAGTAGAAGCAGAGCATGCCAACCTGGCAACCAGGTTAATCTGGGGGCTACTGATGGGGGATAATAACCCGGTAGGCCCATGAGGGGGGAAGCATGACCCGCCAGGCAGGAGGCCCGGCTAGGCCAGCTAACCATCAGCATGGGCCGGGTTATGTTGCTGGGCCAGGCTTTGGTGGTAACCCGGTTCAGGAAGGGAAGTTTCTAGAAGACCAGAGGCGGTTCGGGACTTGGAGGACACGAAGGCTAGAAGAGCTAGAGTGACTCCGAGTCTGGGTAGAGCCCGGGTTCGTATTGTAAAGTGCCAGGAGACCCGGTCGTCTATATAAACCGTCCCTGAGCCCTAGTTGAGAGAGAACTTTTACGATCCAAGCTTAGGCGAGAGAACCATCGAGAGAAACACCACAACCTTGTAACCTAGATCGAGGTCCGGCTCTGTTGTAGTAGCCGGGTCATCGAGATCGAGATCAATAATAAGATAGCAGGAAGTAGGTCTTTATCTCCAATGGAGAGCCGAACCTGGGTAAACCCTTTGTCCCTGCAGTGCTAAACAATCTCCCAGACGCCAGTGTCGCCTTGCCCATCAACTCAAGCTACCCCAAAGTAGCATCTGCCGTGTTATCTACCCCACGACAGCCGGCTTATGCCAAGTTCATGCAAGGCCGTGTTATGTGTATTTGCAGCTGAAGATACCGGTCCCAAGGGGATCATCACAATTCATGTAACAAAGAAATTGCAGCAGAATGTGACGAGGGAGATGCAACCCTGGCAGAGCAAACTTGTGCTAGAGAGAGTTGAAAGCTTACTGCTCTAACCTTGACCCGCAGGACAACAAGGCACTCAAAAAACCAACAACAGAAGATGACAGGGCAAAGTTTAAAGCAGCAAAAGATACCAAGATGGTGGATTTTGTGCCTGGGGATTCCTCCAAGCAGTTCGCCATAGGCACCAGCCGAACTGATAAATAGGAAAGCGCGCTCATCGAGTTCATCCGTGAGAATCGGGATGTTTTTGCATGGACACCTAGTGACATGCCAGGCATTCCGACTGAACTCGCTGAGCACCATTTACTTGTTGATCCAAAGGCAAGGCCGGTGAAACAAGGTTTGAGAAAAATGAATGCAGAGAGAAGAAAAGCTATAGGAGAGGAGATAGCCCGTTATTGGAAGCCGGCTTTATCAAGGAATTTTTTCACCCAGAGTGGTTGGCTAACCCGGTTTTCGTTCTGAAGAAAAATAATGAGTGGAGGATGTGCATCGATTTTACAAGTCTCAACCACTAGTACAGAACGACACATCGGATACCCCTCTATGGCAACGGCAAGAGTTAGGCGACGGAAAAATGAGCTCCGCGCGCTTCCGCGAGTGCGCGCGCGCTAGTCGGTCGATGGGCCCAACACAATGGTAACGAGGCTGAAAAGATCTCCGTTGCTCATATATAGGCAACGGAGGAAAGAATATCTCCGTTGCTGATATTGCCACATCAGAAACGGAGATCGGTCTATCTCCGTTTTCCCATGTGAAGGCACATTAAGCGTGCCGGTATTAATCTCCCACTCCATACTGTATCTCACTCTCACTCTCAGTCTCACTCTCCCCAGTTCCTAACCCTAGCCGCACACGCTCTCCTCCTACTTCGCCCATCGATGGCGAACCCCTCCGGCGCCGACGGAAGTCAGGATGGAGCATCTTCCTCCTCCCACCCTCCGAGGCGCAGCCCGATCTCCCCTACAACTGGGGCGAGATCCCCGGCGACTGCGGTCGCGAGTTCATTCTGAGCCGTCAAATCCCATCCGGATCCACGGCGACGGCGGCCACCGACGCCCGGATCTCGTCCTCATCGTCCTCCTCGGACGATGAGGACGAGGATCTGGAGGTCGTCTCCTCCTCTCTCGCGCCTCCTTTGAGCGCGAGCGCGCCGAGGGTGCCATTCGGGCGTCTGCGATGCAGAGAGCTATCCGCATCTCCGCCGCCGAGCACGCGATAGAAGCCGCCGAGGAGGCATTGTTCCAGACGCGGCTCCGGGCGGCCATAGACCGCTCTCTTCTCCCTGGCCAGGGCCCTGGCCAGATGCGGCGGCGGCAGCGGTGGCGGCGGCGGAGGAGGAGGATGAGGAGGAGGAGGAGGAGGACGCTCCGGTGTTCGAGCAGGATGAGGTCTCCTCTGACGTCTCCTCTGGCAGTGGCTCCGGCGCCGACGCCTGGGACGCAATCCGTGACGGAAAGCGACCCCGCCTCGCCTAAGGTAAATGACCGCTCTGTTAGCTACTTATTTAACTCGGTTTGCTCTGTTAGTTAGCTCTGTTTAGCTATGTATTTGCTATGTTAGCTACTTATTTAGTTCGGTTTGCTTTGTTTAGCTATGTATTTGCTATGTTAGCTACTTATTTAGCTCGGTTTGCTCTGTTAGTTAGCTCTGTTCAGCTATTTATTTGCTATGTTAGCTACTTATTTAGCTCGGTTTGCTTTGTTTAGCTATGTATTTGCTATGTTAGCTACTTATTTAGCTCAGTTTGCTCTGTTAGTTAGCTCTGTTCAGCTATGTATTTGCTATGTTAGCTACTTATTTAGCTCGGTTTGCTTTGTTTAGCTATGTATTTGCTATGTTAGCTACTTATTTAGCTCGGTTTGCTCTGTTAGTTAGCTCTGTTCAGCTATGTATTTGCTATGTTAGCTACTTATTTAGCTCGGTTTGCTTTGTTTAGCTATGTATTTGCTATGTTAGCTACTCATTTAGCTCAGTTTGCTCTGTTAGTTAGCTCTGTTCAGCTATTTATTTGCTATGTTAGCTACTTATTTAGCTCGGTTTGCTTTGTTTAGCTATGTATTTGCTATGTTAGCTACTTATTAGCTCGGTTTGCTCTGTTAGTTAGCTCTGTTCAGCTATGTATTTGCTATGTTAGCTACTATTTAGCTCGGTTTGCTCTGTTCAGCTATGTATTTGCTATGTTAGCTACTTATTTAGCTCGGGTTGCTCTGTTAGTTAGCTCTGTTCAGCTATGTATTTGCTATGTTAGCTACTTATTTAGCTTGGTTTGCTCTATTAGTTAGCTCTTCAGCTATGTATTTAGCTCGGTTTGCTTTGTTTACTGCTTATTGGCTCTGTTTATTAGCTTTGTTTGCTGTTTTTAACAAAGACTATTCGTTGTTACAAGGGCTTGGTGGATGCTTGGTGACGATGCTGCTGCCGTGAAGACCTAGGAGCGGGGCTCCATACACGCTGCCGTCACCAGGAGCAGTACATTTTGCGCAGCAGGAAAGACAGTAGATGTTCATCTGGCGGCCGTGAAGACATAGGAGCAGAGCTCCAGCCACGCGCACTGATGAACTTTGTAAAGCAGGGCGTACATGAATACGGTGACGATCGGGCGGCCGTCTAGTCGCATGAAGCGGGGCTCCATCGACGGCACAGCCCGTCACCGTGTTTTTTTTTGTTTTCCTGTAACCCTTATTAGAAACGGTTATTAGCAAAACTCCGTGTCTAATGTTAAATACATCAGAAACGGTTTATCTCCTCCGTTGCCATTGTGAGGCTTCACATCAGTGACAGAGGCGGGGACATGGACCCTTTCTCCGTTGCCGAAGGGGTTTTTGGCCCGTTTCTGATGTGTCGTTCTGTAGTAGTGAACAAGCATTGTCCAAAGGACCCGTTTGCACTGCCGCATTGATCAAATTGTTGACGCAGTTGCAGGCAGCGAGCTCTTGTGTTTTCTGGACGCATATTCAGGTTATCATCAGATCAAGCTTAATAGGCAGGATTGGGGAAAAGACATCGTTCATCACCCCTTTTGGTGCTTTTTGCTACAAGACCATGACTTTTGGGTTGAAGAATGCAGGAGCAACTTATCAGAGTGTATCCAAAACTGTTTTCATGATCAGATTGGACGTAATGTGCATGCTTATGTGGATGATGTGGTAATCAAGTCAGATAAAGCCGGGTCATTTATTAGTGACCTTACAGAAACATTCAAAAATTTGAGGAAGTACAAGATGAAGCTCAATCCTACAAAGTGCGTGTTTGGAGTTCCATCGGGAAAGTTGCTTGGTTTCATTGTGTCAGAGCGCGGAATTGAAGCAAACCCGGAAAAAATCAGAGCCATCCAAAGTTTGAAAAAACCAGAGAATTGGCAGATGTTCAGAAGTTGACAGGCTGTGTAGCTGCGCTAAGCCGGTTTATATCCGGCTCGGAGAAAAAGCAATCCCTTTGTATAAGTTACTGAAGAAATAGACAACTTGTGTGGAATCAGGAAGCAGACGAGGCATTTGAAGCTCTGAAGAAATAGTTATCAGAAGCGCCAGTTCTGGCGGCCCCGGGTCCCAAGGAACCCATGTTGTTATACGTCGCTGCCGGCCTCAGGCTGTGAGTGTTGTGGTGGTGGTCGTGCGTAAGGATGAAGGCAAGGAAAACCCGGTCCAGAGGCCGGTCTATTATGTTAGTGAAGTGTTATCAGAAGCAAAGCAGCGCTATCCACACTGGCAGAAACTAGTGTTTGGTGTTTTCATGGCAAGTAGAAAGTTGAAACCATATTTTCAGGAGCATCCAATCACAGTGGTCAGTTCAATACCCTTAGCAGATATCATTAGAAATTCAGAAGCTACAGGAAGAATTGCCAAGTGGGCAATAGAGATGGGGCCGTACCACATTGACTATGTGCCTCGCACAGCTATCAAATCTCAAGCATTGGCTGATTTTCTTAATGATTGGACACAGTTGAGTGCACCACCCCTTACCCCGGGTCTCAAGCCTTGGTCATGCACTTTGACGGGTCTAAGCAAGCACAAGGTTCAGGAGCTGGAGTTGTGTTAACTTCTCCCAAGGGTGATAAGTTGAGCTACGTTTG
This sequence comes from Poa pratensis, assembly GCA_947311845.1. Classification (NCBI taxonomy): domain Eukaryota; kingdom Viridiplantae; phylum Streptophyta; class Magnoliopsida; order Poales; family Poaceae; genus Poa; species Poa pratensis. Next base: position 29,341,963 of record CAMZMU010000117.1, read on the forward strand.
CAGATTCACTTCGATTGTTCTAACAATGTGGCAGAATATGAGGCCTTGTTGCATGGTTTGCGTATGGCAAAGGAGATGAACATCAAGCATATCAATTGCTATGGGGATTCAGATCTTGTGGCACAGCAAGTTTCAGGAACATGGGATAGAAAAGATGCGACAATGGCGGCTTACAAAAGAGAGCTGGACAGGGTAGCCGGGTTTTTCTCAGGCTGTCAGGTGGATCATATTGATCGCAGGAAAAATGATGCTGCAGATGCTTTATCAAGACTCGGCTCACGTAGAGAGACGGTTCCACCTAATGTTTTCTTGGACGAGCTATGGACTCCATCAGTCAAGCTTCAGGACGTGGAAGAACTTGCGGGTCAGGAGGACCCGGATTCGCAATTAGTAGCAGCAACTCATGAAATTCCAGAGTGGACAGAACCTTATTTGGCGTATCTTTTGCGTGGAGAGCTGCCAGAGCAGGAAGTTATATCCCGGCAAATTGTGCGCCGGGCAAAGGCTTACGTGGTTATTGATGGCGAGTTATATAAGAGAAGTGTTTCCGGAGTGTTTCAGAGATGTGTATCTGGAAGGAAGGCCGGCAAATTCTGAAGGAGATTCACGAGGGAGATTGTGGTCATCATGCTTCAACAAGGTCTTTAGTAGCAAAAGCTTTCAGACACGGTTTCTTTTGGCTCACAGCCCAGGCAGATGCGGAGCGCCTAGTAAGCAGATGTGATGGTTGCCAGAGATACGCAAGGCAAATTCATGTGCCGGCTCAGGAGTTGCGGACAATACCTTTGACTTGGCCTTTTGCAGTTTGGAGGCTTGATATGGTGGGTCCTTTTAGCATGTCTCCTTGTAAGAAAACCACCTCTTGGTTGCCATTGACAAGTTTACAAAGTGGGTTGAGGTGATGCCTGTTACAAATTGTGAAGCAGCTACAGCAGTCAAGTTTTTGAAGAAGATCATACATAGGGTTGGGTATCCTCATAGTATCATCACAGACAATGGCACTAACATGTCCCTTGGTGAGATGGCAAAGTTTTGTGGAAACCAGGGCATACGCTTAGACGTTGCTTCAGTTGCTCATCCGCAGGCCAATGGACAAGTAGAACGAGCAAATCAGGAGTTACTTCGAGGTTTGAAACCACGTCTCCGGGTCCCGTGCATCAGAGCCGCTGGAGCGTGGGTGAGGAGTTGCCATCCGTAGTTTGGGAATCAACACAACACCAAACAGATCCACCAAGATGACCCCTTTCTTTATGGTGTATGGGGCAGAGGCAGTTTTGCCAAGTGATATAATTCATGACTCGCCTCGCGTGGCGGCTTACGTTGAAACTGAAAACGAGCAGACCCGCAGGATTTTGTGGACCTGTTAGAGGAGAACAGAGAACAAGCATTGGAGAGATCAGAAGTATATCAACAACATTTGAGGCGATATCATAGTCGCCGGGTTAAAACTCGCACATTCCAGGAGTGAGATTTAGTGTTGCGATGGACGCAATCCAAGGAAGGGATGCACAAGTTTATCTCCTCCTTGGGAAGGGCCGTTCATCATAAGCAAGAAATTGAACAATGGTTCATATTATTTGGTGGATGCTAGAGAAAAGTCCGAGTCTGTAAATGACACAGCACACTCTACCGAGAAAAGTCTGAGTCCGAGTTTGTCGGGGGTTACCCCCGGGTAGGGTAATGATGAGGTAAAGACATGTAAGGTTAAGGCAGTAAGCTGTCCGAGGGAACGATTGAGCAAGGACGCAGGAGGCGTCATCCGACGTAAGGTGTACGTCCGAGGTATACTTTCCGAGGTATATCCTCCGAGGTATCAACCTCGGGGCAGTCAGCTAGCTACCACAGGAATAAGATATTCTCTACCGAGGTATATGATCAGGAGTGTTATCCGAGGTTGGCAGCAAGGATCGAGGCATGTCAGAGAGGTCACGGGTGCCGCAGAGCTCGTAGCCCGAGGCTTCAGAGGACGGCGAGGTCCGTCCACGGGTTTCCCGGAAGCTCGGGGGCCTAGGAGCTGACTTGGCTATTTCGGGAAAGGTCTACAGGCTAGACCTCGGCAGGCTACTGAAGTATGACCGAAGAGGAAAGCTAGGCCTGGCTGGCCTGACAGTCCGGCCGTTGGGCTGGCAGGAGGCAGAGGCTTGTCTTCTACCTTTTGGCCATGCCATTGTCAGTTGTAGGCAGGGGTAAAAATGTACTTCGGCCTGTGTATATATGCGGCATCTCTACCTCCAGGGAGAGAGGCAAAACCCTAGCTCATTTCCCCCTTCGTAGTTTCACCTTCTATCGAGCTCTCACTTTGGTAGCAACATACAGCTCGAGGAGCACCTTGTACCTGAGAACCACACTGATATATTGAGAGAGGCAAGGCAGGAGTAGGGGTTTTACTTCCTCACGAAGGCCCCGAACCTGGGTACATCGTGGTGTCTTTTGTGTTCTTGGCTTTCTTGGTTTCTTGTTCATGTTCTTGTGGTTTCTTGCATGTTCTTGCTTGTGCACGTCTTGAGTGCATAAACCCTCCCCGGATTCCCCCAACGACCGTTCGGCCCCAACTAAGCCATACCCATGGCATCTGCCGTGATCCCACCACGACAGTTGGCGCCCACCGTGGGGCAGATTGAGGCGTTGGGTGGAGTTTCCATCCGGACGGGCTCCTCTGGGTGTGTTCTTTCTGGCCTTGTTACCAAGATCGGCGAGTTCGCCTTTGTGAGCGACAATGCGGGGTGCTTCGCCGGCAAGCCTTTCCCCACCGATGGTTCCTCATGATGCTCGGCAGCTTCCCCACATACGTTGCTGTCGAGGTGGTTCGCGAGTACCCGGAGCAGGTGCTCGTGGACGACGAAACTCCTCTCCTGGCGGCTTTGGGTCGGCGTGTCACTCGCCCTCCGAGGTGTGTGGAGGTGATGATGGCTGGTACCAGGCCTGCAGCTAGCAAGGCAGATGCTGGCAAGGTCGCGCTAGCCGAGGTGGAGGCGACGCCAACCGCGCTGCCTGAGAAATCAGGTCGGACGGCGAAGTTTCCGTACGAGAAACCTAGTCAGAATGAGCAGTTGGGCATGCCAAGGGAAGAAGTTCCCTTAGAAGCTATCGTTGATAGGTTAGCTCGGCCACTCGCAGTAGAGGCAAGTGTGGAGCATACGGTGGCCGGGTTAGAGGCAGAGCGCCAGAGGGTGCTGAGAGAAGCTCGGTTGCTGGCCGAGGCTAAGCAGCAGTTCGATATGGAGCAGAAGGAGTACAATGCTGCACATGGTATAGAGGATGGTTTTACTCCGGTTGTGCGGCGTAAGAAAGCTGCTCTGCTCAACCGAGGCAAGGACCTCTATGGGGAGATGGCTAGGGCTGCAGTCTCGGGCTCGAGTAAGGCAACAAGTAGCAGGTCGGCTACTGGTAGGCCGGTGTATAGTTCACCAGCTAAGAACCTTAGAGCAGCCGAAGCAGTAAGGGCCGGGCTATCGGAGTTGACCGGAGATGCATGGCGTGAGCAGCAGAAGCGGCTCAATGAGTTAGTGCATGTGGCCAGCAAGCAAAATGAAGCCCTCCGCAAGGCCGGGCTTGGCGGTTCGCAGGCGGTCCATTAGGCCAGTTAGCCAGGGGTCCAAGGGGCAAGCCTCGTCTCCACACGTCGGAGGAGCCGATCGTGCCCGGAGTGTCACTTCAGGTCGGAACAAGGAGATGCAGCTGCAAGTGTACGATCCGGTGTTAGCTGGGAAGCAAAAGGTCGGCAACGCTAGCCGAGCCAATGGAGACCCCGGCCCAGGTGATGCAAGCCGAGCTAAGGGCCGTTCAGCTCAGGGAAATCAGAACGGTGGGCAAGCAGCGTCGGCTGGCCGAGGTAAACCACCTCAGCCCCCGAGGCATCAGCAGCAACCCCGGCCGCAGGAGCAGTATCAGCAAGAGCCGGAGTATGTTCCGCAGCCGAAGAACGTCGGTCGAGGTGGCGACCGATATGATGATGGAAATTCAGCCATGGAGCGGGCTGGATTCTATAGAGTGGATGGTGCATTGGGAGAGCGTATCGGAGCTCGGACGTTGCCTACAGGTGATGCGCGCTACAAGCTAGATCGGATTTACATGTCCGAGAATTGGAGGAGGAAGGCCCTCCTGGTCCGGCGTGTTTTGGACCTCGGATCATGAAGGAACCACCTCCACCGGTGTCTCAGTTTCAGTTGGGTCGGAGTACCAGGCCGTACAATGGGAGCACCAAGCCGCAAGATTGGCTAGCTGATTATGTTTCAGCAGTATACATTGCGGGGGGCAATCGCCGATGGGCGGTCCGGTATCTCCCGCACATGTTGGAAGGTCCTGCTCGGATCTGGCTGAACAATCTGCCGGAGAATAGCATCGATTGCTGGCTGGATTTAGAGGAGGCATTCAATAGCAACTTCGCCAGCACTTACAGGAGGCCAAACCGACCTCAGCTTTTGCAGGCGTGCAAGCAGGAGGACAATGAGACTGACCGAGAATTCTTGACTCGGTGGAGCAATGTTCGGAACTCCTGTGAGGGAGTTATCGAAGCACAGGCTATAGCGTGGTTTGCTGATGGATGTCGGTATGGTAGCATGTTGTGGCAGAGGCTCCAGAGAGATATGCCAAAGACTCTGGCCGAGACGATTCGGATAGCTGATTCCTATGCCCTTGGCGATCCGATGCAGCCTCTGCTGGATGGGAATGCCCGGAACAGGAGGAATCCGATGAACAACCGCAACAACGGACCGAGGTTTGATAACCGTCAAGAGTTCGGGCAGAAGAGGAGAGAACCAGATTTCCAAGTCAATGCTGTAAACCCAAGTCAGTCCGGACCTGGAGGCGCCCAGAAACCGAAGACTGAGGGTCAGGCGTGGACTCCGAACCAGAACCAGAATCAGGGAGGTGGTGCGAAGCAGTGGCAGGAGGCCGGACCACCTGTGACTTACGAGTCATTGGTGAATGGACCATGTATCTATCATGGCAGGAATGGCAGAACACCCAACCATACCACTCTGCAGTGTAGTTTTCATCACCGAACCGCTGCAGAAGGGGCGAAAGCTGGGGCAAACCGGAGTGGGCCACCGAACCAATGGCGTAGACCTCAATATCCGAACACGCAGCAGCAGCATAAGCCGACCATAGCGGCGCAGAATCAGAGCTTAACCGGAGCAAATTCAACCCCGGTGCATGCGGCCCAAAATCAGAAGACGGTGCAGGCGAAACCGGTGAATGCAGTGAGTGCCCAGGGCAACAACAACAACGGTGGTGCCGGCCAAAGCCAAACGTGGTCCTTTGAGAATCAGAGGTATGAGAACCCCGGTAATGATTATAGGGAAGTACATCAGAGCTACGTGGTGTTTGTGACTGAGTCAACTGATAAGAAGAGTATGCTGAGGCGTGCCAAGGAGGTGAATGCAGTATCTCCGGCGGTGGTGAAATACATGAACTGGTCCGAGCAAGAGATCACTTGGAGCAGGCAAGATACACCTCGGATCATGCCGAGCCCTGGAAACTATGCACTGGTGGTGGATCCGACGTTTTGTGGGCCGACCAACAATGTGAGATTCACCCGAGTCTTGGTGGACAATGGGAGTGCCATAAATATCATGTACCGAGACACAATGGTCAAGCTGGGATACTCACCGAACCAGTTGCAGCCTAGCAGCTGTACATTTCACGGTATTGTGCCCGGGGTCTCTTGTGCACCTATGGGAAAGATTTGGGTCGACGTGGGTTTTGGTACCCGAGATAACAGCCGAGTTGAAAGTCTTGAGTTCGAGGTTGTGGACTTGCAGAGCCCTTACCATGCCTTGCTGGGAAGGCCAGCCTTGGCCAAGTTCATGATCTCCACTCATGTGGCTTACCTAAAGATGAAAATGCCGGGGCCCAAGGGAATAATAACCATTTCTGGTGACTACAAGAAGGCTATGCAATGTGCCTCGGCGGGATCCAGTTTAGCCGAGTCCTTGGTGATCGCGGCGGAGAAGAAGCAACTTCAGAAGGTGGTGGCAATGGCGCAGTCTACTCAGCTCGGCATGTCCGGACTAATTACTCCGGACATGAGCGCTTCATTCGAGGTGCCCAAGGAGACCAAGAAAATCCCGCTGGACTCGGAGAACCCGGAGCGTTTCGCCATCATTGGTACTGGCATGGACGAGAAATAGGAAAGCGCGCTCTGTCACTTCCTCCGTGAGAATCGGGACATTTTTGCATGGTCGGCTAAAGACCTGCCAGGTGTTCCGAGGGAGTTGGCAGAGCACTCTTTGTTTGTTCGGCCAGAGGTGAAACCAGTGCGTCAACCGACGCGGCGGCTCTCAGATGACCGAAGAAAGGTGGTACTCGAAGAACTGGCGAAGTTACTGGCTGCAGGCTTCATCATGGAGTGCTGCATCCGGACTGGATATCTAATCCAGTCCTCGTGGAGAAAAAGAAGGACGAACCGGCGGTAGTCAAGGTGTGGCGCATGTGCATTGACTTCACCAACCTGAACAAGGCGTGCCCGAAGGATCCCTTTCCTTTACCTCGGATTGATCAAGTGATCGATTCTACGGCTGGATGTGAGCTGTTGTCTTTTATTGATGCATATTCTGGTTTTCACCAGATCCCACTGAACACTGATGATCAAATAAAGACTGCCTTTATTACCCCGTACGGGGCGTATTGCTATCGTGTCATGTGTTTCGGTTTGAGAAATGCCGGGGCAACTTATCAAAGGTGTATGCAGAAGTGCTTACATTCTCAAATGGGCAAGAATGTGCAAGTGTATGTCGATGACATTGTTATCAAAACTAAAAAGAAGCATACTCTCATCGAAGACCTCGAAGAGACATTTGCAAATTTAAGAAAGTATCGGTTGAAACTTAACCCGGACAAGTGCACCTTTGGTGTCCCGGCTGGAAAATTGCTCGGTTTCCTCGTATCGAGCCGAGGTATAGAAGTTAACCCGGCTAAGATCCGAGCTATCGAAAGAATGAAGTTGCCGAACTGTTTAAAAGATGTGCAGAAGTTCACGGGATGCCTTGCATCTTTAAGTCGGTTTGTAAGTCGGCTAGGAGAAAAAGCCTTACCATTGTATCAACTTATGAAGAAAAGTACCAGTTTCACTTGGACCCCGCAGGCGGACGCGGCGTTCAATGAGCTGAAGAAGATGTTGTCCACTGCTCCGGTGTTGGCATCCCCTTTGCAGAATGAACCGATGTTGATATACATTGCGGCTACAAACCGGTCGTAAGTGTTGCAGTGGTGGTGGAGCGAGACGAAGGAGGCAAATCGGTGCAGAGACCAATCTACTACCTGAGCGAGGTGATATCCACGTCGAAGCAAAACTACCCCCACTACCAGAAGATGACGTACGGAGTATACCTGGCGGTTAAGAAACTGAAGCATTACTTCCAAGAGCATCCCATGACGGTGGTATGTGATGCTCCAATCTCGGAGATCATCGGATGCAAGGACGCAACTGGGCGAGTTGCCAAATGGGCGATCGAGGTATCTCCATACACTCCGCATTATGAAAGGCGAGATGCAATCAAGTCGCAGGCGTGCCGGACTTTTTATGCGATTGGGCCGAGATGCAATATGAGCCGCCCTTGCCGGACTATAATTATTGGAAGATGCACTTTGATGGGTCCAAGACCAAGGTCGGATTAGGTGCCGGCGTAGTCCTAACCTCGCCGAAGCAAGACCAGTTGAAGTATGTGCTGCAAATCCATTTCTCGGCGTCGAACAACGTGGCGGAGTATGAGGCCCTGATCCATGGGCTCAAGGTGGCAAAGGAGATAGGTGTCCGGCGTATAGAATGCTTCGGCGATTCAGCTTTGGTGGTGCATCAATCCACCGGCACTTGGGATGCGTTGGATGCGAACATGGAGTTGTATCGGTTTCATGTGCAAAAGGTGTCTGGGTTCTTCGAAGGATGTGAGTACAAGCACATACCTCGGGGGAGAATGAAGCCGCCGACGTATTGTCCAAGCTCGGTTCATCCAAAGAACCGGTGCCACCGGGGATAGCGCTGAACCATTTGAGAACTCCTTCAATCAAGCCCTCGCCTGACTCCGAGTCAATTTTCTTACCGCCAAGTTCGGAGTCTGAGCCTATTCCTATGGAGGTAGACGTCGGATGCGTTTGGCCGGACTCGGGGACTGCTTCGCAGTATCCGAGGACTGATGGAGCTTTTCCTATGGAGATGATGGGAACTTCGGGTCTGACCCGGGGACTTCGCACCAACACTCGGGGACTGGCCGAGCAATGGTGGAGGAAATCATGAAGGAGATCATGGCGACCGAACCAATGGAGATAGATGAGAGGCTTTTTCCTCTGCATCCAGTGCCGGAATGGGCGGAGCAGATCATGAACTTCATAGCCGATGGAAGTTTGCCAAGTGATACAACCGAGGCAAGGAGAATCCAGAGGAGAGCTAAGGGATACACCATCATCAACAAGGAGCTATACAAGAGAAGTGTGACCGAGGTGTTGCAGAGGTGTGTCGAACCAGCTGAAGGCAAGGAGATGCTTTTAGAAATCCACCAAGGAGAATGTGGACATCATTGCAGCACAAGAGCTCTGGTGGCCAAGGTGTTCCGGCACGGGTTCTATTGGCCCACCGCCAATGCCGATGCAGAAGATATAGTTCGGAAATGTGAAGGGTGCCAAAGGTTCGCCAAGCAGCAGCACATGCCAGCTTCGGCGCTCAAGACCATTCCTATCACGTGGCCCTTTGCAGTTTGGTGTCTGGACATGGTGGGAGAATTCAAGCCAGCCCGAGGCAATATGACTCACATACTGGTGATGGTGGACAAATTCACTAAGTGGATCGAGGTGAAGCCAATCCGAAAAGTGGATGGTCATACGGCGGTGACCTTTTTGAAGGAAATAATCCTGAGATACGGATATCCTCATAGTATCATTACAGACAACGGCACGAACTTTGCTGTCGGAGAGTTTGCTCGGTTCTGCATGAGTAAGGGAATTCGACTTGACGTAGCCTCGGTGGCTCACCCACAGGCTAATGGGCAAGTAGAGAGGTCAAATGCATTGGTATTGGCCGGAATCAAAGCTCGGTTGGTAGAACCACTGTTGAAAACACCGGGGTGTTGGATCGATGAGATACCAGCAGTTCTGTGGGGTCTAAGGACCACACCGAACAGATCAACTGGCTATACGCCATTTTTCATGGTCTATGGGGCCGAGGCAATGCTGCCAACCGACATTGAATATGATGCGCCCAGAGTGGCAATGTACACAGAAGCCGAGGCTAAAGAAGCTCGGGAAGATGCTGTAGATTGCTCGAGGAAGCAAGAGAATTGGCCTTATCTCGGTCAGCAATATATCAGCAGGGTCTCCGACGTTATCAAAGTCGGCATGTAAAACCCCGAAAGTTTAATGAAGGAGATCTAGTGCTGAGGCTTGTTCAGCGCAGCAAAGGTCGGCACAAGTTGTCACCTCCATGGGAGGGACCATACATTGTGAGCCGAGCTTTGCACAATGATTCGTACTATCTTATAGATGCACAGGAGCCAAGGGGAGATGGGCTGGATAGACCCGATGGAGCTTCAGCGTCCATGGAATGTAGCTCTACTCCGACCCTTCTACTGTTGAAGGAAGTAATGTATGTACCTCGGCTGATCTTTAAATAAAAACTTCGGCACCTCGAGAGTGAGCTCGGGGACTGCCTCGCTCTTATGATTGCATGTTTCTTTTTGTTTGTACTCTTTCTTCGTTCGTATGCCGAACTATTTTGAACCTCGTCTCAAACTTCAAGTACTGTATGCTATGTAACTAATCTTGTGACTCGACTGACGAACGCCAGCATGGCAGTCAAGAGCAAAGACGAAAGAACATGGGAAACATGAAAATGAACTCGGGGACTCGGTCCAAAAAGACAGTTCGGCATATGTCGTTTACTAACCCCTGTTTTTACTTCTTTTTTATGTCGGATGACTTTGAAACATACCTCGGAATTTACCAAGTACTGTATGCTATGAACAACAATCTTGTGACTCGACTGTCGAACGCCAGAATGGCAGACAAGAGCAAAGAATGCCAAATATAGTAAACACGAAAGTAAACTCGAGCAATCATTCAAAAGGATTCGACATAAAGCTTAGAAAAGCATGGTTCGAATGAGCATGATAGTAATAGAGGTAGCAAAGGAACTACTTAAGTTTGATTACATCTGCGTCCCGGCATACCGGGGATTTAATGAAGTTTTTTGGCCAAGCATAAGTTCAGGTCGAGGCATCAGGAATTACGTCGGCAGCAGCCGATGTAGCAGGGATTTCGTCCGGAGCCGAGGTAGCCTGGGAAGTGCTGGCAACGTCGGCAGTAACCTCGGCACCAGGTTGTGGAGAAGCCTCGGTTTCTGCTTCGCGGGTTTCACCGCCGTCACCTTGCTCGGCCTCGACGTCGGATTCTGTTTCGTATTCCTCGTCTTCTGGCTCGTAATCCTCGGCGTCGGAGTAGGTGTCTCCTTCGCTCAAGTTCTTCGTGTGGCATATCCAGCAAAGTAGTTGGCCATCTTTTGGCGGCGCGCGACAAGGATCGGGTCGGACGACCAAGGTGAGCCTCGCCGGAGAGTGTTCATCTTCTCGAGGTCGATCTTCTCGCACCAAGTCATGATAAACCTGAGAGCGGCATCAGCTCCAGCGCGAGCTGAAGATGAGCGCCACTCTCGCAATCTTCTTTCGGTGTCGCGAAGCTGGGCGGCGAGCTCGGGCGTAGATTTGGGAGCGTCGGCAAGAGGCCATAAGGCTCGGAAAGCAGACGCACCTGCATCAAGAAGTTCCGACCCAATGGTTTTCAAGGGATTGATCCGAGCCTTGATGGCCACGATGTGGTCCTCAACGGTCCAGACGGGGTTCGTCTCCTTACGCCTCTCCCTGTGCCGAGCAGTGATACTGCGGGCCGAGACTTGGGTGTAGGTGAAATGCTCTGCAGAAGGATAGCATGTTAATAATGAAAGAGATAGTTCGGCAAAGAGCCGGTGTGAGGACAAAGCAAAGCTAAGGGGGCAAGAAACTTACCGTCCATCTCGCGGTTGATAGTTTGCAGCGTCGGGAGAAACTGGTTGACCTGCGCTTGCAGAGCTTCCAAAGCCTCTGTGGCCGAGGTGGCGCGGGTCTCGGCTAACTGGAGCGCTTCCTGGTGATCCTTGGCGGCATCCTCCCGAAGTTTCTTCTCTGTTTCGACAACACTGGCCTTTTCCGCCTGCAGCTGCTCTTTTTCAGACGTCCGCAGCTCAGTGATGCGCTTGAGCTCCTTTACCAGACGAGCTACTTCGGCTTTCTCTTGTTGTAGCTTCTCGTCCAAAGAGTTCTTTTCTGCAAGGACGGCCTTGTGCTCGTCGTGGAGTTTCTTGTGGTCAAACAAGAGGGTATGAAAGATATCCGTGCGGACGTTCATAGTATTCTGCAAGGAAGAAAAACATAGCTCGGTTAGAAAGGCTATACCTCGACAAGAGTCTCGGGGACTCGGAGTCAAATCATTGGGAAAATGTTGCCGGGGTATGCCTCGACAGGAGTCTCGGGGACTCGTACCCGAGGTGCATGCTAAAGTAAGATAAAATGGTTTGGATACGTCGGATGAAAATGGAAAGTTGAGATTCAAGCCAAACAATTTTAACTCCGGCGGAGCGTCAATAGTTTACCTCGAATCTCGGGGACTGGGAATGGTGGATATTAGATGAGATACTGCATGAAAGTAAAGAGAATAGGACTTACGTCGATGTTTTGAGCAGCACGCAGGGCAGCAGTTTGTAGATCATATACGCTTCGGCCGCAGGCGCTGTTTCCCGCAGGATGCTCAGCCACCGGAGCAGCTAGGGAGGCCGAGGAGACCTCGTCTGCAGAATTCCAGTCTGCATTGTAGTGTTCCAAGGAGCCGAGGCTCTGGTCACTGTCAGTGCGCAGAGGAGGAAATCCCCACGGTCCGCCCTGCTCGATGCCCCTAACCGAGGCCTCCAAGGCCAAAGCAGCCTCGGAGCTTGAAGCAGGCCGGTTATCCAATATAAGAGATGCCCTCCGAGCATATTCTTCGGCCGGAGGGGCAGTCTCATCAACGGGTGCGGCGAATGGAGGAATTCGGCGTGTCACCGGGGGAGGAGACCTCGGTTGCATCCTTGAAGGAGAAGAGATAGTCAGGGTGCCAGACCCAGATGTTGGTTTGGGGGTGACCTTAGACTTCACCGTCTCTTTCTCTTTCTCCTTGCCCTTCTCCAACGGCAAGGTAGTCTGGCGAACTGGTTTTTGGGGCTGCTGCTTGGGCTGTTGCTTCTGCTGATGCTTCTGCTGTTGCTGCTGTTGGTTGCGGGCAGTCTGGCTGCGGGGGGAGAGTCGAGGCTCCGGCAAGGCGGTAGCCGGAGTTCTGGCGCGATTGGTCCCCGCATCCGTTTGAGGACGCGGAGAAGTCTGACCTCGGGTGGGGGCAGATTTCCCCAAGGCCGGGCCAGACCTCGGTGGAGGAGATCCGGGGCGAGAGTTCGTCGGGGTGGTCGTGGCTTCAGAGGCACCAACGGGTGCAGTCATGGAGGATACCTCCTGATCCACGTCTATGGGGCACTGCAACGAAAAGAAGATGGTCAAGTGTTAATACCGAGATAATATGTTTAAGCAACAAACATTGTTGGCTATAGAAGCAAAGCATTACCCATCCGAGGTAGGAAACCTCTTGCCCCCTCGGGCATGAGGAGGATTTCCGGACTTCTTCAGCCGACGTCTCTTGACCGGAGCCTCAGTGGGTCCGGAGGCTCCAGTGGCGGATGGTTCGGCGGCCGAAGTTGCGGCACCAGCGCGTTTCCGGCTGGTTGCTGGAGTAAAGTTCGGAAGGTGAGGAAGGCAGGAGATAGGTACCGCGTTTATTGGTTCCATGACGAGAAACCCCTCCTCGTCATCCGAAATCTCTTGAACTGAAGCTTGTGCTTGAGGCTTACCCGCGGTGGTGATGCGGGCCGAGGCAATGGGCATATAATCCTCGTCGTCAGGGTCCACGTTGGATGGTGGGTCCTCGACAGGGAGATCCTTGCCGAAGTGGTCCGCAGGATGGACTCCATCCTCGGCGGTCTGGCGGGAGAACAGCTGTATGGCAGACATATGAAAAGGAGTTAGGAAGAAAATTGTCAAGATGAACGTCGGTAGCAAGACCTCGGTGGTAAAGGAGTACGAAGAAAACGTCGGAATAGCGTACCTGTTTCGCTGGCTTGGTCCGGTAGTGGGGTTCCCTTCCCCATGTCCAAGCGTCAGGGATCTTGGACTTGGTGATAGCTCGGACTCGCCGAGCTACCGCGGCGTTGTCCAGTGCAACGTGCGTATGGCGGGTGGGGTCATAAAGACCGCTCATGTGGCAGATCTTGTGAGACCTCGCCTGGAGAGGGGAGACCCTGCGCTTCACGAATGTGCAGGCCAGGTCATCAGCCGTCAGGACTTTCCCGTCGTTTCCGGGGTCCTCCGGGTCCTGCCATTTCGCAATGTACCCATGGATGGACTTGAGTTCGCCGCTGTGAGGGGGAGTGTAGTCCCAGTTGAGCTGTTCTGTAGGAGGGCTGAGGTTAAACGCCGGCAGGTTGAGGAGGTCCTCTTCGCCGGAGTTCTTCACGTAAAACCACGTCCGGAGCCACTTGCGAACGGTGTCCGGAGTAGTGATACGTGGGAAGATGGAGTTTCGGCGAGGAGCTATGGTGGCAGCTCCGCAGGCGGTTAATTGCTTGGGCAGATCCTTGTTCTTTGGATCCGGGATCACTTGCCGCTTGAGTTGGAAGTAGCGAGAAAAGAGGTCTACCGTGGCTTTGAGGCCGAGGTATCCCTCAGAGAAGGAAACGATGCAGGAGAGAGTGGTGATGGCGTTGGCGGGGAGGTGATGAACCTGGAGTCCGAACTTGTCGAGGAAGCTCCGGAAGAAATCACTAACGGGCAGTCCGAAGCCGCGCTGGAAGTGCGCGACGAAGACCACCCGTTCCCCTTCCTTGACTTGAGGCTCGAGTTCGCCCTCTGGCAGGCGACATTCTACCCCGGCGGGAATCCGCCGAGTCGCCCTGAGCCACTGGATTTCGTCCGGAGTTACATCCGAACCTTCCCAGCCGGCTCGTTCTCCGACCTCCAGTTCGAGGTCTGGAACCTCGGTTTGTTCCGAAGTCTCAGGAGGAGACATCTCGGCAGAATCAATCTGCAGAGAATGCACAGAAGTTTAGCAAAGGAAAAAGTAAATCTGGAATCTAAGGCTATATCTGGCTAACTCAGGAGGAGTTGGACGGCTATCTAATGTACATAGAGGCACATATATGCTAGGCGAACGTCTGTCCGAGGTATGAAACTCATTTCTACCCAAAAAAGTATGCGAGTAAGATCTACCGGAGGAGGTAAATAGAATTTTATTCAAGAACATATGAAGAACCAAAGCGCGAAGAGGAAGAAACCTAGGCAATGCCTAGGGTATCAAGAAAGGGAGTACATACCGTGAAAACGAGGTGCTGAAGGGCGGCGCCGGTGACGCGTCGCAGCGGCGACGAAGGAGCTGCTCGTCGGCGGCGGCGGGAACGCGTTTCTTCTCAACCGGAAGCGGCGGCGCTGGTTGCGATGGAGGCGAGACGGCGAGTGAATGAGGAAGAAGAGGGAAGCACTGCCCTGGGCCCGTATTTATAACCGCGGGCGGTAACTGCGCACTACCGCGCGGTTATCGGAGCGGCGAGTGGGATCGTTTGTGCACAATGGCCCACGTGGCACGAAGATAGCGGTGGGCGAGCAGGCCACAGGATCGGTTGCAGGAGGCAAACCGTCGTGCGGCGCGGTTACTGGAGCGCGAAGCGGCGCAAGCGGGAAACCTCCGCTGACGTGGGCCGCGTGGTGGAAAGCACTCGAGTGCTTTGACTATCGTGGACCAGGAAGTGACGGATGGGACACGTGAACAGTGTTCTCTGACCGAAGTCAGTAAGGATGCAGAAATCGAGGGGTTGACGTCCGAGATCTCGGCGGATACTTCGGAAAAGCAGCGTGGCCCGAGGAACAGACCGATGGATTTCTCGGGGTATTGGTTCGGTGACCTGCAAAACATCGTAGCGCATGTGGTTTCGGGTTGAACCTGATGCGGCCTTTCATCCGAGGCTGCGAGACCACATCAGCTTCGGGGACTACTGTCGGGGGGTTACCCCCGGGTAGGGTAATGATGAGGTAAAGACATGTAAGGTTAAGGCAGTAAGCTGTCCGAGGGAACGATTGAGCAAGGACGCAGGAGGCGTCATCCGACGTAAGGTGTACGTCCGAGGTATACTTTCCGAGGTATATCCTCCGAGGTATCAACCTCGGGGCAGTCAGCTAGCTACCACAGGAATAAGATATTCTCCACCGAGGTATATGATCAGGAGTGTTATCCGAGGTTGGCAGCAAGGATCGAGGCATGTCAGAGAGGTCACGGGTGCCGCAGAGCTCGTAGCCCGAGGCTTCAGAGGACGGCGAGGTCCGTCCACGGGATTCCCGGAAGCTCGGGGGCCTAGGAGCTGACTTGGCCATTTCGGGAAAGGTCTACAGGCTAGACCTCGGCAGGCTACTGAAGTATGACCGAAGAGGAAAGCTAGGCCTGGCTGGCCTGACAGTCCGGCCGTTGGGCTGGCAGGAGGCAGAGGCTTGTCTTCTACCTTTTGGCCATGCCATTGTCAGTTGTAGGCAGGGGTAAAAATGTACTTCGGCCTGTGTATATATGCGGCATCTCTACCTCCAGGGAGAGAGAGGCAAAACCCTAGCTCATTTCCCCCTTCGTAGTTTCACCTTCTATCTAGAGCTCTCACTTTGGTAGCAACATACAGCTCGAGGAGCACCTTGTACCTGAGAACCACACTGATATATTGAGAGAGGCAAGGCAGGAGTAGGGGTTTTACTTCCTCACGAAGGCCCCGAACCTGGGTACATCGTGGTGTCTTTTGTGTTCTTGGCTTTCTTGGTTTCTTGTTCATGTTCTTGTGGTTTCTTGCATGTTCTTGCTTGTGCACGTCTTGAGTGCATAAACCCTCCCCGGATTCCCCCAACGACCGTTCGGCCCCAACTAAGCCATACCCATGGCATCTGCCGTGATCCCACCACGACACCCGGCAGGATTCTGTGGACCTGTTATAGGAGAACAGAGAACAAGCATTGGAGAGATCAGCAGTATATCAACAACATTTGAGGCGATATCATAGTCGCCGGGTTAAAACTCGCACATTCCAGGAGTGAGATTTAGTGTTGCGATGGACGCAATCCAAGGAAGGGATGCACAAGTTATCTCCTCCTTGGGAAGGGCCGTTCATCATAAGCAAGAAATTGAACAATGGTTCATATTATTTGGTGGATGCTAGAGAAAAGTCCGAGTCTGTAAATGACACAGCACACTCTACCTTTTCATTGGAGGAGCGTGAGCGACCGTGGAATATTGCCCAGCTGCGACCATACTATACTTAGCATGAGAAAGAGATATGAGATGTAATACACGATGTAACAGGCAGCAGGTTTCAGACGCGCTCTTTTCCTTACCATGGTACCTAAGGGGGCTGGAAGGTTTTTAATGAGGCGGCTTGCTGACCTAGCCTTTTCTATCAATAAAGTAAAGGTTGAACAGAAATTTTTCTTGTTTCAAGTCTCAGTTTACATTGGCAAGCCAGTTATTTTTCGTTTAAAGTATGCCATAACAGTTTTTCGTTCAGCTTGGTCTTGGGGGCTGGTCATTGAGGTGGCAAAGTTTTTCCCAAGACCCGGCTCATACAACTATCCGGGTCTCGAAATTTTTGTGATCCGGTAAGAGCAGTTTTTAGTTTTAGTATTTTGGATTCAGTAGCAGGCATGTTTAGTTTAAATATCAGTTGCTTATGTTTTCTGTTTTAGAACAAGTATTATAGTTGCTTTTTATCTTTGAGGACGCCCAGAGAGCGTGTCCCACCAGTATGTGGATCAATGGGGTAATGTTGCATAGTTAAGCCATTACTTTATAAACATTGATCCAGGTCTTGGGGGCTCCTACTTGAATAGTTTGCAGCTACAATCCCAAGACCCGCTTTTATGCCACTAGTTTATTCTTGATTATCTTGCTGTTGAGCTGATGTGACTCGCAATTATATGGCCTGATTGCTCACCTGGAAATTCAATCAACCATGAGGCCCGTTGGGACTTGGTTCGACCCTATTTTTCTCAGCGAAGTTGCGACAGGGTATCCATGCGAAAGCCAGCTCACAGTTAAAGAAATCAAAAGGGTCATCAAAACCACAGAAAGGTATCATCACGCAAAGTTTCAAGTAAATAAAAGCAAAGTTTCAAAGGTGTACTACTACACCACTGCAAGCAAGAGATAGTAGCGCTAAGTTATTACAATAACCCGCCCGAAGGGCCGAATGAAATTGTTTTTTGCAGAGATGAAAGCATCTGCATAAGTTTTTCTAGCCTCGGCTTCAGGAGCCGGTCACGGGGAGGCGAGCTGGATGGTCGTTCCTCGGTGGTTTTCGCGGGTCATCTTCCTCGGCGGCCGCCGGGTTAGCTTCTGTCTCCTTGGTCTCCTTGGTCACCTTGGCCTTGATCTTGCGCCGGGTGACTTGTTGAAGTGATTGGAAGTAGTTTTCATCATATTCTTCAACCGTGGCCCGTGATGGAGGAGGAATAATTGGCGTAGAAGAGCTGGGTGCAGTGGAGGTACCGGGAGCAGTCTTTGCTGGATCAATGGAATCCTTGTAGCTTTGCAGGAGATCGATGCGTTGTGGCTCGTCATCCATGATCTTCATCGTTTTTCGTGTATCCAAACTGCAACGTGGTAAGCTTCATTTTGCTGGCAATCACGGTGGCAACGTGCCGGGTTTGCTTCACAACCTGGGAGTAGCACTTCTTGTCAAATTCCTTGCCATCAGCGTTGTATTGGGGAAAACCATTCTTCAGGGGAGTCGGGTTTAGCTGGGGATGGTAGGCCATTGCCAAGGCAAGACCTCACATCACCCCGGCCCTGCATGCAGATCTCTTGAGCAAATGTATCCATTGTGGCATTGTTGACAGATGCCCAAGGACTTCAGTATAAACGCTTGGCGGGTTCTCCCAATCCCTTGCGGCTTTGATGACCTCGCAGCTGCCAAAGTGCAGCTGACGTGTCAGCGTGTACATGCATTTGATCTTCTCTGCAGCAGTTTTGTGAAGGTTCCCATCACGAGGGCCTGGGTAAGGAAAGGCATAACAGTGAGAATTAAAAACCGGGTCTGCTTGCTCAGTTTAGTTCGAGTTCAAAGGAGTAATGCTTACCCACTAAGGATTCAACCATAGAGGTGATCATTTTCTTCAGCCGGGTTAGCTCAGTGATAGCTGCATCTAGTTGCTTCTGGAGGTTGGCGCGTTGCTCGTTCCAGTGTTCTTCGTGTTCCTCCAGTTCTTTCTTGAGGTCAGAATTTTCCTGGGTTAGCTCTGTGACATTTTTCTTCAGGGTTTGCAGCTGTTCAGCATGCGTCACCCGGGTTTCAGATTCAGTTTTCGCAGCGTCCTTGAGCCGGGTGATTTCTGCCTCGGCTTTGGCGTGGTCTTCCTGTTAAGATTCAAAAGATTATGTTAGTCCCAGGTTACCGCAGGCAAGTTAACCCGGAACTTGGGGGCTACACTTTTGACGTTCTTAAGTAGTGCATAAGAGGCAATGTGGATGTGTGGTTGTCCCAGGCTGCTGCAGGCAGGCAACCTGGCACTTGGGGGCTACAGTGTTCAAGTTTTGATGTGAAAGTTGGCAAGTTTTAAATGATGGAAGTTTTTAGTCCCAGGTTGCTGTGAACAGACAACCCGGCACTTGGGGGCTACAGGATTGAATTTTTTTATCAGAGGAATTCATATTATAAGCACCAAGCTCATCAACAAGTGATGAACTTAGAGCTTGGGGGCTACTCAGGGTATAGTTATGCAAGAAAATATAAAGGCAAGAAATAAAGTGTGTACCTGATATCGTTTCTGAATCAGGGCGATCAATTTCGTCTCCAGGTTCTTGTGTTGAGCAAGGCGAGAAAAGTATTCATCGCAAAGGGCTGGGACGGACATGGCACCCAGAGCCGGCAAGTCTGATGAAGGAGCCGGGTTCTTTCCCTTGGCAGGAGACGCCGGGTTAGTGTCTGGAGCGGGTACCTTTGCAAGAGTTTCGGGAGCACCTTGCACTGGAACGTGCCGGGTCCTAGTAACTTGTACTTCATCTTCTTTGGTTCCAGAACCTAACCCGGCGAATGAGTAGCTGGGGAGGATTCCGGCACAGGATCAACTGAGGTTTTTGGAGAAGACACGGGGTTACATGCTCCGTTGGCTCATTTCTGTCCACCGGCTCCTCAATATGTGCCTCCATAGGAGAAGGCTCTGTTGTTGCTGGAGGAGGAGACGCCGCTGGAGGAGAGTCCGGGTCTTCATCCGCAAAAGCTCTGACACTGGAACAAGATAGTGATTTAGTAAAACAAAAAAGGAGCAGTAAAGTATGGAGGTATGGAAAAGGTGTGTAGAGTATCTCTAACCCGGCATTGATATGGAAATCCTCGGGTGTGCTAACACCATCCGAGGAGGAATCTGACAAACGAGATGGTTTAGCGACCCGGATCTTGCCAGCTAAAGGGTACTGTTTGCTGGGCGTCTTCTGGATGGATTTGGCCCAGCTTGATAATGAGCGTTGAGGGATACCTGGGCTCAGGAAACGTGGCTTGTAGAAGATCGGGTTCGGTGCCTCTTGTTCGCCTCAGCCTCCTTCTCAGCTTCTTTTTCCTGTGTTTGTGCTTAAAGTTTGAGATGAGTTCATCATGTAAACTGAGAAATGAGAATATTGTACCTTAGCAATGGTGGCCCGGGTCCTCTTTTGAGTAGGAGGTTCAGCAGTTTGGGGACCCGGCAGTACGTCAGAAACCGGGTCAGTAGGGCCTGGAATAAGATTTGCCGGGTTATCAGTAGAGGTGTCCTTGTTGGGGACTTCGTTGTTAATCAATTGGATGAAGAGCCGGCCTACAGAGTCTAGCTCACCTTCTTCTTCTTCTTCTTCTTCTTCTTCTTCATCGTCTTCACTTTCTGTGTCTTCTCCATCAGGAGAGGATGTGGGAGTAAAATCCACGCTCCACCACTTGGAGTCCTGAGAAAAAGCAGTTAAAGTAAGTAACACTCTATGGATGAAATTACCGGGTTAAAGTTAGCATAAATGATCAAGGATTGGTTTTTACCGTGGAGGGTTTATTCTTAGCACTAAATGGGGCAAGCCCGTCCAGTGCAATGGCATCTTTCTTTTCGTCAAGCAGTCTCTTGGCATTCTTCACAATCTGATCATCAGTTAGCGTCATCTCAGAATAACGCATGTTATCTGTGGTTTCACCAGTGTATTGGCAAAATAGCCGGGTCCTGATACTGAGTGGTTGGATAAACCAACCAATCCAGCACTTGACGAGGTCCGTGCCCTTGAGGCCATGGGCAAGTAAGGCTCTGGCCCGGCGAAGGGTGGGCTCGAGCTTGACCCGGTCAGCATCATCAGCATAGCTGTTCATCTTGGCCTCATATGTCAAGCCCGAGCTCCGAAAAGCCGGGTAACGAGTGTCGTCAGACTCGGATGAGGTGTCCTTACAGTAAAAGTATGTGTTTTGCCACCCCTTGGGATGGCTGGCTAAAAGAAGAGCTGGGAAATCGCATTCCCTCCGGCGTTGAATTGCAACTCCACCATAAGGGCTCAGTTGGTCCTTGCGTGATGGGTTGCAGTAGAAAAATTCAAGGAAAAGGTCGAGGCTTGGAGCCATTTGCAAGTAGTCCTCACAGAACACAACAAAGTTGCTGATGTTCAGCATGGAGTTGGGTGCAATATCTTGAGGCCTAAGGCCGTAGTATTTCAAGACCCGGCGGAAAAATAGAGTGCCTGGGGGGCGAAGACCGCGCTGTACATGATCGAGGAAAACAACCACTTCACCTTCTTTTGGGCTGGGGCAGATTTCTTCTCCAGCAGCACGCCAGTGAATCTCATCTTTGGGAGGAAGCTCGCCGCAGTTCACGTATTCTTGTAGCATCAAGTTCGTCACTGTGGATTTGGTCCAGTTGACCTGAGCAGCAGCGGGGGCGGCGGAGCCAGATGCACCAGCGTGCGTGCTGGGAGGTTTCTTCGCGAGCTTCTTCGCCGCACGGGGACCCCAGCCTTCACCTTATCCTTCACCATGACTGCGGAGCTTCGAGGTTTCTTGGCTGCAACAATGGCGATGAGAAACCCTAGCCGTAGATGCGGATGTGTGGAGAGGAAAATGTGAAGTAAATTTGGGCAAGATTTAGAGCGGAATCAAATGCGAAATACGGATGCGTGAAAGAATCGTACCTGTGGATCTTCTCGCGGTGATTTGGAGGCTTGATTGGAGATTGGATCTGCGGCTGCTACAGTGTGGGCGCGAGGAAGATGACGAAGATGAGCGGAATGGGGAAAATGACTGCGCGTTTCGTGGTATTCTATTTATAACCGTGGTGAAAGCCCTAGGGGTATTGAGGTAAAAAGTGAATGGATAAGATAAGTGTTTTCGCTGGAAGTCAACGACAAACAGAAGAAACAAAGGGAATATTCGTTGACTAAGTTTATGGTTAGCGATGGACCTACAGCTGAGTTAAGATTTTCACTAAGTGTTAAGTACGAAACCCGGAGGCATATGAACCCGGCATGAGACAGCCGGGTTACGGCATGAACCGCCAAAAGGGGCTGGCCGAGCTAAGGAGAAAAGAGACGTACTTTGGTATTTAATTTGTTATGTATTATTTTTACGTTTCAGGTGATTAACCCGGCTGGCCAGGATAACAGTTCTGCTCAAAAAAGCAATATTCAAGAATAGAAGCAGAGCATGTCCACCTGGCAACCAGGTAAATCTGGGGGCTACTGATGGGGGGATAATAACCCGGTAGGCCCATGAAGAGGGAAGCATGACCCGCCAGGCAGGAGGCCCGGCCAGGCCAGCTAACCATCAGCATGGGCCGGGTTATGTCGCTGGGCCAGTAGGTTTGGCGGTAACCCGGTTCAGGAAGGAAAGGTTCTAGAAGACCAGAGGCGGTTCAGGACTTGGAGGACACGAAGGCCAGAAGAGCTAGAGTAGGACTTCGAGTCTGGGTAGAACCCGGATTCGTCTTGTAAAGCGCTAGGAGACCCGGTCGTCTATATAAACCGGTCCCTGAGCCCTAGTTAGGGAGAACCTTTATGATCCAAGCTTAGGCGAGAGAACCATAGAGAAACATACGCTACCAAACGAACCTTGTAACCTAGATCGAGATCAGGTTCTGTTA
This sequence comes from Poa pratensis, assembly GCA_947311845.1. Taxonomy (NCBI): domain Eukaryota; kingdom Viridiplantae; phylum Streptophyta; class Magnoliopsida; order Poales; family Poaceae; genus Poa; species Poa pratensis. Next base: position 29,364,156 of record CAMZMU010000117.1, read on the forward strand.
TCGTAGCCGGGTTATCGAGATCGAGATCAATAATAAGATAGCAGGAAGTAGGTCTTTATCTCCAATGGAGAGGCCGAACCTGGGTAAACCCTTTGTCCCTGCAATGCTAAACAATCTCCTAGATACCAGAGTCACCTTGCCCATCAACTCAAGCTACCCCAAAGTAGCATCTGCCGTGTTATCTACCCCACGACAGGTGTGGTCCCCTCGGGCACCGTTTCCTACCCTTTTCCGACTCATAATTTTCCATATTATGTAAAAACAACAAATATTTAAGTTGGAAAGTAAATCGCGAACTTTTTCTTACCGAAACTGTTACCTATTCCAAATCAGCTTCTGCAGTTGTCTGAATTTGACTTTTTATAAAATCCTCTGGAGTTACCACTTTGATAAAATCAACATCTTCATTATAAGAATCTCCAGAAATGTAATGCTTGAGTCTTTGACCATTAACCACTTGTGGTCTGTCCCCATCTAGTGAATTGATTTTAATCGCACCTGAGCGATAGACCTCCTCGATGATATAAGGTCCTTCCCATTTTGAAAGTAATTTTCCTGCAAAAAATCTGAGACGAGACCTATACAATAAAACTTTTTCACCTACGTTAAATTCTCTCTTAAGAATTCTTCTATCATGCCATTGCTTAACTTTCTCTTTAAAGAGCCTAGCATTTTCATAAGCTGCATTTCTCCATTCATCTAAAGAATTCAAATTAAGCAATCTCTTTTTACCGGCAAGTTTAAAGTCTCTATTAAGTTCTTTCACCGCCCAATAGGCTTTATGTTCTAATTCTAGAGGCAAATGACAAGCTTTTCCATAAACCATTTTGTAAGGAGACATTCCCATAGGATTTTTATAAGCAGTTCTATAAGCCCACAAAGCATCGTTAAGCTTTTTAGACCAATTTTTTCTAGATTTATTAACAGTCTTTTGCAAAATAGACTTAATCTCTCTATTTGATAATTCTACTTGACCACTTGTTTGGGGATGATATGGTGAAGCAATTCTATGATTAACATCATACTTAGCTAGAGTTTTTCTAAAAGCACCATGAATAAAATGAGAACCACCATCAGTCATGAGATATCTAGGCACACCAAACCTAGGAAGATAATATCTTTAAGCATTTTTAATGATGTCTCACCATCAGCACTAGAAGTTGGTATAGCTTCTACCCATTTAGTAACATAATCAACAGCAACAAGTATATGAGTATAACCATTTGAGGAGGAAAAGGACCCATAAAGTCAAATCCCCAACAGTCGAAAGGTTCAATAACAAGAGAATAATTCATAGGCATTTCATTACGTCTACTAATGTTACCTACTCTTTGACATTCATCACATGATAAAACAAATTTTCTAGCATCTCTAAAAAGGGTAGGCCAATAAAAACCTGATTGTAGAACCTTTTGCGCAGTTCTATCTCCCGTGATGTCCTCCATAAGCACTTCCATGGCATTTGCTCAATATTCTTTCTGTTCATACTCAGGAACACATCTTCGCATAATGCCATCTACTCCTTCTTTATACAAATGTGGGTCATCCCAAAAATAATGCCTCAAATCATAAAAGAACTTTCTTCTTTGCTGAGCTGTAAAGGTCGGAGGCAAATACTTGGCAACAATAAAATTAGCATAATCAGCATACCAAGGACTTTCGCGTGAGCTTACCTTTATCGCAGCCAATTGTTCATTTGGAAAACTATCATTAACAGGTATAGGATCATCTGAAATGTTTTCTAATCTAGACAAATTATCAGCAACAGGATTTTCAGCACCTTTCCTATCTACAATATGTAAATCAAATTCTTGCAGTAGAAGTACCCATCTTATGAGCCTAGGCTTAGCATCTTTCTTTTCCATAAGGTATCTAATAGCAGCATGATCAGTGTGAATAGTAACTTTTGAATCAACAATATAAGGTCTAAATTTATCACAAGCAAAAACAACTGCTAAAAATTCCTTTTCAGTAGTAGCATAATTCTTTTGAGCGGCATCAAGTGTTTTACTAGCATAATGAATAACATTTAACTTCTTGTCTACCCGCTGTCCAAGAACAGCTCCTACAGCAAAATCACTAGCATCACACATTATTTCAAAAGGTAAAGTCCAATCAGGAGGTTGAACAACAGGAGCTGTGATTAAAGCTTTTTTAGAGTTTCAAAAGCTTCCTTGCAATCATCATCAAAAACAAAAGGTACATCTTTTTGAAGAAGATTAGTGAGGGGTTTTGAAATTTTAGAGAAATCTTTAATAAACCTCCTATAAAAACCGGCATGACCAAGAATACTACGGATACCTTTCACATCCCTTGGACAGGGCATTTTCTCGATTGCTTCAACTTTAGCTCTGTCCACTTCAATACCTCTTTCAGAAATTTTGTGCCCTAGGACAATTCCTTCATTAACCATGAAATGACATTTCTCCCAATTAAGAACAAGATTAGTCTCCTCACATCTCTGCAAAACTTTATCAAGATTGTGCAAGCAATTATCAAAGGAAGTTCCGTAGACGGAAAAATCGTCCATGAATACTTCCACAATTTCTTCACAAAAACCATGAAAAATAGCAGACATGCATCTTTGGAACGTAGCAGGAGCATTACACAAACCAAAAGGCATACGTCTATAAGCATAAGTTCCATAAGGACAAGTAAAAGTAGTTTTCTCTTGATCTTGTGCTTTAACAGCAATTTGTGAGAATCCAGAATAACCATCAAGGAAACAAAAATGGTTTTCTTAGACAACCTTTCTAACATTTGATCAATAAAAGGCAAAGGATAATGATCTTTCTTAGTTACTTTATTGACCTTTCTAAAATCAATGCACATCCTATACCCAACTACTACTCTTTGAGGAATAAGTTCATCATTTTCATTTGGTACAACAGTAACTCCTCCTTTCTTAGGGACACAATGCACAGGACTTACCCATCTACTATCAGCAATAGGATAAATTATACCAGCATCAAGAAGTTTTAATACCTCATTTCTTACCACTTCTTTCATTTAGGGATCAAGCGACGCTGATGCTCAACAACAGGTTTTGCATCGGGTTCAATGTTGATGGCATGTTGACATATAGTAGGAGAAATCCCCTTTAAATCATCCAAAGTGTATCCCATAGCTCCTCGATGTTTCTTTAGTACTTCTAATAGCCTTGCTTCTTCATTACCTGAAAGTTTAGAACTAATAATAACAGGATATACTTTCCTTTCATCAAGATAAACATACTTAAGATTATCAGGTAAAGGTTTTAAATCGAAGACAGGATCTTCCTTAGGAGGCGCTGAGGTACCCAAATCTTCCACAGGCAAATTATGCTTAAGTATTGGTGGTTGACGAAGAAAGGCATTGTCAATCTCATTCCTCTCCTCCATAAATACTTCACTTTCGTGTTCCTCCATGAATTGCTGCAAGGCATTGTTAGGAGCAACAGCAATAGCAGCAAGTTGTTCGATTTTCGAGTCTCATTAGGCAAATCAGTTTCATAAAGTTGTTTACCAAACTTAGAGAAATTAAACTCATAAGATTCTCCATTAAATTTAGTGTAAATTTTCTCTTTCTTACAATCTATAATAGCACCACATGTATTCAAGAAAGGCCTACCAAAAATAATGGGACAAGCTTTACTAGCAACAGAACCAAGTACTAGAAAATCAGCAGGGTATTTAGTCTTACCACATAAAACTTCAACATCTCTCACAATACCAATTGGAGAGATAGTTTCTCTATTAGCAAGCTGAATAACCACATCAATCTCCTCAAGTTCGCAAGGACCAATTTCATGCATAATTTCTTTATAAAGATCAAAAGGAATAGCACTAGAACTTGCACCAATATCACATAAACCATAATAGCAATGTTCTCCTATTTTGACTGAAAGCACAGGAACACTTGTTTTCCTAGCTCTACTGGGATGTGAAACAATATTAGAGGCATCTTCACAAAAGATAATATGTCCTCCTTCTACATTTTCAGTTACCAAATCCTTTACTATTGCTATTGTGGGTTCAACCGCTATTTGTTCAGCAGGTTCTAAAGCTTTCTTTGCACTTTTATTAACCACACTAGCTATGATAGAATGTTCCCTAATTTTAACAGGAAAAGGTGGTTTCTCAATATAAGGTTCTGGCAAGATACGATCAACTGTATGAACTTCAATGTTTTTAATATTGGCAGAATTAGTATTATCTTTGTAAGGCAATGATACTTATTGCAACTTTCTTTAGGAACATCAAGATAAGAGGCAAAAGCCTTGTAACAGTTTGCAATAACTTGAGAATCAAGACCATACATATCATAGAGATTACGAAAATTATCAGTATTCATAAAAGTTTTAATGCATTCGTAATCATACTTTATACCTGATTCTCTACCTTTGTCGTTCTCCCATCCTTCAGTATTTTCCTCAATCCGATCAAGAAGGTCCCATTTAACTTCCTCTTTATTACGCGTAAATGATCCAGCACAAGAGGTATCCAATAGAGTTTTATCTTGAAGAGAAAGCCTTGCATAGAAGTTATCAATAACAACATTACCAGGAAGCTCATGAATGGGGCATTTGAGCATTAATGATTTCAATCTCCCCCACGCTTGGGCAATACTTTCTCCATCATGAGGCCAAAAATTATATATATGATTCCGATCTTGATGAATTTCACTAGGAGGATAAAATTTAGAATAAAAGAGAGGCACAATCTCCTCCCAGCCAATAGAACGCCCATTTTCAGCATCCTATACCATTTTGCAGCTTTACCAGTCAACGATATAGAAAACAATTTCTTCTTGACCTCTTCCATTGAAATACCTGCACACTTGAACAACTCGCATAATTCATGAATAAATAGCAAATGATCCCCAGGAGGGACAGTTCCATCTCCTGCATAGCGGTTATTCGTAACTCGTTCAACAATTTTCATAGGTATTTTAAATGGAATTACTTGATCAGGTGGTTCCTCTTCTACTACCTTAGCAGTGGTAGTAGTATTTCCAAACAGGGATTCAAATGGAGATCTCTCCATGATAAAATAAAGTAGCAAGCAGAAATAAAAATAGCACCTACAGTAAAAGTTTCCCTTACCAATTCCACTCACCAATAGCGCTTCACTCCCCGGCAACGGCGCCAGAAAATAGTCTTGATGACCCACAAGTATAGGGGGTGTATCGTAGTACTTTCGATAAATAAGAGTGTCGAACCCAACGAGGAGCAGAAGGTGCTGACAAGGAGTTTCGGTAAAGGTTTCACTGTAAATGCTAGCAGACAAGTTTTTAGGGGTTTTTGATATAGCAGGTAAATAAAATGCAAGTAAGTAAAAGACAGTAATAATAATTGCAGCGAGTGGCCCAATCCTTTTTAGAGCAAAGGACAAGCCGGTTGGTTTACTTATGATGACAAAATGTTCTTGAGGACACACGGGATTCTAGTCAAGTGCTTTCGCTTCACATAGTTGATTAATCTTCATTGTTTTGATAAGTGTTGTGTGGGTGAACCTATGCTAATGCACCGCCCTTACTTGGACTAATACATACTTGTGATTATACCCTTGCAAGCATCCGCAGTTACAAGAAAGTAATTAAGATAAATCTAACCACAGCCTTAAACTCTGAGATCCTACGCTCCCTTGTGCACCGGTATACTAACGGGGGTTTAGGTTTCTGTCACTCCGGCAACCCCACAATTAGCAACCAAATACACAATGCATTCCTCTAGGCCCATAAAGGTGAAGTGTCATGTAGTCGACGTTCACACGACACCACTAGAAGAATAGCACCACAACTTAAATATCAAACCATTAAATATTACTCAACATAATTCCACTACTAACAGCGTGACTTCTCCCATGTCCTCAAGAACTAATCGAACTACTCACGAGACATCATATGGATCATGATCAGAGGTGATATAATGATGGATAACGATCTGAACATATACTTTAATTCACCGATAAAACTCAATAGCATCAACCACAAGGAGTAATTAACACCGGGAGAGTTTCCCCTATGAACTAAACAAAGTATAGCCCTAGATGTTACAGCGGAACGAGATGGTGCAGCGGTGATGGTGGTGATGGCGGTGGAGATGATGATGATGATCCCGATGAAGTCCAGCGCGATGACGATGAGGATGGCGATGATCTCCCCCTCCGGGAGGAATTTCCCCGGCAGATTTCTCCCTGCCGGAGAGCTTTTCTCTCTCTGTTGTTTCCGCCTCGTGGAGGCGGCGGAATATTTTCTCTCGGCCCCGTGTCTTAGGGTTTCTGGGGGATGAAGTACGCGAAGGGGGAGCGCCTGAGGTGGGCCAGGGGCACCACACCTGGCTAGGGCGCGGCCAAGGTGGGCCCCGCGCCCAGGGGTGGTGTGGGCCCCTCCTGGCCCATCTCAGCCTCCCCTTTTGGCTTAGTCCATCTTCTGATAAAATAGGAACATCTGTCTTCTGGAAATATTTTTAGTGCTCCAGAAATATAGTGCCTTGACGTGCTTTTTCCAGCTGAAATCTGACTCCGGCAGTTAATTATCCAATGATCATCAAACATGCAAAATAAGACAAAATAACATAAGTAACTCCTCTTAATATGAAATATATCATTGAATAACAGTAAATTATGCTATAAAATAGTGATGCAAAATGGACGTATCAAGTTGCTGCAAAACAAATATCTTCATAGTAAAACTTTAGCTCAAGTGGAAGAACAACCAACTGACTCTCCTTTCTGGAAAGGCCTTATGAGAGTTAAAGAAGATTTCTTTAGTAGAGGATCTTTTAAGATTGGGAACGGAGAAACAACAAGGTTTTGGGAAGACACTTGGTTGGGCAATTCTCCGTTGAAAAATCAATATCCATTACTATATAACATTGTGCAGCAACAAAATGTTTCGGTTCATGATATGTTGTATAATGCACCCCCTTTAAACTTAGGTTTCAGAAGGGCTCTAGTGGGAAATAAATGGGATATGTGGTCTCATTTATGCATTAGGTTGATGGATATTACGTTGACTGATGTTCCTGATACGTTTCACTGGAAATTGACACATAACGGTTTGTTTACGGTTAAATCTATGTATGAAGGAATGATCATACTAGATTTTTACAAACGTATCTATGGAAGTTAAATATACCGCTAAAAATTAAAAAATTAAGTGGTTTCTTCATAAAAAAGTTATACTTACAAAAGATAACCTTGCAAAACGGAACTGGCTTCCTTTTGTGGGAACAAGGAAAAGGTTGAGCATTTATTTATCTCCTGCCCTTTTGCAAAACTAGTATGGCGTGTTGTTTTTTGTACTTACAATATACCTCCTCCTACCAATGTCAAAAATATGTTTGGGAATTGGTTGAAAAGAATGGAGAAAAAGACCAAGTATAGGATTCGTATCATCGTCTCGGCTATTTGTTGGTCTATTTGAAATTGTAGGAACAATCTTGTTTTTAACATGAAAGTATTTTTTTATATTTTACAGGACCAGCAGGACCTTATGGTGTCTGGATGCACAAGACTCCTGTTGGTGGCATAAGATTTTTTCTCCCGGCATACGTGGCAGCATATTAGTCGACTTTCGTAGTTTACTTTAGGCTTTGCTTTGACCGGTTGAGCCTTGTTTCAATCTCTTCGTGATCTTTTGAGATGTAAAACTATACTTGCATAAATTTGATAATAAATGGCTATGTACATCACTGCAGAGGCCGGGACACCCCATTTCTAAAAAAAGTTCGACCGAGTTCATTTTTTTGCTGTTAATCACGTACGTACGCGCGTTGAGGCTACCACTCTTAAACTGTACACGTACTGTTATACATATACGAGCACGGAGTACCGAGCATGTGACTGTTTTGGGAGTTGGGACGTACGTAAGCGGCACCACGTCACGCAGATGACGCATTGCACCACGTCACGCTAAGGCTAAGCTCAGAGTGCTCGATCAGCTAGCCGACAAAGAGAACGGGTGAGTGGTTTGAACGTATGCCCTTTTTTCTCTAATTTTTATTTTTGATAAAAAGAGCTAGCTCAGTTGATGCACAGTGAGGCGGGAGGCCGACACCCGATCCACTTGCCTCTGTTCATCCAATCACGCACGCCTACACAGGAGAGCTCACCTAGTGCAAAACCTGTCGTCGACTAGTCGCCGGTCTGGTTGCAGAAATATTTCATGTCCGGAGTAGCACAGTGAAATAATGCCACTCACCGCTATAAAGAAGTTCTCCCGGGCCGCACAGCTCGCACGCTCCACTTCACACGCACCTACGAACCACTCACGCCCTCTCGCCCGCGACGCCATGGATGACGGCCAAAGGAAGAAGCCCCACGGGAACCCGAATCCCAAGAGGGGCAGCATCATCAAGACGATCATCACAGATTTGACCGGCAACGGCGGGGACGCAAAGAAGAGCCCCGGCACCCCAACGACCTCCGGCGCCAGCGGCAGGAAGGACGACACCGGCAACGGCGGCGGCTCCTAGCGATCGAGCATGGTGCATGGTTGGAGTCTTGGAGATGGTTAGTCTGTGCTTATGCTGGACCGTGCTGAAGCTGAAATAATGTCTCGTTAATTGTTAGGGACGTTGGGGGTACGTCTGGCGGTGTAAAAATTGAAGATCGAGGTGGTCTGCCCTGGTTGTGTAGCTTAATTGTGTTCTGTATGTAGTTCTTGATTATGCAATCATGGAGAAACACGTACTACGTCCGGCAGGGCATATGAGCAGGAAATGTTTGCATCTATGGATGGATCTTAATTAACCCTCTCGTGTTCTTGTTTTCGGTTGTTCTTGTTCTTATTGCTGCAATGCTGCTGACCTGGGGATACAGTTTTTGATGCGTGCTTGCGATGGATTCGAACGAGATTCGACTTCTACATCATTAACGATGTTTAGGCATCGGCAAACGCATCGCAAAGAAAGAACAAATAGTTCCTGCAAAGATATATCTGGATCAACTGTTCATCCGGCCCGCGGGCATGTAATATGTAATTGGCGTTGGACATTATTTAATTTTCTAAACTATCAAAGTTTAGATCCAGTGGCGCATGCTCGCTTTCAGGCGATCTTATCTGAGATAGTCGGCAGTGCCTTTGTTTTTGTTTCTGTTCAGCGTGGAGTCCCCATCTGGGATTGTATATGGGTGGCTTGTCCACTTGATGACACGTCCAGATGTATGAGAGGCTTCACTTGGACTTGGACGACGTAAGAAGCACGACTGCGCCGCACAATAATCTCACCTCACTTGCATATGATAATCAAACATGATCGAAAAGGGGGGTGATGCTATATTCCGAGCGCGTCACGCGATTTCCGGCAGCAAATTAAACGACAAATAGGTCGTGAGGAAGAAGATCATCTCCACCCCACATGCGGCAACCTCGCTGCAGCCGGCGCCGGCGTCGTGTCGGGGAGGAAGGGGAAGAGGACGCGCCGCCGAGACCGAGCGAGCGTAAAAACAGTTTCATCAACAAGGGAATCATCGTATCATAGGCGTATTTTTGGTTCAAAGTTCAGGCTTGTAGATAAGTTTACAAGTAGAATATTCATCGGCACACGAACGGACTACGTACGTTGTGACACATCCCAATTTTGTTCGCTAGCTGCTGTTGTCCAGTTTTCGCTGTCCGGTCGGCTGCTTGACCAAAGTGAACCATCCGACGGCTCATGAGTGATTGCCTGCGTGATTGCTTTTCCTTATCTAGTCTAGAGGGAGACGTCGTCGGTTGATCACTTGCGGCTTGCCACTAGTGCACTCAACCCATGCCTGGCTTTTTCTTTTCATCCACGTGCTACCTATATTGTTGGGCCTAGTTTTGTTTGGGATTATTGGGCATCCAGTCCTCCGGGAAGAATGATGGTCCAGATTCCAAATATTGGGCCGTATGAGGATCCAGTCATTTAGTAGGCGCGCTCCCAAATTTGAAGCGTCGCAGCCCTAATCAAACTTATTTACGAAAATTTGCATCCGCACGTGAACATGAATATTTTTTTCAACATTTTTTTTAGATAATCCAACCTATATAACTTTTTGACCCCAGAGGAAAATGCACATGGGTGAACTTTGGATTAGCGCAAGAAATTTATAATTAAATTGTGGCTGCTACCTTTTTTTTTGAATTTTTCACCACGTATATTCAACACAAACCACATACAGCGTACACGGTAGGAATACAAGTACAGAATACGTAGGGGAAAAAGGACCAAGGATCGAAGACCACGCCATCACCGGCGTCGGAGTCGAAGGCGGCCAGCCGCCACCTCGCCGCTGTCAGGGAGAGCTTTTCCCTATAGAAGACGCTGCCGAGTCCCTCCGCCGCGTCGCGCCGGAGTTGTTGACGATGAACGGCCGGGGCAGCGCCCCCCTGTCCCATCCACTCCACTTTGCCGCAGCCGCCGTCGAAGCCACCGCCGGAAGAAGACGCAGATCTCGATCCGTCCGCCGCCAGATCCACCGCCACCTCGGATCTGACGGAGAGCAGAGGATCACGAGCACCGCGCCGGGCCTCGAGATCCAGCCAGTCCAGCGCGCAGACGAGGAGCTCCGAAGACCTCCATCGCCGGAGAAGAACGCGCCGGCACCAAAACCGCCCGCCCGCAGCACCACCTCCTCCAGAGCGCCGCCGGCGAGACACCCATCCTACCCTCCCGTATATACAAGCCGGAGCCGGGGATCCCCCACCCTCCCGCCGCCGGAGCGGCAGGCGGAGGGGAGGAATCCCGCGGCTCACGGCGCGCACGGTGGATCGACGGCTCGCTCCAAAAATCGCCTTCCCTTCTTGCTACAGTGGCGGGGAGGGGAACGTAGGATTTGTGGCTGCTACCTACGAAGCACCGATACTCCAGATCACAACGTATTGGCGTACCGTACTTGCACGATACCCGTATCCGGCCGATACACCCCGATACTCGTGTCCCTCGCGTGTTCCAGTTTTCCCGATTTAAAAAAAAAGAAAAAAAGCCGATACGCATATGGGATGGCGGCGACACGGGCGGGCGGAGGCCAGATGTACGGGTCGAAGCCCATTACTAACCCTAACTCCACAGCCCAGCTTTGCAGGGCAATGGATCGACTGATGTCGTTGATGTGCTGCTCTGCTTGCTTGCTGTTGTTGCCCATCTCTGTCGCCTGATGGCCTGGTGAGATGTTGCTGCTGTGTTGCTAGGGAGTGAGTCAGTGAAACAAACATGTCATCTGCGGGCAGTGGCATGGTAGGCTTCCAGTATTCAGTTGGTGGAAGTTAATGCAACACTGCTAGTGTTGATGGTGAAGAGGCTGGGGCTTGGACAGTATTTTGATCTCATCTCACGCATCCAAGCTTTCTGGTCTTTATTACATGACATTTTATTATTTATATATATATGCTCGCCGTATTGCTGTTTTCTGAAGTTGTCGTATCCCGTATCGCCGTACCGGTATCGCCGTGTCCGTCTCGCCGTATCGGTGCTTCATAGGCTGCTACCACAAGATCATACTAAGCCTGACCTCGCTGCTAGTAAGAAATAGTTACTTCACTTGTTTCCCTCCTTTGAAACGGTCGTTTTAGAAGAAAAAAAGAACCAATGGAGCGAGAAACCCCTTTTTTTTTTTAATTAAGGTAGGCGGTGAGGCTCGAACCCTGCCCGCCTAGCACAACTTCGCATTGCACTAGCCCGTAAGCCTTAGGGTCTTTCTCGAGACGGTCGTTTTAGGGTTAGAAGACAAAGAGGACGACAAATAGACTTACCGTGCAGTTTAGTTTTCTCCGACGACCGTTCATGTTGTGGTGATGTTCCGAGGATAGAAATGATGTCACGTCGAATAAAGTTTCAGGATTCTATTCTTACCCCGATGTGGCTGTCGTGGCCGACAAAGTCGATGTCAAACTGTTTATGGTGATTCTGGACCGTAGATCACCGACCCGTGATCTAATGCTTTGTCGTGCGACACTTTCGTGTGACGACAATTGTGGTGTCAAGTCTGGTTTTGTCAAAGGTTCACATGTTTTGATCTTTGGCGCTCACATAATTTTCCCTAAGTGGACGACGACGAATCGGCACTATGGTGGTCTGCCATGCATGGATTGTGACCTGGCCACAATGCGTTTGGCGATCTAAATTTCTCACGTATTGGGGTAGGTGACTCACGTGATTTTTAGAAAACTTCAAGAGCAGTCCATCTTGTACAAGCTCAGTCTTACATGGTTTTTTCCTCAGTGTTGGATGAATGTCAATGCACAAAGTTTGAAGCTAGAGAAGACCACTTTCATGGCCTTCGAAGCCAATGTCCATGTAAATTTAAGTTTTATGTGGTTCTCTCATCGGAGTGTCGGGAATCTTCGTATGTGCGTGTTTCAATCTGTTCAATGTAACCTATTGTTATTAGTTACAATCGATAAAGTTGGACCATTTTCGAAGTAAGTTTGCTTGGTAATACTATATCTACTAGCACAAAGCCCGTGCGTTGCAACGGGAGATAGCGGCTTGCTCTCATTAGAGAGAGTCCAACGGAATGGCAAATTTGACTATATATGTCAACCTGGGAAGCTCTCATAAAATTTGCATCTTCTGTTTATACTGATATTCCGACGGACTCTCCAATTTCCACTCTCCAATTTTATCAATACCTTTTTCTTGTGTACCAAAAAATAGAGCACCCTCCACATACACATAATAAAGGTAGAAATGTTTTCTACATAGATTAGGTATGAAAACGTAGGATATTGTGACTTCATAACAGAAACGGAGCAAGGTGCACTTCTCCCAGTATTTTCAGAGATATGTAGCAACCGTGAAATATAGCCCCCAAATAGAAATCTCTGCGTATTAGAGGAACACACAACTTAACTATTGTGAACTGAAAGAACAACATAGTAACACCAAATTAAATCAAAGCATGTACATGGTGTCATATATGTATCACTCCGTAGAAATGAAGAATGCCGGTAAGTGATAAAAAATTATGAAGTAACATATTTCATAAACCACCAGCATCAGCAGATTTGCTAGAATGGTGAAACCATATTTTGTACTAATACCTAAACAAAAGGGGCTCAAATAAGATGTATATTTCTGAGAATAAACGGCAGCAGAGCTTCCTAAGAATTGCTTACAACCAGGTAAAGCACCTAGGCTTTAAATTCTCGTGCTTTCATTGAACTACCAAATTACAAAAGCAGTTAGCTTACTCAAGGGAATATCATTTTACTTGTGTACATATAATCTACTTTAACTGTCTGTAGACGGGTGTTCTATTCACATCAAATAATTGCAAGAAACGGGGCCAAAATGCAGAGCCCCAACAAAGTTTATCCTTTTACTGAGGACACCTAGGCTCATGTAAATTCTGCATGCAGCAAGCTATACCTGCTTGGATGGCATGTTCTTGCAATTTAGCTTCAAAACCATCCCGTTGTACAATCCACTGTAACTGCAGCTCTGAATACTTTAACGTGCAGTAGGAAGCTGTGGAGAAAAGAAGATTACAGCAGAAGGGTTCAACTCAATGAAATCGTTAGTGAAAGGCTTCCATTTGTTCTCCCATGATTCACCGGCATCACTGACAGCTGATGCAGAAGAATCTATCATATCCATCAGTAGATTGACCACAGCTAACACCATGGGTTTGGAAAGAACGTCAGGCCGGAATTAGTACCCAGGCATGTTTTTAATCTACTACTTCAAATTAGCACCTTCAGCTTCAAATTAGCACCTTGAGATTTTGTATATCTTTTCTTAATACATCGAAGCAGCGATGCTGCCTTCGTCCAAACATATTGCAAGCACACCCGCACGTCGCTTCTGATCTGGGATATGTGCTTGAGCACGACGCCAGGGCACGGTCGGCCGGGCGTGGTGTCCTTTGGAGGCACATGGTTCCGTGCTCCCCAACGACGGCAGCAACTGCGTTCGCCATGCCCCGTGCTCCTGCCTGCCGTTGCACGGTCTCACGCAGCCGTCGGTGAGCCCGCCGCCACCGCTACTCCAAACCGTCCTGGTGCCCAAGTGCCGACCAGATGCGGTAAGCACCCGGGGGCATCTCTGGTGAACCGGTTGCCCGATGGCATGTTAATCTGTTTGAAGCCGTCGCTACAGGGTCATGGGGACTGTTGGAATCCATGGAACATGGGCAGTCGCCAGATCTGGGTATAGTGGAACGGATCAGGTAGGGCGATCTGCAGTGGGGAAGGCGTAGTGGAGCAGCCGGGGCTCGAGGGTCGGCGGATCTGGGTCGCTGTGGTCGGTTCCATCAGCGGTAGGTGGTGTACGTCGCCGGTGAGATCCAAGTGTGGCGGCCGGTGGGGAAGAATCCACTCCGCCTTCTGTTCAGGGCAGGACGATGGATGGATGTGGTTCGCTAGGTCGGGGTGGGGAAAAATTAGAGAACGTACGAACGGTATTTTTCGACTTGGCGGTGGCAGTCCAAGTAATTATGTTTAGACGCAGGGGTAAAGTGGGAAATTAAAAAAACGTACCATCACCTGAAGACATATTATATAGTAGAGATCTGTATTTAACAAGTGGAATTTTTGAAATGACAAATGAACCCAACTCAAAGTCAAGTGCTCATTTCTAGGGTAAGGATGTGTGTGATTCACTAACTATCAGGTCATTGCAGTTTGCGTGCATAGAAAGTAATCCGTATGAAATAAACATCAAGAAATAGTATGCGTGTTATATGATGATGCGGTCGACCAAAGTATGCAAGCGGAGAAGCTTAATTATATTTTCTGCTTGAGGGCGTGCGAGTGCGACCGCGAGAGGCATCGCCGGCATGGCGCGATCCTAGAATATTGGACGTGTCCGCGTCAGGTTCACACGATGCTCCGCCGCGCGGCCATTACCCTTTGTCGCATGCGTTCGCCTTTGATGAAGATGCTTCCACACCGGCGAGGTATGCTTCGCCGCCGGGGTCGGACAAGGTCCCGTGGCAAGCCACGACAGTCAAGCGTTTTTCTCTGATACTCCAGCTTTAGCGTTTTGTTTCTCTGATTCCCTGCTTTAGTATTTTTAATCATCTTTTGAGCCGAAAAGGACGCCAATTCGAAATGATTCTTCGCTTTTTGTAGCAAGGTCGATCGTGGTCATTTGTTGATTTCTTCAGTAGTGCCCTAATCTCGTATCCTTCTTTGACGAGGAACTTCTTGTCTCCTACTGTATCTCGAATTGGTCAACAACTTCGCACGTGTGAACTGACCTTAGGGAGCAGAGTTTGCACACTGACGCCATTTCAGGACGAGCCTGAAGCTAACGGAAGAACTAATAGCATACAACCACCACATTTCACGTCAAATTTCGAAAAACCACCACTTTTCGTCAAGATCATAAAAAACAACCACTTTTCGGCACATTTGTTGCAATGTGCCTACACTGCGATTGAACTTGACACTCGTGCTGACATATGGGACCCACCAGTCAGGGCCTATGTGGCAGCACGAGTGGACATTTGGCTGAGGTAGCAGCATGCGTGGACATGGGCCCACCTGTCAGATAAATAAAATAATTAAATATCTCAAAACAAATTTAAAAATCTAATTATAAAAAATAGACATAAACGGCTGGCTGCACGGCCGGCCAGGGCCGGAGGGCGGCGACGCGCCGGAGCCCCGGAGGACAGAGGACGGCGACGCACCGGAGGCCGGCCCCGCGCTCCTGCTCGCCCCGCAGCAGACGAGGCCTCCGCGCCGCCAGCCCCGTACTCGGTGCTCCGTCGCGGGCCCGGAGGCCGTCTGCCCGTAGCCGCCGCGAGGTTCTACGCCGCGGAGGTGCTGCTAGTACCTGCACTTGCTCGGGTTTGTGTATCGCGACCTCAAGCGAGAGAACGTCTTGCCCCGAGGTGACGGACACGTCGTGCTCTCTAACTTTGACCTCGCGCTCCCGACGACCGTGGAGCCCGCTGTCCGCCGCCGACAGGTGCGACGACCTAGCCACCGCCGCAAGAGATGCATGCTATCTTCTTGCTTCGGATCCGCCAATGTCGGCAGCGACGGCGGTTCGAGTTCGTCGCCGAGCCGACGGACGCGAACTCCAAGAACTGCGTGGGCACTGATGACGTGAAAACACACGTTCGTTGGGAGACCCCAAGAGGAAGGTATAAAGTAGTGCATCAGCAATTTTTCCTTAAAATCTACCAAGGTTATCGAACCAGTAGGAGGTGGAAGAGTTTCAACACGGTGTCAACAACAGCGCCGTTGAAATGCTGTTGACGTGGACCTACACACAACACAATCAAAATACTTTGACCCAACGAAACAGGAAGGTTGTCAATCGCCCTGCCTTACTGAATACAAATGATTAAACGTATGGTGTGGAGAATAAATATAAATGCAAAAAGGGACAACGAACAAGTGATTGTAGAGCGTGGTGGAAACGGTGGTTTTTTCTGTGTAAAGAATGGACCGGGGTCCACAGTTCACTACTGGTGTCTCTCCATAAAAGATAGCATGCATGTTGGGTAAACAAATTACAGATGAGCAATTGACAAATGGCAAACGCATTACAATGCATATTATGACAAGATGTTTAATGTAGTATTTATTGGGCATTACAACATTTTACATAGACCGCTTACCAGCTGCATCTATGACTAATAATCCACTCCCGAGATAACATCCGTGTCTCTCACGAGTATTAAGTTGCAAGCAACAGATAATTGCATTAAGCATGGTGTGTAATGTAAACAATGCATGAGACATATAAGCAACGCATATAAGCAAAGCAAAGTTATTTTCTCCCTAGTGGCAACAGCACATTCATAAACTTAGTCGTTTCTGTCGCTCGAGCCCAGATTACTGGAGGCATGAACCCACTATCTAGCATAAATACCCTCTCTTGGAGATACTAGCATCTACTTGGCCAAAATATCTATTAGCATCGGAGAGCATGCAAGAACAAAAATAAAACAGTAGATAAATAGATAAACAACTTGATCATAACTTCACAATTCATCGGATCTCAGCAAACACAACATGTAGCATTACAATAAGATGATTTTGATCATGTTAGGCAGCTCACAAGATCTAAACATGATAGCACAAAGTAGAGAGACAACCATCTAGCTACTGCTATAAACCCGTAGTCCGAGGATGAACTACTCACGCATCTGTCCGGAGGCGAGCATGGTGATGTAGAGCCCTACGGCGATGATCTTCTCCTCTGGCAGGCTGCCGGGAAGAGCTTCAGAACCCTTCCGAACTAGGGTTGACGACGGCGGCGGCGACATAACTTTTCGTGGAATAATGCTCGGGTATTTAGGGTTTTCGGGAGGAGGTGAATATATAAGCGAAAGGGCGGTGCGAGGAGCCACACGAGGGCGCCAGACGGACCCCCCGGTGCGCCTCTAGGTGGGGCCGTGCCCAGGTGGCGTATGGGCCCTCGGGGCGCCTCTTCGTTCGCCCTTCGGACTTCGTCTTCGTGTCGGTGTAAAACTCATCCCGGTTGAATTTCGTCCAATTCCGAGAATATTTCCTGACTAATTTTTCTGAAACAAAAAGACAGCAGAAAACAGGAACTGGCACTGTGACATATTGTTAATAGGTTAGTCCCAGAAAATGCATAAAAATGATATGAAGTGTATATAAAATATGTAGCAATTGGTATAAAACATACATGGAATATCAAAAATTATAGATACGTTTGAGACGTATCAGGCACGCACGAGTACCTCACGCGGGAGCTCGTGAGAGGGAGCGGGCACGGCAACGCCGTGGACTGGTGGGCCTTCGGGGTCTTCCTCTACGAGCTGGTGTACGGGCGCACGCTGTTCAAGGGCGCCGCCAAGGACGTGACGCTCAAGAACATCCTTTCGAAGCAGGTCACGTTCGCGAAGCTGGACGGCGAGGCGGAGGCAGCAGCGCAGCTGAGGGACCTCGTCGGCAAGCTGCTCGAGAGGGACCCGTAGCGGCGCGCGGCGCCGCGGAGATCAAGAGGCACCCGTTCTTCGCCGGTGTGGACTGGGCGCTGATACGGTGCGTGACGCCTCCGGCGGCGAGCTCGAGGAGGTTGCCGGGGAGGGCGGTGGTGCGCGAGAGGAGGCGGCGGCCGACCGCGCACATGGCAGGAGAATGGAGACGAAGCCCCTTTGACCTTTATTTTTATTGTTTTGAGGTATTTTTGGTTTTTTATTGTCTGGCAGGTGGGCCCATGCTGCCACCTCAGAAAAAGTCCACATGTTCTGCCACGTAAGCCCTGACTAGTTGGTTCCACCGTCAGAAATCGTGTCAATTCGCTTTCAATTGAGTTTTAGCGCACATTGCAAAGAATCTCGTAAATAGTGGCGGTTTTTTGTGATCTTGACGAAAAGTGATGGTTTTTCAAAATTTGACGTGGAATGTGGTGGTTGGTTCTATGCTATTAACTCACTTAGCAGAGCAGCTTCAGAATGAGAAACAGATCCACGAAGCGGCATCTGCATGGCTGCCGAACGAAGATGAGAAATTTGACCAAGCCGCTGGATGCGGAACGCATCCGTCTACATGGTCCGGTGTACCCACTTCCAGGCGTTCGTGTTTCAACGAGATCGCCAACCATGACAAAGTCGATACACGACGGAGGGGAAAAATAAACTTTTCCGTAAGCTGTAGGAGGCCAAGAGGTAAACGATGGGAGACGATGTGAACGGATCAGGCCTCAGGCACACTGCCCAAGAAAGAGGCCCGGAATAGCGGGCCGGCGTTACTTCCAGCAGCAGAACCAATCGATGCACGCCACATGTCCCTCCAGCCCGTGAAGAACCGTCGCCGTTACTGCAGTCGCAGACAAAGAGGCAGGGGCCTCCCGGCAAAATGACCAAAAATCTGCACCACCTTCCCCCTCTCGTCGTAAAGCGCGGGCAAAATCGTAACTGCACAAGGCAGCCGATTCCATTCCCCCCCCACACATGGCCATCTCACTACCGTGCCTATCACGCGCCTCCAAATGTACAACGGTTCCCACCGTACGATCGCCCCAGATCAACGGCCAGGAGGTGCCCTCCTAGAACCTTCCCCGGCGTATAAACCCCCGGGTGGAGGAGCGTGGCTTCCATTCGCCCCATACGCATCGGCTGTCTCCTTCCATCCCCTCTCATCCGCCTGATCAGAGAGAATCTCCCGGCCGCAGTCATGGCGAAGAACTACCCGGTCGTCAGCGCGGAGTACCAGGAGGCCGTCGAGAAGGCCAGGCAGAAGCTCCGCGCCCTCATCGCCGAGAAGAACTGCTCCCCCCTCATGCTCCGACTCGCGTAAGCCCTGCTTCGACCGTCGCGGGAGTTTTTCCCCCCTTTTCGTGGCCTGATCTGTTGTGACCACGGCGCAGGTGGCACTCCGCGGGGACGTTCGACGTGTCGTCCAAGACCGGTGGCCCGTTCGGGACCATGAAGAAGCCCGCGGAGCAGGCGCACGCCGCCAACGCGGGGCTGGACATCGCGGTGCGGATGCTCGAGCCCATCAAGGAGGAGATCCCCACCATCTCCTACGCCGATCTCTACCAGGTTTGAGTTCGACGCGAGCTCCGTTTATTAGATCTGGTCGAATGGATGGACGTGGTTTCTGATTTTGATGTGACATCTTTTCCCCCCTGTGTGTAGCTCGCGGGGGTTGTCGCCGTGGAGGTGTCCGGTGGGCCCGTCATCCCCTTCCACCCAGGCAGGGAGGTGAGGTTTCTCTACCTTGGAGTTTCCTCGGGGTTTAGGATTTACTTAGTTCGGTATGGACAGTGTACAAAGTTTGGTGATACGTACCAAGTTTAAGGCTTTTAACTAGCAGCACCTTTGTCATGATGTGCTTTCGTGTATGGGTTGGTGGCTGGTTATTGGAGAAAGCATCTACATTAGTCTATAGCCGGCGGCTTACTAGTTTAACATGGATTATAGTCTGTTATTGTATTGTGTTGATGCTGACGCTGTCTCGTTTAAGTAGCCTTGACGTCTGTGTGTTTGATATTTTTATAATAGCGATATAATATGGTTTGATGTACAAAATTTTACGAATTACTGTAATTTCTTGTACCTCACCTACTGTGGCATGCAGTTTTTATTGTGTGATATGCATTCAGTTATTGTTGGCTCACGTGTTCGTGTGTGTAACATCATACATTTTCAGAAAGTCGCAAAATTGTGAAACGTCTGTGTCAAAATGTGCATTTTTGTTCGTCTGAATGCATGAGTAATTAAATATTGATATGTTTCATAGTACTCATCTAGTCATCTGTGTATTCCCCCCAATTTTATCTTTTAAAAATTGCAAAGGCTGTCTGATGCTGTTGCTGTATTTGTGTGCTTGTAATATACCGATTTCCTGTTTGTATGTTATTACTAGATTATGTTGTACTCTATTTGCTTTCCAGAAAATATTTGTTGGAAAATGTTTCATAGCCTACAGTCCTGTGAGGAAAGCTCATTTTTTCCCTTGCTAATTCCTGTAATCCGGGTCGCAGCAACTGATCAAACAAACATTTATGAGATATCTTGTTAGAGCTTCGTGGACATGATTGATATGTTCCTGATGTCAATGACATTGCACCATTTGTGCAAGTTATACTTCCACTTGACACTGGTGTAAAGGCTGAGGGCCAGAGGAACAAAATTACTCACATTATTAGTCTATTTATGTTTTTTACCATGCTTAAGGGAAGACCCTAAACTATTAGGACATAACTCTTGTGACTAGCAGTTTTGATACTTTCCATATCTGTGATAACCAGCATACATTTGTTGTGGGTACTCTGGGTTAAAGTTCAGTGATAGGTCTTATTTGTTTCATTGTTATTGTCTTGCTGTGCACATTTTTAACCAACCCCATGCCATTTACAGGACAAGCCTCAGCCCCCTCCTGAGGGTCGCCTTCCTGATGCAACCAAGGGTACTATTCTAACCCTCTCTCTATTTTCATGCAATTTAATGTGTAATATTCACTATAAAATAAATATTACTGTCCTGAAACGCTTGTAAAATAGAATTATTGCTTTGGTTGCTACTAATGTTAAGTATATGTTGGCTCACCAACAAAAATGGCTTGTTCTTCCATTGTGAAACGACATGGTTGAAAGATCTTCACATGGATATAGTATTGGTTCTTTCATATCTTTGCTGGGTTGCCCCTTTCATGTTTTTTGCTGGTTTCCCCTTGTTGTGTATTTGCATGAAAAATAATTTTCCCATGTACTGCTTGGATAAGAAAATTGAAGATTTGGTTATAAAATGGTCTTCATTATCCTGTTGGCTCAAGTTGCAAGAAAGCTCTGTTATATTGTTTGTTTGCTTGACTTCTGATGACTTTTCTTTACTGTTCTACCAGGTTCTGACCACCTAAGGCAAGTCTTCGGCAAGCAGATGGGTTTGAGCGATCAGGATATTGTTGCCCTCTCTGGTGGTCACACCCTGGTCAGTTTTCGTATTTGTTCAATCTGCTTTGGTACTGTACTTCGATCCCTGTATGCAAACATTAACATAGTTTGCTCGGGTTATTTTATATAGGGAAGGTGCCACAAGGAAGGTCTGGTTTTGAGGGACCCTGGACAAAGAACCCTCTGAAGTTTGATAACACTTACTTCACGTAAGTGGGTTGAGCTTTATGTCTCTCCCTTAATTTCTTCTGAACTATAGTTCTAAAGATATGCTGCCTTCTAGTAGCTTGATCTTCGTTTCTTGGCAAGTCACAGTTTCTTGATTAAGTTGTAAATCTGTATATAACATACTTGTTTCCACAGGGAGCTTCTGAGTGGTGACAAGGAGGGTCTTCTTCAGCTTCCTAGTGACAAAACCCTGCTGACTGACCCTGTCTTCCGCCCTCTTGTGGAGAAATATGCTGCGGTATGTCTTCCTGTCACCGTATAGTTCACTGGTTTGTATAGAGATATGCAAGAGCACCACAATACTGAAAATGTTCTATTCCTTCTGTAGGATGAGAAGGCTTTCTTTGAGGACTACAAGGAGGCACACCTCAGGCTTTCGGAACTGGGGTGAGTGGCTGTCATGTATTCTTAAGCATTGACGGGTATGTTTATCAACTCGACAGTATCTAATCAGTTGCCCGTTTCCAACTGTGATCACAGGTATGCCGAAGCCTAAGAGGTGTCTACAACTGCTGCTACTATGGGCGATCAGGGTGATCTTGTTCTGCTTCTAGACTAGGGTCAACGTGAACCAGCAGACTGCTAAGTAAAATCATCTCCGTAATAAAGTTTGTTGGCCTGAGGCCATCCCTTGTACGCTGTCAACGGATTTATGAGGCGTTGTGCTTGCCACAGATCTGAGTATGAAATGCAGTTCATGATACTTTGCATAATGTTTGTTTGAACTTTTGAAAGTCACTCGTTTAGCTTGGTTTAGATTCGATGTTTATGTCATTTCCTGGGCTAACAGCGACAGCGTTAAGTCTTTCGTAGACCGTTCTTGCATCAAATAACACTGAACTTGTTTGTTACTATTGATCTAAAACATATTACTTCCACTCTCGTCCATCTAACCTGTCATGGCTACCAAAGGATGGAACGTTTTACTACTTTAGCATGAAATTTGCCATGTGAAATAGCCATATAAAAAAAATGTGACATGATCCGACTTGGTTTCAAAAGGTAAAGATGCTAAGATCAAAGATAAAAAACACAAACTTTAGAGGTTTAATCTTGCATCACAAGATCAGTAATCTTAGAAAGAAAAAAACATTCCTGTGGGATCATGTGGCCTCTTTGGGTCAAAAGATATTCCTAATTTTTTTGAATGGTTTACTTTTTCCTATGATGGATGTTTTGCTTGCAGGAATCTTTTGAAGAAATTTAATATCCACTCTCTTATACCTTGGAAATAATCCTTTTTCTGATAGATTTTTTTATGCATAGAAGATTCTATCAAATTGTAATAGGAAACTGCAATCATACGTTTTACCTAGTCCTCTGTTTTTGTGATCTTGCAAATTAAAGAGGGCCTTAGAAACTTTTTTTTTTTACACAAAGAACTTTATATTACTCATGACGATTACAGTCTGACTGGATACAATCCTGAAGGAAACTAGGAGTGAAATTCACCCAGATAGATCTCCTTCTATCCGCTGTAGCTTGCTTGGCGCACTTGTCGGCAGCCTCGTTAGCTTCTCTCCCCACATATGCTAAAACAAAACTACTAAAGCTCTTGCTAATATCTATGATTTCATGGCAAACAGAAGCCATATCTGATCGATCAAACTGAGCAGAATTTAACAGGTTAACTACTGCTTGTGCATCAGATTCCACGATAACCTTTCTGTGGCCCAGATCTGATGCTAGCTTGATTCCATCCCGGATCGCCAAAGCTTCCATGGTGCGAGCTGAGTGAGCATGTTCATACCAAATAGCTTGACCACGGATCAACGCACCTGCATTATTCCTCAGCACCACACCTGTCGAGTCTTGTCTAAGCTGTTCAGAGAAACCTGCATCAGTATTAACTTTGACGACACCCTCCTCCGGTGGTTGCCACCTAGCTCTCTGTTTCAGTTGTCGTTTCTTCTTTCAGCCAGCCATTGCAGCCAGGTCATGCATCGTATCCAGTGTCCACCGAACCGAGGCCTCCAGAGATTTACTTGCCTCGCCATGCCTTCTGTTGTTGCGTTCAGTCCAGATAGCCCAACATCCACATAGGATAACGGATGCATCTCTTTCAGGAACCATCTTTCCGGACACCAGGTCGATCGGCCAAGAATCCGATCGAAGATCAGGAAGTTTGATTGCTGTTAATTTATAAACTTCCTTCCAGAACAGATATGCCCACTTGCACTCAAAGAATGCGTGTGTTATAGTCTCATCACGACCACAATCCTCACAGCAGGCAATTTCCTCAACATGTTTCGCCTTTAGCACTGCTCGGCAGGGCACAAACTTCTGGATTACACGCCACCAGAAGTTACGAACCTTCGGTGGAACCTTCAAGTTCCACAGCTTCTTCCAGCTTTCTCCCATTCCCCCAGATGGCCCACTAGCTTGCACGGAAGTACGCTTCTGCTGTATCAAAAGTTTATAAGCAGAACGCACTGAGAAATTACCGGAATTTTCAAACTTCCAGGCCCATGTATCTTCCACATCATTGCTAATCGGAAGTCTACATATTGCCTGGACATCTGCCTCTACAAAGTTCTTGTTCAACCTTTGCATATTCCAGCTTCTATCCCGCTGGTCAATAAGCTCCTCAACCTTCGTAATATCAGCCTCTGGTTTCCGGACAAAAGGTTTGGAGTTATAGTTCTCAGCAATCCATGGATCCCGCCATGCATCAATTGTTGCACCATCGCCTACACGTTTGATTAAACCACCCTGAAGTGCGTCTCTGCCATGCAATATAGCCCGCCATGTATGCGAGGCACCCCTTTTCCTTCCTGCCTCCATAAAATCTCGGTCATGAAAATACTTGCCTTTAAGTACTCGTGCGCAGAGGGAGTCAGGTTTAGTGATTAGCCGCCAGCCATGCTTAGCTAGCATAGCTTGATTGAAGAGAGAAAACTCTCTAAAACCCATACCTCCTTCACCTTTTGGTATTGCAATATCTTCCCATTTTGACCAGTGCATCTTCCTCTTCTTTTCATCACCACCCCACCAATATCTAGCCACCACACTTGTGAGCTTTTTACAGAATTTCTTTGAGAGTTTAAAACAGCTCATCGAATACGTGGGTATGGCCTGGCAAATAGCCTTGATGAGAGTCTCCCTGCCAGCACTGCTTAGCATCCTGGCTACTCCACCATTCAACAACTTTTTAATCTTACCCAAGATATGTTCAAACTGTGCATCCGTTGAACGTCCCACTGAAGTAGGAAGTCCAAGATACTTCTCCACCAGCGCCTCCGCTGTGATCCCAGAACGGGCATGAACCTCATCCTTCATGTCTTGGGTACAATTCTTACTAAAGAACACAGCAGATTTGGACAGGTTCACCAGCTGACCTGACCCTCGTCTGTACAACTCAAGAATTTGCTGCAGTCTGTCAGCACCAACAGCCGAGGCCTGTGTGAATATGAGGCAGTCGTCAGCGAACAAGAGATGCGAGATCCACGGAGCGTGGATCCCCACTCTGATGCCTCTGGCCAGATGTTGCGGACCCTTAAACCGGAGCAGGCTGCTAAACCCTTCCGCACATAGAAGAAACAGGTATGGTGAGATGGGGTCTCCCTGCCTAATGCCCCTCGTAGGTTTGAAAGTTTCAGAAAAAACCCCATTCACTCTGACGGAGAAAGTGACAGACTCCACACACCTCATGATTGTATTAATCCATCCCACAGCAAAACCCAACTTCTCCATGATCGCCCGTAGGTACGACCATTCAACTCGGTCGTATGCCTTAGCCATATCTAATTTGATGGCACACGACCCAGCCTTTCCCTTCTTCTTTTTCAAGTAGTGTATGCACTCAAAAGCTGTAACCACATTGTCCGTAATCAACCGTCCTGGGACAAATACACTTTGTTCCTCTGATATCACTTCTTCTAGAATTGGTCGAAGGCAGAGTGACAAGACCTTCGACACAATCTTATAGAGAACGTTGCACAACGCTATCGGTCTGTACTGTGTGAGATCCTGAGGAGATTTGATTTTTGGAATTAGCACTAGAACCGTGTTGTTCACCACCTCCGGCATCTCTCCTCCATTCAAGAATTCTTTAACTGCTGCGCATATTCTGCCCTTCAACAAGCTCCAATGTTTCACAAAGAAACCAGCTGTAAAACCGTCTGGACCCGGTGATTTGTGCGGGTGCATCATAAACAGAGCTTGTTCAATTTCATGATCAGTCACCGGGGCACATAGTGTCGCATTCATCTCCTCCGAAATCTTCCTAGGCACCCAGTTCGTAACCGCCTCCACCTGGGTATCCTCTTGTGCCGTGAACAATTTCTTATAGAAATTTATCGCCAACTCCTCCATGCCTACTTGCGTAGTCACAATAGTATCATCCTCCTTCTTCAGGGATTTTTATCTTATTTTTTCTATGCCGTTCCCTCGCTTTTGCATGGAAATATGCAGTGTTGCGGTCATACGGCCTTAGAAACTTGAATTTTGTTGTTGATGCCTTTCGATGGCTACTGCCATGGCATGTCATTTTTCTACATGAATTAAAACCACATTTATTTTGCAGGATTGGTATTTTCAAATGCATAAAAACTCTGATTTCCTAATTAAGGGGAAAAAATAGAGTACAAGCGCATTTAACAACACACGGGGCAACAGACCTAGGTCAATTATTAGCTGTAAAAAAGGGAATTTATCTAGTGCACAAACTTTGCACGCCCTAAAAATAGATAGAGCATTAAACTTCTCAAAGAAAATAAAATAAGGCTTAAGCTCGTGTTTGGATTCCTACGAAATTGTGAGCTTACATCATACTCTTATGTTCCTACTGAATTAGGAACCTACGAATTTGCAAGAAAGAGCATTTGACATCACATGAGAAACAAATGAATTGTTACTTAGGTTTAAGTGGTTTGAAATTTTCCTCCAAAAGATAGTGTGATGCAATCATTCCAATCCTATGAATAAAACGACACATATAGATAAAAAATCCGAAGGATCATAGTCCTCCAATATTCTTATGAAGGAATCAACTGGTATAAATTTGAAAGTCAAATCCTATGGGGCAATCGGTACTTCAAAACTCAAACGAAAATCCTACTCCAACAATCCAAATAGTCCATATATACAGACATAAGATTTGCATTTTCATATCGGGTAAACAACGATCCGAGCGGGAAAAAAATGTCTGCGTCATGTGGATACTGATGTGCTCCAAATCATTCTCCAAGTCTTCTTATTCGCACAGCCGAGCACAAACGTCTGAAACAGCAGCAACAACTTACACGAAACAAACAAACAAATGCAGTGCTCAGTCTACCCGCGGGCTTACTCCTATTTACATTCAGGTTTACACTGAAAGCATACTAGTGGGGGCAGGGAACTAGGGATGAATCATCTACTAGTATCGGAAGTTGGGGTTCAGCTCGAGGGCCTCGTTGAATATGAGCTGCTTCATCTGGTCTTCCGTGAGCGGGTGCTGCTCGAAGTCGAAGGAGAAGGGGTCCGTGCAGATGGGCTCGTCGGCGACGTCGTGCAGCCGCTCCAGGTACGGGTGCTCCAGGGCTTCCTCAACTGCATGACCAAGAGCAATTTCAGTCAGACATCAAGTATAACTGATGAAACATTTTCTACTTCCGAACCTGCCCTGCCAGTGCCATTTATACTCTAGCGACTGTTCTTATATAGATGCAGGAATCAACCGTATAAAGAGTAGCTGAAGCAGTTCAATTCTGTTTTTGTTGGTTTGCCGAAAACAGAGTTGTTCTACTCGGAAAGTGTTATTCTGCACTGCATCTACATAGTATGGTCTTTGTCGTCGTCAACTATAGAGATCTCCAAATTAAGATCGGCAAAGATCTTTTCTTAATCTAGCGGGCAGTACAGAGAGCATAGTTTTTGCCCAAAAAGGAATCGCATGTCCACATGCAGTAAAACTTTAGTCCAAGGTCGCCAAATTAAGGTAAAGTGTTATTCTGCTGCACTACATCTCCATATGGTCCTTGTCGTCGTCAACTGCTGATGGCTCCAAATTAAGGTGGGCACACAGAACATGGTTTTTGCCTAAAAAGGGATCGCATGTCCCCATGCAGTAAAACCGAACTTTCGTCGAAGTGCCATCACAAAGCACCGACGCTGACCCAACGCTGACCGCACGTACACTATTAGTCAGTCAACGAAGCACAGCGCCAGAATAACAGCACGCTTGCAGTGCAATACCAGGAAATTTACACGATCGAGACGAGAAGATGGAAGCAGGGTGAGACGAACATACCAGTGATCCTCTGGAGCGGGTTGAAGGTGAGCATCCTCTCGATGAGGTCCAGCGCGGCGGGCTGCACCCTGGGGAACTGTCCGGCGAAGGGCCGGCGCGGGAACTGCGGCAGGTGCCTCATGTACCTCCTGGCGTCCTCGTTCCGGATGAAGCCCAGGTCATCGTCGGTGGGGGTGCCGATGACCTCGGTGATGAGCCGCATCTGGTGCATGTGGTCCCTGCCCGGGAAGAGCGGCGCCCGGTTGATGAGCTCCATGAAGATGCACCCCACGGACCAGACGTCGATGGCGGCGGAGTAGTCTGTGGAGTTGAGCAGCAGCTCCGGGGCGCGGTACCACCGGGTGACCACGTACTCCGTCATCATGTCGCTCTCCGACGACGGCCGCGCCAGGCCGAAGTCGCAGATCTTGAGGTCGCAGTTGGCGTTCAGCAGCAGGTTGCTCGGCTTCAGGTCGCGGTGGATCACGTTCGCCGAGTGGATGTACTTGAGCCCGCGCAGCAGCTGGTATAGAAAGTACTGCAGCACACGGTCGAGCACAAGAATGAGTATCACATAGTACTAATTAATCGACGCCTTGATTATGTTCTGTGAAGTAGTAGTAATTCTGAAGGGATTAAGAAGATGATCCTCTTCTGACACTTTACCTGACAGTGTTCTTCCGAGAGCTCTTGGTTGGAGCGGATGATGTGGTGGAGGTCCGTGTCCATGAGCTCGGTGGCGATGTACACGTCGTTGAACGCCTGCGGGATCGCCGGCGGGATCACGTCTCTGAGGCCAACGATCTGCCGTGTGTTGCTCATAGCAGTTAGCGCCTAAATTACTGGAGTACCGAATTCAGGTTCATAAACGTGGTGAAATTACGTTCTCGTGGTCGAGGTGCCTGAGGAGCTTGATCTCCCGGAGCGTGCGCTTGGCATCCATGTTGTTGTCGAACGCGTTGGCGATCTTCTTTATCGCCACCATCTCCCTCGTCTCGAAGTTCATCACCGAGCTGCGGCACCCACCCAAAATCAGAAGAAACGGAATTTCAGGACAGAATTAAACACCGCACCAACCACAGCCACTACACTTGCGGATTAATTAAAACTTGCCCTACAACTGCATCATCAGTACGGAGTAGTATTGTTTACAGAAAGAAATCAGTGACTGGCCTAATCATCTTTTTCCCCATGAGCCTGAACCAATCCCCTCTGTTTTCCAAGAACAAAATTGGCATGAAATCGATGGCGATCAGTGACGAACGTACCATACGATCCCGTATGCGCCGCGGCCGATGGGCATGATGGGCGGCTGGTACTTGGAGGTGATCTCGAACTGGTTCCCGAATATGTTGTAGAGGAGGAACCTGCCGCCGTGCGTCATCGTCGGCAGGAACTCGGCCACCGGAGCGCCGTCCATTATCTCCCACCTCTGTAACTGTCCTCCCGCCTCCGCTCGAAAGAACTCGATCAGAAACAATCAGCACGGACGCGTGCTCACCGGGCTGAATGAACGGATTGACTTTGCGAGTTGTGGCTGTCGATTCTTGTAGGGGGAGGCGGCGAGAATTATAAATAGAAAAGGGCGGCTGAGCTGATGCTCTCTCGCCCGGACTCCAGCCGAGGAAGGTAACGCGAAAGCGAGCGAGAGCACATCACTGTGCAGTGTACTCCTCCTGTTTTGGCCGTGTCACCCCGGGAATTAAGAGGAGACGGACGGCCCGATGGAGCAGCAGGGGCATCGGGCGGCTGGAGGAGGTTTCAACGGTCAACCGGCAGCAGCTGCACGCACCAACCACATCGAGCGTACTGCGGCTGACCGGTGGGCCGAAGCCTGTCAGCTTGTGTTCACGGTGGTCACGCGTGGCAGCGTGTCAGTGGGGGAGGTCGTCGCCGGCGTGGATTTCCAGGGGGAGCGATGCTGACGCACAGGGCGGAAGGTAGTAGCCGACGCGCTATCTCGTTAGCGCTGCCTTGGCTTGGCACGGCGCCATTTGAGTTGACCGACCGAGCTTCGTGAGCAATCAGAAATTCAGAAGCGTGGAAATCCTGCGTCTCGACCGAGTGAGCGGTCCCGAATCGCGTAATTCTCTCGTGGACGCCGCGCCGTGAGTGATTCGATACTCTTTTCGGCCCGGACACCTTACAATGGCTTTTATTGTAGCGCCACTCTGATTGATCTGACCTCCAGAGGAGAATCCAGGCTAATCCGCCGGTGGACTATGGTCATCCCGTTCACACCCCCAAATGATTCCCCACCCCACCCGGCATCAGCTCAAGCGCCTCCAAGGCCGAGACGTCGTCGATCTACTCCGGCTTCTACGGCGGGTGAACGACAGTACCGGTGATCGTTTTTCTCTCTGAAAAAATACGGGCTCACTTACTTCTAAAGTCAATCGTTCGTGGAATATATGGTCATTCGTTCACACCCCATGATCCCCCACCCACCCGGCATCAAGTCAAAGGGCCTCCAATGCCGAGATGTCGTCGATCTACTCTGCCTTCTCCGGTGAGTGAACGAGTGGTCGTTTCTTTTTTCTGAAGAAAAAATAAGGGTTTAGTTGATATCAAAATAGGTAGTACTTCTGAAGTCGATCAGTTTTATGTAGTTATCCGCTCTAATTTCATTGTTTTGCGCTGTCTGTATCCAGCATTCCAGCCAACCATGTTTGGGTACCAACGCAACAGTAAAGTCTAAATACTTTGTTGGGTTCGTTATGATCCAGCGTATCTCCATATTAATCTCATGTATCCAGCCCGTCATGCCCACGGACCAACAAGGCGAATACAACATATCTGGTGCAATTAGAAATGTCCATGCATATCTCTCTTAAATGCCATGCAATTATGCCATGCAGTGTAAAAACGGACAGTATGGGTGTGTTTGGTTTATGCCTAGGGTTAGCCCTATCAAAGATGTGGCTAGCCAATTCTTGGTTGATGTTTTGCTTGCCCATGAATTGGCCAACATTGGCTTGAAAAATAAACTAGAGTAATAGTGAAGCTGGCATGCCAAAACATTGACAACCATCCAAACATAAACCAACTTTGTCATAGCCAATAAGTTGGAAAGGTATTGTAGTGTCATGTCCATTCCAATCCTATATAATTTTCTTTGCTTAAAATTTATTTTGAGTTGATGAAAAAAATTCTATGAAATATAGTGCAAATGATCCATGGGAAAATCCCAGTTGGATTCCATAACACACAAAAAAACACCTTATTCAAAAAATTATACGGATTTTAATTATCTAAAAATTGTGAAATCATTTTAATTAAAGAGACTCTCAAACTAGTGCCCATGCCTCCGCACCAATAAATGTTGGAAAACACTAAACCAAAAGATTTTTAATTAGAAATTGTCATGCGCAACCCTCTCCACTGTCATACAACAACCATATATGTGTTAAACAAACAAAACATTTCACATCCTACAAGTGAGGGTAGAGACTCAAGAACACCCAAGATCATATAACATATGGTAAATACTATCATTCTTAGTCGACGAAACTTGCATTATGCTTTTTCTGCAACATATTATTTAAACTTGCTTTAAAACATATTATCACTTAGAACATGCAAAAAACAGTTAGAAACTCTTTTTCGTAATATGATTTTCCATGACAAAATGCACCTATATGCCAAATATGAGCATGTTATCACAAGGCATGTCATGAAAATGAGCTGGCAAAAAAGGAGAAAAAACTCAAACCTTTGTTGAGTGTCCGCCCTATGGACACTTGGCCAAGAGGTTGTGTCGCTTTCTTTCTGTTAACCACGGGGGGCGGGGACACATATCCACCACCTTGCCAATTATTTTTTTACTTTGTCAAGTGCTTTTCCTTGCCGAATATTTTTTTTCATCTTTGCGGAGTTCTTTTCTTCGACAAACATATTTTTGCTGAGTGTGTGATAGAAGACACTTGGTAAGAGTCAGACACTCGGCAAAGTGCCAAATTCGACTGTCGGAGAAGCAGTAAGAATCCCATGTCCATGGGCAATTAAACTAATGGTTTATTAGTTTACTACAATTAGGTATTAATATACCACAAGAAAAAGACGCACAAGATCTGCTTAGTCATACCCCTTCGCCTCTGTTGCCAGGAAAGGCGATTGGGTCTGCTCGTCTCCCGTCGGCGCCGCCGCAGTTCTGCCCCTCCTTTGTGGCCTTCAGGCCATGGAGGCGCTGTGGATTTCGGCCCTCATCGGCGGGAGGGCTCCGTTTTTGTGGTTTTAGTGTCCAGATTTGTTGGTGGCGGCGGTGCTTCTTGCAATAATGTCTCTCCGGGTTCAGCCCCATCTCGGCGCCGACGTCGAGAAGTTTGTGGGAGTGTTGTGGTTCTCGAGAATTTCTTCTTCGGCGGTTCATCCTTCTTCTTCGGTTGTAGGACGGATGCGGTCTTCTTGACCCGTTCGGCGACTTCGTGTCGACAACCAACAACGTCAGGCCGTCTCTCGGAGGAGCGGCGGCGCGCCATCGACACGGTGTGGAGGTTAAAGATGAAGGCCATCTCAACTACCTCGTTGGAATTTTTTATTTTGTTGAGGTGTTTTGTATTGTTCAGTGTTTCTTTTAATGTCACGGTCCTATTCGCAAATAAAATAAAATATATATACCACGAGGAACACAATACACCCGTTTTGCTATTACCATGGGAGCCGTGCTTCGGTACATCCCCCCTCCCCCAAACTCAAACTGGTTTTTTCCTAATTAATTAATTAAATTGATTAACTATGTTAAGCCCGCTGAAGCCCATGTCCAGCGCCCTGTAAGCCCGCGTATTCCTATACCGTATAGCGCAGCGTTTCGCACCCACGTCCCAATAGCGATCGCACATGCCGGGCGCCTGGGAAGTGGCTGCAACTGCACGACTCGGAAGCCGAGCAGGAGCTGGGTGGTGGCCGTGCCGCCGTGGGAGAGAATAGGGAGTGGGTGCTAGGCGGAGGCGGCGGCCGTGGCCAGTGGACCAGCTTCCGGAGACGCGTGACATGCTGTGGGAGATCGCGGAGCTGGCGTCCCCGTTCGGGTCGTCGCTGGACCGCGCCGCGGCCACTGTGCACACGTGCTGAGCTCTTACCTGGGCCGGATGCCTACTCGCCACACCCAGGTCACCAGGCTCGGCGACTCGCTTGACGTCCTCGAGGCGCCACCATCACCGGGAAGCCACCGTCGTGCACAGGATGCAGCACTGTCTCTACGACGTGATGGGCTACAACGTCGGCACGGTGCAGTTGCTCAAGAGCCTATGGCCCAAGCAGCCAAGCTGATCAGGATCGTGGAGCAGGACTTGGGCCACATCGGCGACTTCCTCGGCCGGTTTGTGGAGGCACTGCACTACTACTCAGCGCTCACGTGTGACCTGTGCCGCCGCCGCCGAACGAGCCGGCGACCTCCTACGTGGGTCGTGGGCTTGCGACCGTTCGTGCCAGCCAGCACCGTTCACCGTCGCTCCTGCCGGCCGTGGTCGTCGTCATCGCTTGTACTAGTTCGCTGTAGATCCTGCCAGCGGCCGTTGCTGTCGCTCCTGCTGCTCGTCACTCAGGAAGACGGCGCACCGGATTGCCTATGTGTACAGCGTACACGCCCAATTGGGCCATATGGGTTCCTACAGGGTTTAATACAGGTTAATTAATCTTTTTCAATTAAGTAAAGACCATCATATCCATTCGTTACGGAGAGGTACGGATTAATCAAAGCCGTTGTTATGTTTGAGTTTGCTAAGGGGGGATGTACCGAAGCAGAAGCCTTACCATGGTAATATCATACTGCAGTTTTCCTAAACATCTCAAACCATTTAAAACCAGAGTATTTTTACAATACTTTAAAAAAAAAGTTTGCTACCAAACACTCGAAATCACAACCAAACTGCCCGCAAATGCTCGGTGAAATTGCAGTGTAGCTGTCTCCCCTGCGATCCAGCACTCCAGCCTGAAGCTGCTTCCCAGTTCAGCATAAACACAACTTGTAATTTAAGACGCCAGGATCGTATCCCAAGTAATTAAACTAGAAACCCACCTTTTCACGCTCCATTCAACAGCCGTCAAAATGTTGTCTGATCCGCACGAGATCCATCAGTGCCCAAGAGGATATGCACTCTCACGTACGGTAAGCAGGGACTTCATCAGAGATTGAGATATACAGAAAAGGCGGCTCGATGCAGATTAGTATAGTAGCAGTTGATGTGGCACTGCCGCAATTTGGCCCTTGTTTATCCAGAAAAGGGGCCTAATGGATGAGGACTGCTAACTAATTCGATGTGTACTGCTATTACTCTATTGCCCAGCCGATTGGAACGAGGAGCTGACGAAGGCTTAGGAACCGAGGTTATGATTGCGAGCTCAACATTCTCATATTCTACGGAGCATCGGATTTGATCCATGTACGAAGGAGAGAATTTATCGCTGTCCGGTTATATTCTGATCCGATGTACGAGTACTAGTCATGTAGAGAGACAGACGTCTATATACTCCATCCGTACATGGATATACTAGAAGCTGTTTTCGAACTTGTTACTATCGAAAACATGGAATTTGTATACCACGAAAGGAATATGCAATATACAAATCTGATACCAAAAGCCCAACCGAAGAACCATGGCGTTATAACCGCATAGTAAATTTACTCACCTGGATCAATGGGAGGTAACCAACATGGTGGTTTTGCTGGTTCTGCAAAAGGTCAATTTGTGCTAGAAAGTGTCCTGGAGCCCTGGAGGATGTGGATCGTTCACTGGATGGTGCAGTAAGGGTAAGCGATAAACTTTATTGCATAATGCTGGTCCTTAACAGTTAATATATATTAAGAAAAGTTTACATAGTGATTCTGTCGATGCAGGCTGGTAAGATAGACTGTGACAACGAAAAAGCTCTTTGCAAAAAAAGCAGGAGTCTCTGTAAGGAAAATCCGCTCGTCTCTTCATTTCTTCGTACAGCACTACAGAAAAAGGGTATTTGCATGAGTAATCAGGAGATAATGATGCTAAGAGCCTGAAGACATTCTGTCAAGAACACCTGCCGAGATTCTCCAGAAGGGTAGACATTGGCCAATTTAGTTTCCCTCCCATGCTTTTGGGTAATTTAATTGTGTTTGCACAATGGCATAAACACATTAACATATACCGCTGGTTTATGTACTGTGATAGTGCTTCATGTTTCCTGATCATAAGATGAATGTAAGTTTGCAAAGTGACTTGGTTATGCCCTGTCCTCTCTACATTTTCTCTCTGCTCTCTCATCTGATTAAGAACAGATGATCTCCTCTTTTTTAATATTCCTATTTTCGCTTTTTATCTGAATTCTGATAAGACCATATCCTCCGCCATTTCTCTTTCTTGCTTAACTTCATATTTGCTCTCTGTCCTCTTATTCTGATAAGAACATATTCTACTCCCCATCTTATTTGATTTCTTTAAATCTGATCAACATATACTGTCTTGATCTTTCTCAGCCTTTTTGGGTGTTGGTCTTGCCAAACGCACACAACATTACTATTTTACTTGAATAACATTCCTCCTATTCAACACTCTCCTATTTGTTGACTACCTTGTGAACTTTGAAGCTTCTTGTTCTGGTCACAATAACAACCTGCTTCTGTGGTTAGCCTTCTCCCACTAGCTTCCCCTTTTTGTTGGCTACCTTATGAACTTTGAAGCTGCCAATTGTCATTTATTCTGATCAACTCTCTCAGATTAGCATGGTCACACTAGTTCCTGTCCCCGCTGGATTAAACTCCTAAACAAAACAATGCATCTTCCCTGAAGATGCATACGTTAACCCATAATCACACCTACTTTGTGTTTATGTTTTCTATTGCAGGTTTGAAGTAGACTCGAGAAGACCAAGATAATCTATAGGATTTTCTATTTCTGTTTTGATATTTGGTCATTTGCAAGAGTAGAGCATGGTTATGATCTTGTTATTAGATCATTTAACTGTAACAACTCTTTGTGCTATTCTTGTAAACTCTAGAATAATCTTTTGATACAAATTTTATTTAAGTTACACATTCCAACTATGTATATGAATTCTAGTTTGAATCAATACTATTATGCAGATTTTCAAATTTCGAGTTAAACTACAAATTTCATTTTGTTTGCGCCTGCAAATTTTATATTTTAATGCAGTCATGCTTTTGCAAGTCATTCTTATGCGCCTTAGTTCTTTAATTACTCATTCGTTACAGTTCAAAAAGTAACAAAATAAGCAACGGTCATACCCGATAGCTCCTTTAATTGTTTAAAGACCTTTTTTTTCATTTTCTGTGTTTTCAAAAAACAAATTGCATGTAAAATACAAAGTACATTGTATGTTTTCTTATAGTATAAAATTCTAATGTTGCTACTTTACATCTCTAGCCTCAAATTCCCATGCGCACAAGACATTTGAGTACACATATTTACTCTGTGGATGGTGAGGCGGTGATCATCCATCAACTAATAGCAAAAGCGAGAATAAGCTACATCGGAGTTCATCCAAATAGCGTGCAAATTGTAACATGTTGGAATAGTCCATTCACGGACATGGTGTTAGCTATGATGAAATGTTGTGGTCCGCTTTGTCTATTGCGGTATGCTAGCAAGCGAATATGCACCTATCCAACCAGTGGTAGAAGTACCGTAAAAGAGGCCGATCAAATAATATTTTGTCTATAAATGCATGTTGGGAACTTTTTTTTGGGGCAAAAATCTTGAGAAACATTGACTATCTTTATCCTGCCAAGTGCAGGAAAGGTAATAAACATTTGATAATATACACCTCGTGCATATCTTTGTCCTATAGGATTTTTCAACGATGATGACAGATAAGGTAAGAAACACTAATCAACTATACGCTAAACATACCTACGGCTGGTAAGTTTTCAAAAGAATGTAACGATCAAGATTGCATTTCCTACCTATTCTATATCAGAACATACTTTCACACCAACAATGGCATTTATGACATTCCGATTTATAGAGACACTGGATAGAGCAGGTTATATCAGACAATTGATCATTACCTTTTTCGACACCCCTTAATCTGAAACCAGTCAGGAAACAGAATTGACACATGAAGTCTACAAGCATATATATGCCTATGCAACCATCTCATCCCAACATTCATCCAACCAGCACCGAGCGAACAAAAACCTCTTCTTATTCGAAGTCTCCAAGCCTACCACCGCACCTCAATCCACAACTTTGCCATATATTGTCTTTGTAATGGAGAATGTCGTCGTGCTGATTGTTGGTGCTAGTCCAGCAGGCCTCGCGACGGTAGCATGCCTTACCCAATTCTCCATTCCCTATGTCATCGTCGAGCGAGAGGACTGCAGCGCATCACTTTGGCATAACCGCATATGATCGTTTGAAGTTGCATCTTGCAAAGGAGTTTTGTGAGTTACCGCACATGTCATACCCAACAGATGCACCAACATACATACCAAAAGCCCTATTTGTCAAGTACTTGGATGACTATATTGTACGTTTCAATATTCAACCCAAGTATCGCACAAGCGTGGAGTCATCCACATATGACAATGATAAGCAGTGTTGGTCCATCGTGGCTCGCGACATGGGAGAGTGCAAGACGATAAATTTCATTACAAAGTTCCTTGTTGTGGCAAGTGGTGAGAATAGCGCAGAGAATATTTCGGTGATCTCTGGACTCCGTAGTTTTCCGGGTGAAGCCATCCACTCATCAAGATACAAGTCAGGCAAGAGCTTCTCTGGTAAGAATGTGTTGGTCATTGGATCTGGCAACTCCGGGATGGAAATCACTTACGACCTTGCAACCCATGGTGCCAATACTTTGATTGTTATACGAAGCCCGGTATGTTCACTATACAATTATATTGGTAATAGGAATATGATTTCTTACTATTATTACCATTATAATTGTATTTTGTTTTATCTTGCATGTTGCAAAGATGTGTGACCCATCATTTGACTGCAGATTCATGTAATGACAAAGGAACTAATCCGGTTGGGAATGACAGTAGCCCACCATCTTCCACTGAATCTAGTGGATAACCTCCTTGTTATAGTAGCAAAATTCAAATTTGGATACCTATCAAGGCATGACATCACAATACCAAAAATGGGCCCAATGGTACTCAAGTCAAAACCGATCGATCAGCTGTGATTGATGTTGGCACAGTTGGGTTAATAAAAAAGGCATCATCCAAGTAAGTATATTTCCCGGACATGATATAAACCCTATATACCATATATTAATTTCCTATGCCAGTTTAACATTTTCTTTACCTCTTGTAGGTTCAAGGAAGCATTAGTAATATCATGAGCAATATAGTTAAATTTCAAAGCAGGGACGAAATATCGTTTGACGCAATCATGTTTGCAACTGGATAAAAGAGCACAACAAATATGTGGCTCAAGGTGCTAACAATTGATTTTCGCCTAAGTCAGATTATTTTTGGAGGAACACTTGTTAGATCTTCTAACCAAGTTATGTGTTATTTATGCATGCAGAATGGTGAGAGCATGTTAAATGACAATGGACTACCGACCAAAGAATATCCGAATCATTGGAAAGGTGAAAATAGACTCTATTGTGCTGGGCTGGCGAGGAGGATTGGCTGGTATTGCCATGGATGCCAAGAATATCGCTAATGATATTAAATCTGTGATAAACTCGATGTCCGGCTAAATTAGCCTTTATATGTAGTCTAAGGGGCCAAGTGTTTTAGACTATTGATATGTTTGATACATTTTCATGTCAAGACTCATATGTGCCAGGGAGTAAGCTCTCCTCTTGTGTATTATCAACAAGAGTCATAAAGTTCTACTCTAGCTGTGTAAAGAGCTTCGTAATTTTTTCTGAACTTACGGTACCGTATTCTATTTACTTGAATATATATAGGAAAAGGTACTAGGACTAGTAGCGTAGTTTATATAAAAAGTTCTTGTGGCATTTTTATCATCAACAATGAACCAGGAGATAATCACATTAACCTCAAATTAATTGCATTATTAGCTAATCTATTTAAGGTATTATAATGCTATTCATCAATCCTAGGATGAAGCTACATGATGAGAATAATATACTGTATGAAAACAGAATGGTCGTTGATTGTGGAAATTGTCGAGGACTGAATGTGATGTTAGAAACTTCGAAAGAAAATAATCTTATCATAAATAATGAATAGTACTCCCTCCGTTCACAAAATGATGTCTCTACCTAACTCAAATTTGTAAGTATCTATATATGATTTAGTGTGTAGATACATGCAAATTTGAGCTAGCTTGAGACATCTTTTATGAACGGAGGAAGTATATAAAACAACATGTTTTTGAAGATGGATACAACTCAGTCACTATGCCATGCTCACCGGTGCAACCTATTTATAGGAAAAATGGATTTTTACGTGACATAAATTATCATATGTACTAGGGGGTAAGATGGGCTCATGTGTACTATCAACAAGCGCCTTCTAGTTCTACTCTCGCTAAAATGTACAACCTCGGCGATCCAATCCTTATAGCATGTTCCCAATCCCACCCGTAGTAGCAATCCATTTTTGCTATATACCAT
Source organism: Poa pratensis (assembly GCA_947311845.1). Taxonomy (NCBI): domain Eukaryota; kingdom Viridiplantae; phylum Streptophyta; class Magnoliopsida; order Poales; family Poaceae; genus Poa; species Poa pratensis. The sequence goes on from CAMZMU010000117.1 coordinate 29,403,401, forward strand.
CTTTGTACAATTTTCTTCCGCAATGTATCAAAACTGTAGAAAGACATGGCAACATTTTTGAAAACACCGATGCAGCGATATGAGTATGCAAAAATACATATGTGTATGTAGCAGATCGTCGCTAATCTTAGAAAATCCCATCCCTCGCAATACAGACTCAAAAAAAGTCAACACATGCTTATAAAATCTCTCAAAAATATTTGCAGCTTGTCACAAAAATATTTTCAGCATTGAAAGATTGTACATCGGTCGCAACATCTCGCTCGTGTGTTCGTAGCAAAATAGCAACTCTAAAAGCATATGCAACATCGAAAATTCACATAAAAACTAATCTCGATTTGAACAGCCGACCTCACGATCCAGGCTCACTGATGATGAATCGAATCCACTCGTCACAGCTTCGTCTCGTCGGATTCAGATAATCCTAACCCATTGCTGTAAGGCCCACCATTTTTTTTGAAACAAAGGAAAAACCTTTGTCTTATCCATTAATTAGTCTTATCCATTAATTAAGAAGAAGGTGTCCGGTTTATTTGTAGGAGAAACCAGGTAAAAACCATACAATCCACACCAACACCACGGGACGGAGCCCACACAAACTCGAGAACACCTAGAGTCAAACTCAAACTACCACTCCGCAAAGATCTGGTCAACCTTCCACCCTCGCTGGAGAGAGGAAGCCGTAACTGCTATGGAAAGAGTAGATACAGGACACTTCAACGCAGACGAATAGACCAACCCTCCAGCCTCCAGGGCGCTCCGCCACCTGTCGTCCGTCATCGTACACCACAGTTTCGACTTCCCAACAACAAACAATCCGACACGAACCCACCATTTTTCGAACACGGAATCACGAAGGCCCGGATGTACCGTAGGCTTCCCAATTTGTATGGACTGGTGCATTTTTTTCCTTTCTCGGATATCTGGATGAAGTCACTCTGTCTTTTATATTCTTTAAATGAAAGAAAATAAATAAATCCATAAAGAATTTATTTAGGCTTCCGTGAATCGCTGTTCGACTTTCCACCTCACAAAGGAAATCTTGTGTCACGTTTGGAAAACCCCTTGGGATTTCCTTTTTCCGTTTCTCGACTTCTGCCCCTGCTTCCTTGTCAGCCGGCGGCTATGGCCTCGATGGCTAGCCCCCGCCTCCCCTTCCTCCCCGCCCGAACCCACTCCACCGCCGCCGCTGCATCTTCGTCCTCTTCCTCCCCGTCACCTCGCCGCGCCCTCAAATGCAGCAGCGCCACCAACGCTAACTCAGGCCATCTCTCATCTGCCTCGCGGCCCCGGGCGCCCGCGGCGGACGGCGTAGGGTCCGCCGACCTCACCGGCCTCCGGGCCCCGCCTGTACCTGTCGCGGACTCACCTCTACCCGCGTACCGCGATCCCCACGGCCTGCCTCGTAAGTCGAGCGTCGAGCTTTTTATTTACCGATTTCGAGTAACTAACTGATCAGTTGGGATTTACTCATGGCGTGCGTGGTTCTTTGCCGGGGTTATCAGGCCCTCTCACAAGTGCGGACCTGATGGGAGCGAACGGGGAGACGCTCAAGGTTGCCTACCAGGTGCTCGACGAAACACGCGTGGCCTTTCAGTTGCATTGCGTACTTGTTTGGGCGTGTACTCTTTTCGTTGTAAATCTGAGAGACTTCGGCTTTGGTGATTGTTCAGGGATTTCCTGGAGCGTACAGCGAGGCGGCAGCGAGGAAGGCATATCCCAATTGCCAGACCGTGCCCTGCGAGCACTTCGATACTGCATTCCAGGTGCCATAATTGTATCCTTTTATGGCCTGTTTTAGTCTATTTGTGTGTGATGTTTTGTGGTGGAAATGAGGAAAATATTGAATTTGTTTGGTTCGAGATGATGAACATCAAAAATTGAAAAAGGTTTATATGTTTGTTGTATGAAAGAGTTGTGCACCAAGTTAGGTATCCTTCAGATACTTTACTAGATGGAGTGCTGCCATTATGACACAGACAAATACTCGTGTGAAAGAACTTCTTAGCCACGCATATCATTTGACCATTTATTTCTATTTTAGTATATAGAGATAGCCCAACAGAATTATATATTATGAAAAGTGATTTCGGAGATAAATCTATGCTTATGATTTTGAAGTATATCTAACTTAAATAGTTATAAAGATAATGGTAGTCAAAGTTCGATAGTTGACTCTACCCGTGCACAAAATGGCACCTGTTAGGGACAGGGGAGAGTATTTATTGGCAAAAACTAGTTTTCGGGACAGGAGTAGATCAAAACAATAATAAAAATATGCTTTAACTTTGTTTCACTTTTACCTTTTCAACTCTATGGTTTGTGACAGTTGTATTCCATATATATTTATTGCATGGCATATATAAATACAAGATGAAGGTGCTTGTAGCACAAGCGAATAAACGTGTTGGAATGTTGATGTCTTCTGGTCCTTTATCAGGCTGTTGAAAACTGGATAGTTGATAGGGCAGTACTGCCACTTGAGAATACGCTTGGTGGCAGTATACATCGGAACTATGACCTTTTACTTCGGCATAAGCTGCACATAGTTGGAGAGGTTCGTCTTGCTGTTCGGCACTGCTTATTAGCCAATCCTGGAGTGAAGATTGAAAACCTAAGAAGTGTCATGAGTCATCCCCAGGTAAACCTCTTGGATATGTGATCTTAATAGTTGCATCTGTTTGTGTAATAACCCTGTGACTCATCATTGTGAAATTCGTAGGCTCTTGCGCAATGTGAGAATACACTAACAGAGTTAGGAATTGAACATAGACAAGCTGTCGATGACACTGCTGGTGCAGCAAAGGTAGAATGATGCTTTCTTCTACCTGGAGTTTATCTTATAGCAGTTATATATATTTAGTTATACTTTTTAGTTGATGGATTTCACGTGACTCATCGAGTGAATTCTTGGTCAGTAACCATAAATACGATATGCTTGTTTCAAAGTTTGTTGCAGAAGAAATGCTCCAAGATACTGGTGCCGTTGCCAGTTCATTAGCTGCTGAACTTTATGGACTGGATATTCTTGCTGAAAATATTCAGGTATGGTGATTTCATACTAAATCGAGACATTGCAGTCTGTTCTTTATCCTCAACATTAGTCCATCTCTTTCCATAGGATGAAAAAGTCAATGTCACTCGTTTTATGATGCTTGCTCGAGAACCTATTATACCACGGGTTGATAAACCATTCAAGGTAAATATTGCAGGGGGTACTCTGTTTTTTCTCCCTGCCAGTTGTACATTCCATATTTAACAAAGCTGGTTGATTCATTGCATGATCATTTGATTTTCAGACCAGCATAGTTTTTTTACTTGAAGAAGGAGTTGGGCAGCTCTTCAAGGCACTTGCAGTTTTTGCACTGAGGGAAATCAACCTAAGCAAGGTGTATTAAACAACTTTGCTTTGCCACTTGTATGTGCTTTGTATAATCCTCTAACAGTGTGTTGATGTGAAGATAGAAAGCCGTCCACACAAGAAAAGACCTTTGCGTGTAGCTGATGATACCTTCTCCACACCTATCAAGTTAGTTTACAACCCTATGATGCACACATTTATTCAGTTTCATTTCATGCAGTCCTAACCAAGTATGAATCAGGTACTTCAACTACCTCTTTTATGTTGACCTTGACGCATCGATGGCTGATCCAAGAACTCAGAACGCTCTTCGAAATTTGGAGGTGATATTTCTTGGTAATTTTATCTGGCTTGAAGCAAACAGCGACTCATCTTGCTTTACTTGCAGGAGTTTGCAACCTTTGTCAGTGTCCTGGGGAGCTATCCTGCAGACATGAGTGAAGCTTGAATGACAAGTGACTGCTGCAGATGCTAGCGGGTAATCAGTATAAATGCGTACATTTTCTGTTGTATGGTATATTGGTAGCTATTGTTTGTTTTAATGAAAGAACCATTTTTGGGAGTATAAAGAGTAAGAAGCATATAGCTCTCTAGGGCGTATTTGGATGGGGTTTAAGCTATCTGACTCATAAAATTTACCTGTTCATTTGGCACACTCCCTGGGCCTTTCCAGATCGAGTAGGACCTAGAACTAAAATATGGGACTGTAAAGTGTGGAGGTCAACAAAGTGAATAACTGAATATACCAGTTCGATGTCTTCTAACCTTGTATGTTTAGTTGTGCCTAAGTTTCTTCAAAATTCCCAAATAGTTTTGTACAATAGGATTGTCCGCTCACAAATTATACTAGTGAAACTGTTTTATAAATAAAAACTAGAGATTGGAGTTCTGAAATTTGAGTTTAACCCTCAGAGGTGAAAATGTATATTATACTCCCTCCGTATCAAAATATAAGACTTTCTAGTTATTCCACACACATGTATCTAGACATGTTTTAGTGCAAGGTTCATGTGAATTTTGCACTAAAACATGTCTAGATACATGTGTGTGTGGAATAGATAGAGAGTCTTATATTTTGATACGGAGGGAGTACTATACAAGTGTCATGTCCTTTTGTGTCTATCAACGTGAACAATTATTTACATTTGGGCACTGAAGGTAGTGTTGGACGAGTATCATTGTCATTGGTAGATGAGTTGCAAAGGTCAAGTGAAGATTGATATAGAGCCTCCTGTAAAGTTGAAGGGAAAATTTACCCTGGGTATAGGGTTTAACAGGAAGGAATGGCACATTTCATTCCAAATTCAGGTACCCTGGGTATAGGGAAGAATTTAAGAAATACGAGTACTTCTTTTGAAACAAGTAACCTAGCAGAACGTAACGATCGTCGAGTAGCTATTGGGGAAGCATTAGTTAACTTTTTTTTTGGAAAATGAAATACTAAATTTGAAATGTATGCAATCCAGGACCAATGGATGGATTGGGTTGGTAGGGGCGGCTAACCCAGCGAAGGCGAGTTAACTGGTGATACAATTGAAGAGCAGAAAGGCATGTCTACATCGGGTCAGGAAGTCAGCGGCATAGTGTGGTTTTACTCTCTATTTGACTGTCTACTTGGGATACCAGTTATCATTAAGATGTTGTTCGTCTCCAGTTCTGCAAGAGCAAAGTAGTCGTTCAGATGCAGGTTGAGCTCAATAAAGAGTTGAATGTTTGGTTGGTGCTGTATACCAGGCTTAAAGCTATTCAATCGTAGCGTTGACACCTTAGCAATCTGGCCCTTCATTTTAGCTGCAATTGCATCGCGGACTCATGGCACACCATCTAGAATACACTGTTCCATGTTTCAGTGGGAATCAGTCCCGAGTCTTATGGAATTTACGTAAGGTGCCGCTGTGGTCTACTCTAGCCGAACCTTTGCTGAGTCTCTTGACTTATGAATACAATTGTCTTCCTTGGTTGACTTCATGGATGAGAAATTGGCATATCAATAAAGTTATAAAAGGCAAAGTAAAAAAATGTCAATGACAGTAAAATTACTTTGTACTAGTAGTAAAGCTTGCTAGAAAGCTAGATGGTATTCTGAGTAGCTGTTGGCATAGGATTCTACTCTGATTCATTGAGGAGTATGGCAGATTAGGGGAATATATCATAGTGTTGAGAGGTTGTTCTGCGCTGGGCGACACATTCCAGCTCCTAAGGCACGTGCTCCGTGAGTATTTTTACAACTGGACTGGATCTAGCATGTGCATGATTCTGTGTTGAAAAGGTTATTTTTTTATCTCAAATTGGTCAAGGAATAAGCAAGAATAACTAGCATATAACATTCATATGCATGGATGACGCATCATGCATGGTTATAGTACATCAGGCGCCAGTAACTATCATTCATCTTACTGAGTAAAAGAAATTGTGCGAGGCTAGTCATAGTGTATCATGCATATAATACTAGTGCATGACACAATAAAGATGGGAACGTATCAGGTGAAAATGGGACAAAGTCTGCAAATCTGAAAATCGTGATCAGAAGCGTTAGATCGTGTACCAACGGTCAGATTTCGACCCCCGCCCCACCTTCTTCTGCTTTGCAAAGGGCCCCTTGAATAACATCACCTTCTCAGTCTCCCATCCCCACGACACTCTTGCCTCCCCACAAGCTACCCAGCACGGCAGCACCTTCTCTCCTCAAATCCCCCAGCAAATTCGCTCGGATTGGAAGAAGATACGCGGCGTGGGTGGAGGACACAGAGGCGCAGGTGGCAGAACATATATATATAGCCGCTGTCGTGCTTGGTTCTCCGGTTGACTGAATGTCTCCTCCTACAGCCAGCACCTCACGTTCTAACTGCCATGAAGCTTTTCGTCCCCGGATCTGTTCGTTAGGACACCGATATCCCCGGATCTATCCAAATCTAAACTGCTCTTGTTTTCTAATAGTTCCATTGATCCATGGGTGCTCAAGATCCCATCTGAACGAGTACAAAGCTAACACTATCAAGTAGACATGAAAATTTTACGGTGACGCAGACATAAGATTCAGAAAATAACAAGAATATTGCTGAAATTTTTGGATCAGTAGTGTCTATATCTGTCGACCGTGGAGTTCCTACGGAAATCTGGGATTGGGATCAATGAAAGGCTGGGATGTGAGATGCTAAAATAAGATAGCTACAGGGGTACTCCGGTTTGATGCCACTTACAGACGGATTGATGCGGCGTGTCGGACGATGATCGTACAAATAGTGTCGTAGTTATAACAATGCTCAGTATCATACTCTCATTCTATTTATTGTTTTGTAGAATATCATTGTAAATATGTGTGCATGATCTATTTGCCATTTAATTTTCTAGTTATACGTGCTATGATACTGGTATCTACTCCCTCCGTTCCAAATTAATTGACTTCCATTTGTCCAAATATGGATGTATCTATACTTGTAACATGTCTAGATACATCTACATGTGGGCAAATAGAAGTCAATTAGTTTGGAACGGAGGGAGTACCTATATTAATATAATCCTCTCTCTTCCTTAATAAGATGTGATGTCAACGTTTTTTTACATTATACTCCAGGTCTAATAGGTCAACGACTCTGTTCCACACATAGCCGAGTATGTTGGATGGCGTGTTTTTTTTTTAAAGATCTGGATGGCGTGAAATTGGTTTTGCTAGTGACAGCTCATTAGCGTACGATTTTTGCATCACTTTTGTGTGGAGTACGTAGATCCCAAACAAATTTCGTACGGTTCAAGCATGTACTTTGCTCTCTTGGGTACGGTGGAAGCAAGCGGCAGTTAAAAAGCTGATACCGTCTAATGAGCTAAGCACCGCGCAAAAATTTATAAACTTACTTCTCCTCTGCCTCCTCCCGTCCCGTTCATACTCGACCACATTCGTCGTCGCCGGACCGGGTCCAGCAATTAGGCAGCCCGTAGAAGATGTTGAGAGCGATGGTTTCCACAATCCAATCGCACCGCGTGCGCAGCCGCCGGTGTGCTATTTCGTTCGCTAGGCTTCCAAAGTTTGATTACTCCCTCCGATCCGGAATAACCTTCGCAAGCTGTACACACAGTTTGTACTACGGCAGTACGTTCTCCCCGAAAATTATTTCGGATCGGAGGTTAGTAGTAAAATTCGTAATGGAGTTGAGCTGGGTTTTAGATGGATCCGTAAATTCAGGTGCTGTCATGCGCTGCCGCCAAATTTGAGGTCGTTGTTGCCCACCGGCGATCCGTTTCTGCCAAACCTATGACCAACGTGATATGCAAGCCTTATATTGGTACCGGATGGATTGCTTAGGGTGCATTTTTATTGAACCTCACATATTTGATCTTTTTATTTTAAATTCAGCTAAAATTCACACGTTTAAGTTCTTAAGCGAAGCGAGTGTTAGATTCCTTGTTGCGGAACTAACTCACCTCGGAGGCTCGGACTATGAGACACCTATGACGACTTCACCAATCTTAAAATTTGTCGGCTCGTCTCTCCGAGGTGCTGTGAGTGTTTTGCGATTTCATATATAAATATACCTTTTTCAGAAAAACATGCAAGTTGGTATTGCGTGGAAATTTACATCTATAAAATCTCATATAACATTAGAACAATTTTGTGACATGTGCAAAAACAGAAAATGAGTTACCAAATTAACTATCACAATACGCATTTTGTAACTTGTGTTGCATAAATCCATTTTTTTTGTACAAAGTCATAAATGATCATATTATTTATGAATATTTCAATGTAAATTTTACATGTACCTACATGCATGACAATTTTAAAACCACAAATATTTGTCTTTTGCGCCGCTACGAGATCAAAACCCATGTTCTTTTCAGCTTTCCTTTAGAGTTTGTGATCATTATGTTGATTTGACATCTATAAAGACATAGGCAAAACTTTTATACCTCACATGACTGTTCTCCTTTCTTTCAAATCATGATCTTTTATTTTAAAATGTTAATGAGAATCATGCTGACTCTTTTGTTTGGTCTTACAACTGTAAGAGGCTAAAAAGATCACTAAATACTCGCATGATGCTAACAAGCTAATGTTGGAGTAACCCATATCAATATCCAGCTCAACCATGTTCGTCATATATGTCATGTTGCATAGTCGGTCAACTTGCATATGCTCAATGGCATACCTTTATTGCATCACCTTGTCTATCTCAGCGTTGTTGCCAGCCTAACACCCACTGCAACCATCTCTCGGCGTTGTCGTCTTTGTAGATGGCTTGCCTCCAAATTCATGAACGGTGGCATATTTGTTTCCTTATGGCTTTCCCTACCGATCTATGTTTCTTGTGACTGGTCGGTGAATTTCAAAAGGTTAACGCGACAACCGAGAACTCAATTATCATTACCAGTACAATATCACCTATTTTGGGCATCATGTGAATGCTATTGGCTATAGTAGATTGGTATGTTATCCAAGCTCACAATCTAGAGGTGATATGTCTTCAATTCATCTTAGGTAATATGAATCATGAATTTAGAAAAGAGAAAAAGCTTATCGAGTATTGTAGTTTCCAAACCCCTTAAGAGTCTCTTATGACCAGAGACATTTTGAAGAAAAAGAATGGAGGATTGCGACCCTTACAAAAAATATTATTTATATAAGCTGGATCACCGGATTGCACCGAAAGATATTCCATTGGATAGAAATTTACGATAAATATTATTTGAAACCAATGTGCCCTGAACGCTTAATGCATTTCATGTATTTCACTCTAATGAAATACATATGTACCCAAAATTCATTCCCAAAGGCTTCTTCCAGCAATCCATGTGTTTTTCTGTTTATGTAATATGTTTCCCCCGCGGCGATCTACGCGTCCTTGGTTTCTATAATACTTGATACCAGTACATTCTATTTGCTCAATTATGATAATTTTCTATTCCTACGCTGCCAAAGACAAGCTACTCTTAGCAATGCATAGCTGTAGTACAGTAGTAGTCAATAAATCTAGGGAAAATTGGGTCTATACCATCAAAAGATCACACCTTTAGGTTTTTACCATCAAAAGATCCATATTTAGGTTTATACCACCGAAAGTTTGTCACGTTGCTGGTTTTTGCCACTCCGTCTGCTTCCGTTAGGAAAAATATTTCTTTTGCCTACTAAATAATTTTAAAGTTCCCGTTTTACCCCTGTGGTCATCTGAACTGAACCAAAAGCGTTGTTCTGCACACGCACGGACAAAAGGTCCGACCACCGCATACACATCCCGGCGGCGAGAACCACATCCCCCGAGCCCGGAGGAGGATCTCCTCAGTGACGCGCCCGCTCGGCCGCCCGAAGCCATAGCCCGAGCAGACTGTGACCTCGCCGACGCGGCGGCCGGCGGCAACCGTGTTGCACTTCGTCCCCCCGCGCCACGATCCCGACACCGAGCCCGTGCTCTTCCTCGACGCCCGGCCTCCCCGTGGTCCTCCTCTTGCTCGTCGCTGACGGCCACTGCAAGTTCTTGCTCCTCTATTTTTTTGCGGGTTCTTGCTCCTCGAATGATGAACTGGCTGGTTTGCGGCGTATCAACGCGGCCGGAGAAGGGCGAACTGGCGTCCTCTTGTCCCGGAGTGCCGCGTGCCGGAGTCCATGTCCCGACTTGCCGCGTGACCGCATCCAAGCGAGGAAATCCTGATCGACGATCCGCTCCTGCTCCTTCCTCCTGGTCGGCTGGACCTAGCTAACTGGGCGTGTCCGTTGGGCGCTGGTGGCGACCTGGCGTCTAGAATCTTAGATTGATCGAGCCGAGCAGCTAAGCCTATCGATCAATCAATGCTTGGTTTGCTAATCGCTGCTGCCTACTTTTTATCTTTCTCTGTACGCACGGCTGGCTGCAGTGCTACCGAAACGTTTCAGTTTGTATTGCTGAAAGCATGTATCATTTGATCAGTTCATACTGTTGAAAGCATGCGAATCCAGTCCAATGCTTTCATGAAAGGGTACCATGGTCATTAATAACGGAGACATCACAGAAGTGGTAAGAATCAAAACATTGCAACCATTCGGTGGTATAAACCTAAAGATGGATCTTTTGATGGCATAAACCTAAAGATGGCATCTTTTAATGGTACAGGCCCAATTTTCCCATAAATCTAAACAAAATTTTAATAATCAATAAATAATTACAAATACTTGCTAAATAAACATAGGAATAACAAGCTGGTGCATAGAGTGTGGACGGGGGACGGCACAAGGGGAGGGGAAGCAGAAAACTAGCCGCCCCGGTCCGTTCTCCCTCCATCCACCGACAGAGCCGTCTACTCCCAATTCCGCCCTTAAACACAAGCTCCGAGCCCAAACCCACCACCAGTTCAACCGCGACCCAGCCCACCCGTCATTCGCACCACCGGCGCCTCCCCCCTCCTCAGATCCACGCGCGCGACCAGCCGCGATGACGGCGAAGGGCGGCGCCTCGCCGTCGCCGGGCGGCGCGGGTGCCGTGGCCAACGGGAGGTTCTTCACCGTGGGGCTCGTCACCGCCTGGTACTCCTCCAACATCGGCGTGCTCCTGCTCAACAAGTACCTCCTCAGCAACTACGGCTTCAAGTACCCCATCTTCCTCACCATGTGCCACATGTCCGCCTGCGCGCTCCTCTCCTACGCCGCCATCGCCTGGCTCCGGATCGTGCCCATGCAGCTCGTGCGCTCCCGCGTCCAGCTCGCCAAGATCTCCGCGCTCAGCCTCGTCTTCTGCGGCTCCGTCGTCTCTGGGAACGTCTCGCTACGCTACCTGCCCGTGTCCTTCAACCAGGCCGTCGGCGCCACCACCCCTTTCTTCACAGCCGTATTCGCCGCCATCATGACCGTCAAGCGCGAGTCCTGGATCACCTACCTCACCCTCGTCCCCGTCGTCACCGGCGTTGTCATCGCCAGCGGAGTAAGTGATTACCTGTTCTGTTCCCCCCTTTATCACTCGTTTTCGATAGATCTGGTGGTGCTGGGGTTGGATCTGAGCTCGAGATTTCGGGTTCGGCTAGCTCGGATTCAGGAGCAGCCAGACTGAGATCTTGCTAAATAAGAGAGTTTGATCTGCGTCTGTCATACCCATAGTGCGGCATAGTGTCTAATTAGAATTGGAGTAACGTGGTAGGTGTGACACATGGCGATAATTTCTCCATTAGAATTTTGCGGATAATGAGTTGGGCAGTAGTTCGCCTTATGTCAAGGCATCTTTTTACACCTGTTTGATTGGCTAGGAGAGTGATCGTTTGTTTGCATGATCACACGGATGGTTCCCTGAGGAAATCAGTTTGTTCTGCCGTAAAAGGACTACAGTGAAAATATTAGTCTCCAAACTGTCCTTTCGTCTTGTAGTACTAGGAAAAGCTAACATTTATTTGTATCCCAATTTATTGGTTTATCATTGGAGCTGGAAAAACACTTTGGTTTTGATTCACATCAAAATAACATGTGGATGCTCATGATATCCATCGCTAATCTAGACATGTATTTTTTGTATTCTTCCAGTTAAACCTTGTAGTTTTAATTATGCTGTTGCTAAATTGGTCCCTTTGTGATAGATACTGCACTGTGTACCTGTCATAGCATGCACTACAAAGACTAGGTCAGTTAATTGTGGGAGGATGTCTAGTGCACTACATTTAGTAAGATTATAACTTGCATGTATTTACTTAAGTTAGTAAACTCTCTGTTATTACAGCATATATTAGAGAGGTTTTGTAAGATTATGACTTACATTAGTTGGGCAGTAGTTCCTCTCATGTCAATGCATCATTTAAAAGTTGTTTCATTGGCTAGGAGAGTTATTCGGTTGATTGATTGTTTGGATGCTCACACGGTCATTCGGGGGATGGGATCCTGGAAATCTACTTTTATTCTGCTGTAAACTCCACAGTGAAAACTTTAGTCTCGAAGTTGTCTTTTCGTCGTGTAGTAGTAGGAATAACTCACATTTATTTGTATGCGAACTTACTGGTTCAGCATTGGCGCTGGCAAAACCCTTTGATTTTGTTAGACATGAAAATAAAACTTGGATGCTCATGATATGTAGAATTGATTATCCTGACATGGAATATTTTCTGTTCTTCCGTTAGACCTTGTGGTGTTAATTGTGCAAGTTGATCCCTTTGCAATAGATAATGCTTATGTAGCCGTCGTAACGTGTAATACAACATCTACTTCAGTTTATGTGGGATGATGGCTAGTGGCACTACATTTAGAAAGATTATGACTTGCATTTATTTTCTGGAGTTAGCAAACTGTTGCTCTTCTTGCAGTCTATTACAGAGATTTCATATTTTCCATGTTCTTTTTATCAACTAATATGGCACAATTCGAATCTACAGAGCGAGCCTAGTTTTCATCTGTTTGGATTCATCATGTGCATTGGAGCCACTGCTGCAAGGGCATTGAAGACGGTGTTGCAAGGAATTCTTCTGTCTTCTGAGGGGTAATGAGTTTTTCTCTGTATTTGTGTAGATGACAGGTTGTGTATGCATGCTCTCAGATTCAAATATTACTTTCATGAGCAAATAGATGTTTCTGTTTGTTTGGGTGTTGTATATATACTTCTAGGGTTTGTGTTCTTAGGTCAATCTTGAGTCTTTACTATTCTACTATCTTGCAGGGAGAAGCTTAATTCTATGAATCTGCTCTTGTACATGGCTCCAGTTGCTGTTATTCTCTTGCTTCCTGCTACTCTCTTTATGGAGGATAATGTTGTTGGCGTTACAATAGAACTGGCAAAAAAGGATTTCACCATCGTTTGGTTGCTGTTATTTAACTCTTGCTTGGCATATTTCGTCAACTTGACCAATTTCTTGGTGACCAAACATACTAGTGCATTGACTCTACAGGTATTTCATGCTTTCTCGCTGTTACTCTATAATTGTGCATAAGGTACTGGAGCATAATTTAGCAATGTTCCCAAGTAGTTGTGCAACATGCGTTTTTTTCATGCCAAAATCTTTTATGTTTAACCTACCACCTTGTAGACTTGGTTAATCAGTTCATGACCCTGCATTATTCACATCCACAGCAGCAAGTATGGCTTTTAATTGATCCATTGTGCCTTTTTAGCTAACACAGATAACGGGATAAAAATCTTTCCTTCCAAATCTTGGTGTGGATGGATACTGATGTTTTGTACTTGTCAACCCTAGTCCGTTGTTGAGCCTGCAAATATGCTAACTGCCGCTGTCTCATCTTACTAGGTGTGAGTATTATAGTTCCTTTTTAAGTTTTTTATTGCTCCAACGGGCCACCAACATTCAAGTTTGATTTTTTTTAATGTGGACTAATGCTCTACTGTCAAACGGGTCATGTTGCAACCATATTAAAAAAGGGGCGATAAGGATACCATGTGAATCCTTTGAGTTAACAGTACTATGGGCATGACCGACAAGTAGTATGGCAATAGCCATAAGGAACTGTCGCATGTTAGTGTGCATGCACCTGAAACGATTTACAGGTCTTTGTGTCAAGCAAAAGGGGTGTTTTGAAGAGAATGTAGTTTAAACTTGAACTGAATGTCAAATCCCTCTAAAGAAATATCCCTAATCCAAAAAAACACCCCCATTATGCTAAACTGCTACCATTGTGGCTGTGGTCAGCAAGCCACTTGGTAATCCAATTTGAGAACGCAAGTGTCCTGTGGAATTTGTATTGGCTCTCTGATATTAAAAATGTTGAATAATATGTATTCATCTGCATCTATTAAGAAGAAAAATATCAGGACTGCTGTATTATGATGATTTTAATGCATATCATTTGGTGAGCTGTTTTTTTGGCTGTTGAGTTTCTGTTCACGAGGTTGTCTTGTTCATTCAGCAAGTAAACATTAAATAGTTGGTTTCTTGAGTGTTTCAACGATTTAACATATCATGTTTCTTTCCAGGTCCTTGGTAATGCAAAAGGTGCTGTGGCAGTTGTCGTCTCAATTCTCATATTCAAGAATCCTGTGTCTATAACCGGGATGCTTGGTTACACTCTCACAGTTATAGGAGTCATTCTTTACAGTGAATCCAAAAAGCGTAGCAAACCCTAAGTGCCCCAGAAAACCACCGTACATATGGCCGTCCTTTCTCAGTCCGGTCTTGTGCGAGCTAATATATTATGGGGAACTACATCCGGGGCGATTGCAACAGATCCTGCGCTGTATGGAGCCTTATTGGATAACAAGGACAGAGGAGTCCAATAATACCCGTAGTTTTCTCTTGGATCTGAGAGGCGTACATTTTGTTTCGCTAATGGAGATGATCGATAGAATACAATTTTTGTGTTTAGTGAATTGTGGGTTGTGGCTCACACTGCCATCATCATTGGTTAATACGCTTAGTTCTCGGGAATTGTTTTCCGTTATTCATCAGTTATTGTAAGTTAACGACTCTCCAGTTTTCTTTCTTCATCTGAAGATTGCCTGTACCAAACTTTGCCGAGGAAACACCTAATATATTATGACACTGAATTTAGTCACACAACTTTTCTTTCTACTTATACTGTTAAGTGTTGCAATAATCAATGTTGCATTGTTGTTGCCTGAAGAAACATTTTAAGGACAAATCCTTAAGCCTGACATTTCGTTCTCTTGTACTCCCTCCGTTCCAAATTACTTGACTTGAGTTTGTCTAAATATGGATGTATCTAGACACTAATAGATATATCTGTATTTGGACAAACCCAAATCAAGTAATTTGGAACGGAGGGAGTAAATATGTATCATTTCGATATGTTTGTCATTCCGCTCATGAAGAGTTCAAGCGAGGACCTGCTTTAGGTTAACAGCGTGAAATCCATTTTTAACTTCATATTTAGTACTCCCTCTGATAGGAAATGATTGACACGACGTGCATCACCCATGAAGGAACCTCGGGCAGGAGCTGCAGCAGCAGACGATGGAATGATCTCTTTCCTCTTCTGATAAACCCTCTTGTACGAATGGGGCTCCATAGCATACTTGCTGAAGTTGTGGTTCTTCATAGTGTCCTTGATGAGCATCATGATGTAAGGAGCATAAGGAATAGTGAGCCCACTGACCATAGAGTCATACAACTCACGAAAGATGAAATGCATCACATCCACTTTAAAATCAGCTTCAGGGTCTTCATTCTCAACAATGTTTTTAGCAAGGCAAAGCAGATTGGCAAGAGGAGCGACTATATTGTCATTGTTACCTCCACTGGGAGCAATAGTTGAGCGGAAGATGATCACAAGCTGGTCATAGAGGGGCAGGAGGCCCTGTTTTTGGCCAATAATTCCACCAGCCCCATACATGTCCTTCAATATGTTTTTATTTGGCTTCTCAACAGTGTGCATACGGTAACCACTAGGAGGAAGGTTGCTACGGTAGGATGAATAGCCAAGGAGAGAAGCCATCCGAGCAAAGGAGGATGTACACTGAGTGCTACCCGACATCCATTTCATGGTCTTTTGATGGTCACTCTCGATCACCAAGGTGGAGAAAAACTGCAGAATCAGTGGCACATTGTAGGGACATTGCTTTTCAATGAGAGAAACCATGCCCATCTGTTCAATCACATCTGCAGCTTGAGCATAACTGGCCTTGGCCTTGATATCTCGCATTTGTAGGGCTGCATCGGGCGAATAGGTGGTGATAATGCTTATAGATGTCCTTGTATATATAGATCTGCTCCATGCACCAGAAGTTGGGATCTTCAATATTTTCATCTCTGGGCACATTCCTATACCAGTTGGACTGACGGACTCGGGCATAGTCAACGCTTGGCATGGTCAAGTAGTTGGGGCGAGTTTCCTTGCCCTTCTTCGAAGGTTTAGTGGCAACTTGCTTCTTCTTGGCTGGCAGTTTTTCTTTTCTAGCATGCTTCTTCGGAGGACTACCCGAACCACCTGTGAGATAGAGCAATAGATGGATAGCATAGATGAGTACACACAAGTCACAGAGCAAGGAATGGTACAATGTACACTAGGAGAGCATCCCTAAGTTGAGTCTACTAGTCCTGGACAAATCAAAATGTGGCTGAAAAATACCAACTGTGCAATTTCGGAATATCCGAGTAAGTATGAATCGGATAATCCGACTGGTCGGAATATCCGGTTCATACTGAATCGGAATATCCGATCTGAATCTGGCAGCAACAAATTGATTCAAGTCCTAGGTCTAGCAGTAGATCGACAATAAGGGGGGCTAGCCTAGTGTTCTAAGTACCAATGGGAACCACTACCACCAGCCAAAACAACTTCTTACAAAGATCTAGGTGAAGAACACCTAGGAGATGAGAGAGAAGAAGTTACCCTCGTCCATTGAGGAAAAAGCTTGGGTGAATGGGTTCCCGGGGAGGAGGAGCACCAAATCCGGCCAATGCCGGAGTTGGGGACGGCCGGAGATGCCGGGGAGCGCGGGAGAGCAGGCGGCGGCGCTGGAGAGAGAGGAGGTCGGGGGTGGAAGAAACGCTCGAATGAGCCCTTCACCCCGACCCCTGCTCTATTAGGCGACGAACCGCCAAATCGGATAATCCGATCTTGACTTGGATCGGATAATCCGATTGTCAGGATTTCGTTAGAAATTCTGGCCTGCTAAACCCTTTCTCCTCAGTTTCAAAATAAGACTTGTGTGCATAAGATGGAGTGTTTTTAGGAAAGATAGGCTTGGGATAAGATTGCCAAACTGACATTGGTACTCCACACTCAAACTTGCAAAAATCGAACAAGGAAATGCCAAGATGAGTGGGTTTCCCATAAAACCAACAATAGGACCAAAATTCCAAATGATTTTCAATTAAGACCGAAAAGAACCAACTCTTCATAAAGAAGAGGGCGGTGGCCAAGGCCACCATGTATGAGTTTGTGGTGTGACACCGCGAAGATGTATCTCGGGTTCACGGCCACTACTCGTCATTTAAGCTCACAATTCATGAAATGAAAATATAGAGACAAAATGAGTTCTTACTATCGGCATAATGGGGGGAGGGATAGTCCAATGGATTAGGACCGCACTCCCCCTATGTCCATGCCTACATCCAAACCAAATGAATATCGTCTAATATGGGTAGGTATGCAAGAAGTCCACTAAATCCAATTGCTTATGTCCACCACATTAAGTTCTCCTCTCAACTCCTTGAATCTTGCTTCACCAAGAGGCTTTGTGAACATATCGGCGAGTTGAAGCTTGGTGTTGACATACTTGATTGCAATATCACCCTTCTCAACATGATCTCGAATAAAATGATACCGGATCTCAATATGCTTGGTCTTCCCATGAAGAACCGGATTGTGAGCAATTTTGATGGCACTTTCATTATCACATAAAAGAGGCACTTTGTCACAAATGACACCATAATCCTTTAAAGTTTGCCTCATCCATAATAGTTGTGCACAACAACTTCCGGCGGCAATGTATTCGGCTTCGGTGGAGGACGAGGCCACACAATTTTGCTTCTTAGAAGACCAACTCACAAGGGACCTACCAAGGAATTGGCAAGTACCCGAAGTTGATTTTCTATCCATTTTGCAACCCGCCCAATCCGCATCCGAATAACCTACAAGATCAAAGCTTGTGCCATGGGGATACCAAAGACCAAAGTTAGGAGTATCCATCAAGTATCTTAGAATCCTTTTAACCGCGGTTTCATGACTTTCCCTAGGACTTGATTGGAATCTTGCACACATACCCACACTAAACATAATATCCGGTCTAGATGCACAAAGGTAAAGCAAAGATCCAATCATAGAACGATAAAGCTTTTGATCAACTTCCTTACCATCCGGATCTAAGTGAAGATCCGCCTTGGAGTCCATGGGAAACTTATATGGCTTGGCATTGTTCATGTCAAATTTCTTGAGCATGTCCTTAATATACTTGGCTTGACATAAGAATGTTCCTTCTCGAAATTGGTGGATTTCAAAGCCAAGAAAATAATTCAACTTTCCCATCATGGACATCTCAAATTCCTTGGTCATTAGCTTGCCAAATTGATCACTAAATTCACGGTTAGTGGAACCAAAGATAATATCATCAACATATATTTGGCATACGAAAAAATCTCCATTTACCCTTTTTGTAAAAAGAGTGGGATCTATTACCCCAATTTCAAAGCCACGGTCTACTAAGAACTCCTTGAGATGATCATACCAAGCACGTGGAGCTTGCTTGAGCCCATAAAGAGCCTTATGTAGTAAGTAGACGTGGTTAGGAAATTTAGGGTCTTCGAAACCCGGAGGTTGTTTAACATACACCAACTCATTTAGTGGACCATTTAAGAAAGCACTTTTAACATCCATTTGATATAAGACAATATTATGAGTAGATGCATAAGCAATTAGTAAGCGAATGGATTCAAGTCTAGCAACGGGGGCATAGGTTTCACCGTAGTCGACTCCTTCGATTTGGGTGTAGCCTTGTGCAACCAATCTTGCTTTGTTGCGGATGACTTGACCATGTGAGTCTTGCTTGTTCTTAAATATCCACTTGGTTCCAATGACATTATGGCATGTGTCTTTGGGTTTTTCAACTAATGACCATACTTTGTTGCGCTCGAAGTTGTTCAACTCTTCATGCATAGCCGCAACCCAATCCATATCTTCAAGAGCATCATATACCTTGAGAGGTTCTAAGCTAGACAAACAAGAGACATGACCACAAAAGTTAGATAATTGTTTGCGTGTGGACACACCCCTACGAATACTCCCAAGGATATTTTCTTTGAAGTGGGAAAGATGATCCAATTTTGATGCACGCCGGATGACCCGGCGTTCCATGGCTTGACCAATTGTTTCACCAACACAAATATCTTCATCATTGCCTTCATCTTGCTCATGGTCAACCCTAAGTGGAGTTCTTGGGTTGTGGGTTCATTATGTTCTTGTTCACCACTAGAGTTGGGTGGGTCTTGACCATCTTCTTGATCATGTGAATGAATATCATGTTCTTGTTCTTGGATAGTTTCTTGATCAACTATTGAGGTGGATGGCTCAACTTGAGTAGAACTTGTTCCTTCTTCTTGAGTATCATCAATAGGTCCTTCAATAGGAATAAGTTCTCCAATCCCCATAGTTCTTATGGCTTGAGATGGAGCATCATCACCTACATCATCATGATCAATATGCTCCGCTTGGGAGCCATTATCCTCGACAAACTCCACGTTCATAGATTCTTCAACACACCCGGTGGATATGTTGTAGACCCTATAAGCATGAGACTTTGCGGCATATCCAACAAGTATACCATCAAAAGATCTAGATTCAAATTTAGCAATTTTGCAACCTTTAATGTAAACATGGCATTTGCAACCAAAGACTCGAAAGTAAGATACATTTGGCTTTTTACCGGTGAGGAGTTCATATGGTGTCTTTTCCATGAGAGGACGGAAGAAGAGCCGGTTTGAGTAGTGACAAGCGGTGTTGATGGCTTCGGCCCAAAAGTTGTATGGGGAATGAAATTCGGCCATCATAGTTCTTGCCATATCAATAAGAGTGCGGTTCTTCCTTTCGGCGACACCATTTTGTTGGGGAGTATATGCAGCGGAATATTGGTGTTGAATGCCCTCCCCACTTAGGAAATCATCCATAGTGTAATTCTTGAACTCCGTACCATTGTCACTTCTAATTGCCAAAATCTTGGAGTCATATTGGCGTTGAACTAGGGTTGCAAAGTCAATGAATATCTTTTGAGTTTCACTCTTCTTCTTGATGTAGAAAGTCCAACAATATCTTGAATAATCATCCACAATCACCAAACAATATTTCTTGCCACCAAGACTATCATATGTGGGAGGCCCAAAGAGATCCATATGAAGGAGCTCCAAAGGCCTCTTAGTGGAGATAATGGTCTTCTTGGGGTGATTCTTTTCATGCATCTTTCCGGCTATGCAAGCACTACAAGGACGATCTTTGGAAAAATTAACATCGGTTAGTCCTACCACGTGTCCACCCTTTACAAGAGTTTGTAAATTTCTCATACCGACATGGCCTAGCCGGCGATGCCAAAGCCAACCCTTGTCGGATTTAGCCATTAGACACGTGGCAATTTGAGTGGTCTCTTTCGAGAAATCGACCACATACAAACCGTTCTCACGAAATCCAACAAAGGCTACTTTAAGAGATTTTGTGAAAAGGATGGTCACGTGGTATTTATTAAAGATAACGGTGTAACCGGCATCGCATAATTGACCAACGGAAAGTAGATTATATGAAAGGGATTCAACAAGGAGGACCTTCTCAATTGATAACTCCGGTGTGATCACCACCTTGCCATATCCCAATACCTTAAGTCTTGTATTGTTCCCAATGGTGACATGAGAGAATGAGAGTAATTGTTTCAATAAGCCCTTTACTACTTCTTTGCTTCCGGTCATGTGAGATGAACACCCACTATCAATGAGCCATGAAGATCCACCGGAAGAAAAGCCCTACAATAAATCAAGTCTTTGATTTAGGTACCCATTTTGGAATGGGTCCTCTTTTGTTAGTCACAAGGGTCTTTGGAACCCAAATAGCATAGTGATAATCATCTCCATATGAGGTACCAACATATTTAGCAAAAACATAACCATTTCTAGATTTCATAAGCACATATGAGGGGTTATATTTTCCGGCAAAGTCATTGTGAGTGGCATTGCCCCTTGTGGCTTTACCACCCACAATGGGTTCAACATTCTTCTTGCCCAACTCCCCCTCCTTCACAAAAATAATATCTTTTGAAGGGGAGGTAGGCATCTTCTTCTTGTTTGCCTTCTTGGACTTGGGAGCAAACCCAAGCCCTTCCTTGCTAACCACTCCCTTTTGATTGGTCAAAAGATCATTGAGGTTCTTTTCCCCTTGGATACAAGTGGCTAGACCCTTTTCAAGTTGGGCCTTCAACCTAGTGTTCTCCTCCATGAGAGATGCTTTAAGACATAAGGGTTAGTAGCACAAGCATTGGCATCTTTATCATTATGAGGAGTGGTGAAGCTAGCATATATAAATTGAGCTTGTAATTTAGCATATGACCCCTTGAGCTTGGTGAGCTCACTTGAGGTCACCTTGTGGGTTTCCCTAAGTTGCTCAAAATTCTCAAGGAGTTTGTTATGACTCTCTACAAGCTCATCATTTTTAATTTTTAGATCACTAGCAACTTGAATAGAGGTTTCACGGGTTTCTTTTGCCTTGGATAAATCCTTGGCTTGGGTCTCCTCAAGTTGCTCCCGGAACACTTGTTCCTCAACAAGTTGATCTTCTAGCTCACCAATTTTATCGGCATGATCACGTGCATGCCCCTCAAGCTCATAAATCCTATTCTCCTTCTCCTCAAGGAGGTGTTTGGCTTCTCCATATTGGTACATGAGAGCCTCAACCATTTTCTTGGTTGGACCTTGGAGCTTGTTTATAAAGAGGGTAATTGTATCCTCTTTCTCCTCATTTTTCCCTACATCCTCAACACAATCCAAGAGAGATGGTTTAGAGGAGATAGTAATTTTAGGTGGGGAATTCACCTTGGTTTCCTTGGCCATGAGGCACATAGGCTTGGGATCTTGTTGTCATTTGGAGCGGAGAAAAGGGGTGCCAATGAAGGAGGAAGGTTGCCCATTGCAAGAGCCGCCATCCCCACTTCCTCACTTGTATCATCATCCTCCTCTTCGCCACCGGACTCATACTCTTCTTCATGTGTTGCGATGACAAGAGCCTTTTGAGGCTCTCTTGATGAGGTACTTGGGCTTGGTGAAGAACTTTTCTTCTTTAAGATGAGTTGGCCTCCAAAATCTTCTCTTCTCTCATAGGGGCAATCCTTCACAAGGTGATTCTCCTTTCCACAATTAAAGCACATTCTTTTCATTGGTGGGGAGAAGTTGCTCTTGATATTCTTTTTGTTCCAATACTTGGTGGCGGCAAGAGCAAGCACCTCATTGAGTTCACCCACAAAATCTTCTTCATGATGACCACTTGTGCTTTCTTCATATCTTGGATGTTCTTCCACATGAGCCTTCAAGGCAAGGTTCTTTGTGCCACGAATTTGGTTGATGGAAGACTTGGAAGTGGCCTTCAAGGTATCATAGTGACGAATTGTGCCAATATGTCATTGGAGACATTGTTTTGTAGTCGCTCTAGCATGGAGATTCATCACCATATTTTCATTGTATGGAACAATGGTCTTGAGGAACTTGGCTTTGACCCATTCATCATCCATATCTTCTTTCCATTTTCCCTACATGTCACAACAAGCTTGGTGAGTCTTCGGAAGAGATCGATGGTGTCTCTCTTCTAGCATGATGAAGTTGTCCACTTGATGTTGAAGGATGGCTCGTTGGAGCGTTGAATGCCTCATTTCCTTCATATATAGATGCGAGAAAATCCCAAGCTCCTTGGTGGTTTTGAGATTCCGCACTTGATCTTCATCATTGGCGGTCATGGCACTCTCAAGGATGTACTTGGCATTTGCATCAAGTTGTTCATCAATCTCTTCTTGCTTGTCAAGTTGGGGATCAACCGGATTGTAACCATTTACAACCACCCTCCAAAGATGCACTGAGCTGCGAAAATAAGACTCCATAGATTTCTTCCAAGTGAAATAACGAGTATTATCAAGCTTAGGAGGTGGCCTACTTAGGTTGGTTTATATGAGGTTGGGTGGTGGAACTTGAGTGAGATATGAAGTAGGTGGAGCAAAGTTAAGAGGGGCTTCTCACTAGTTTTAGGTTGTCTTTGTTATCCTTAACAACCAAGGCCTCAACGTTAGAAACACCGGTTGATGAGGAGGCATTTTGATTATTAATGACCCGAGTAAACACCTCGTCCACCATTTTGCCTTTCATGAACCCAAAGAGTTCAATCATGGCTTTCATGGTGACCGGGGCATTATCATCGGGGGGTTATCCCCGCTTCACTTAGTTCTTTCTCAAGTTGTTCTTATCATTTTTCTCTTGTTGTTCCTTAGCAAGTTTTAACTCCTCCTCGCTAGTCATCCTCCTCTTTAGGCTGTTAAGCCCTTAATAAAGAGACCTTGCTCTGATACCAATTGAAAGGATCGAGTAGGTTGACTAGAGGGGGGGTGAATAGGCAACTACAAATTTTCTTTTTCTTTTACAAATTTGGGAATTGCTCAAATATAAGTTCTCTAGATATGCAACTAGGTGAACAATCCTATATGATGAGCAATAAACAAGCTAGCAAGATATTCTAACAAGATAAGCTAGCAATACAAGTAAAGGAAGGTTAAGAGATAACCACACGGTGACGCGGAGATGTTCTACCGAAGTTCACTTCCCAATGGAAGCTACGTCTCCGTTGGAGCGGTGCGGAGTCACAAAGTGAACTCCGAATAGCCTTGATATGGCACACCGTATCTCCCTCGTGTTATCCTCCAATGAGGAGTTCCACGAGCCACTATATGATGCCCTCGAGGTCGGCAACAAACCTTTACAAGGATGAGGCACACTCCACAACCGAATTGGAGGCTCTCACCAAATTCCCGCGGCTCCCAAAGCCACAAGAATCACAAGGCCGGGGCACGACTCCACAACTTAATTGGAGGCTCCCGGCTAGTCCCCCGGCTCCCAAAGCCACAAGAACGACCAACGACAATCCAAAGTATCAACGAACTTACAAGCTTCAAGCCCTCTCAAGAACGGAGGGGAAAATCAAATCGCTTGGGTGGAAGTGTAGATCTAGGCCAACTCTCCCAAGTCCTAGAAGGACAAGGTGTTTGAGTGGGTAGGGAGAGAGATCTAGTGAGTTGAAGCTTTCAACAATGGTGGGGGATTCAGTTCTGGTCGTGGTACCCTGTCCAAGGTAGGAGAAGGCCTTTATATAGTGCTCCCAGATTCTAGCCGTTGCAGACAAGTAAATCGGATAATCCGATCAAGTCAGCATCGGATAATCCGATTCATCGGATAATCCGAATCTTCCAAATCGGATAATCCGGATAACTCAGTGTGCGGTTGCTCCTAGTCCTTAGCAGAATTCCAGCAGTTCCTGACAATCGGATAATCCGAATTCTTCCCAAATCGGATAATCCGGATATCTTCAGTGTGCGGTTGCTTCTAGTCCTTAGCAGAATTCGAGCAGTCCTTGCAAATCGGATAATCCGATACATCCTTAATCGGATAATCCGATTCCCTCCAGCAACAATGCAGGCTCTTTTCAACTCCCTTTTTGGATTTGATGCAAAGATGTTTTAATCACCTAAAACCTGCATCACTTGATTCACATGTTAAATCATCACTAGTGTTGTTGCCTAACACACAAAACACAAGGGATTAAGAAATGTCCTTTCACCAACCGCATCGGCTACGCCTTCATTGACAACACCTTCATCGATCGCGCCTTCATCACCCGCGTCTCCATCGACCGCGAATTTTGCGCTTTCTTCGGATTCGGGAGTCGCGTCTTCATCCACTGGTACACCAAGCTCAGCATCGGCACACCTCGCCTCATCAAGCGCAGTCGAAACAGAAGTCGTGTCCGCCTACCGCGCCGACGGCGACGGGCCACGCATGCTGGCCGACAACGACGTCGACTCCGACATCCTCTACGCCAACTACGGCAACGACGGCATAGGCCAATACTTGCGCGCCATCCCCTTCCAGGTATGCATGGTGGCCGGGAACGGCAACAACGGGACAGATCCTGAAGCATCCAAGACCGCAGAAGCTCGCCACAACGCACCAACATATCCCATGACGGTGACTATGCCGGACGGGAAGACAACGCTCGTCATCACGGAGGAGATGGCGGCGAAGGCAACAATGGTCATCCAGGAGTGCCTCATGATGCCCGAGGATTCGACCCGCGAGGAGATCGCGGCACAGCAGTACCTCCTTTGGCAGGAGAACCTTCGACTGAGGAACTTTCAAGCAACGCTCGATGAGCGCAGGAGGCAAGCTAGCGCGTCGAGTGCGTGAAGGGCGGCGCTATCATACCAATCCTCGGGACATACGGACCCGAGACGCAGAAACAGAACGTTTCGCATCCCGGAAGCTAACAGAGCGGAACTAACCCGCAACTTGGGCCTCTCCTTCATGACGCACGACGAGGAAGGGATTCCTGTCCCTAAAACAGCCACGGGAGCCCTGATCTCGGTGGCCACATACCTGAAGGCAACCCAGCCTCCAGACGATGACCCCAACGCAGCCCTGCATCGCCAACAGATAAAATCGCTCAACCTGGCAGGCGCAGCTCTGATCCCGGAAGCTGAGATGGACGCGGGAAACACACCACCCGAGGGAAGCAAAAGAGGCCGCGTGGCCAGCCCGCGAAGAGAGCCGCGGAGTCGCGACGATCGCGACCGCGCGGCCAGCCCGCGAAGAGAACCGCGGAGTCACGTCGATCGCGACCGCACAACCCATGAAGACAGGGACCGGGGACACTGGCACCGCGATGAAGACCGCTCCGGACGGGATCGGAGGCAGCCGAGCACCCGCCACCTCAGGGAAGGCGAGGACGCCTGCAACGTCATAACTCAGCGCAAAGTCAACAGAAGCCTGTAACGCCCCGGGTTTTTTTTCCCCAATTAGATTTGTTTGTTTTTCTTTTTCGCATCATCATGACATCATGCATCATAAGCATTGCATTAATTTGACAATAAAATTATTTTGCTAAATTCTATTTGTTGTCTCGAATTATTCCCCTCATTTTCTTTTGTTCGACGCCGTTCTGAAATTTTGTTTTGTCAAAAGAATTGAAAATTAAAAATGTTTTAGTGGGAGAGAGAGCCCAAAGCCACCTAAGCCAACCATAGGGTTTCCCCTGGAAACTTCTACCTCCACTCCCTGCGTTTTGCAGCCGCCTCCTTGTCCTTTTTCCTTTTGCGTCCGGGTCCTCCCACCCCTTTCTTTTCTTTCTTTTCCTTTCTTTTTCCTTTTTCTTTCCTTCCTCCTCTTCTTATCCTCTTCCTCACCGCACGGGAGAGCCTCCACGCTCGCACACACCCGACCGCCGCCGCCCCTCGCCGGCGCCACCTCCCTCGCGCCGCCCCCCTTCTTCTTCCTCCACCACGCTCGCACGCCCCGTCGCCTCCCTCAACTCCGGCCGGCCGGAGCCGCCTCCCCGGCCCGCCACCTCCGGCCGCCGGCCTCGGCCGCCCCTCGCCGCGCCGCTCCACCTCCAGCCGTCGCTTCTCCTCCCCCAGCCCGAGCTCCTCCTCCTTCCCGCACGCGCACGGGAGACCTCGCCCCCGCTCGACCTCGCGCATCCTGGCGGCCCCACCTCACCCAGCTCGCCGTGGTCGGCTCCTGCCTCCTCTGCTCCGGCCTCCTCCTGCCAGGGAGCCACCAAGCTCCGCCTCGAGGTCGCCCTCTCCGCCTCCGGCTCGCCGTGGTTGCCGCTCCGGCAGCGTCCCGCCTTCGCGCGCAAGGTGTTCGTTGTTTTGCCCGCAAGGAGTTCGGTCCCCTTGCCGACGTCCGTGTTGTCCACCCTTCGTGGTGTTGCTCTGTGCTCTTGTGCGCGCGCCTTTCCGGTGCTCATGTGCTTCTTCCGTGTCCGTGTTGTCTTCCGGTGCCTGAGTCCGTGTTGACGTCTCGTGCCCGCCATGCCGCTGTCCGTCGCCAAGAACGCCATGAACCTCGCCGTGTCCGTGTCCATGTGACGTGCTCCTCCGTGTTCGACGACAAGAACCGCCCGAAACGTGAACGATGATGCTCGTGAAAAGTTCTCTGTGTCCGTGACCGCCGACAAGCTCGACCCCGTGTACCCCGCCGACAAGATCTCCGCTTCGTGATGTCTCGCCTTTGTTCGCTTTGCGTTGGCCGCCTTCGTGAGTGTCCGTGAACCCCGTCGCCGCCGAAGACCGAACCCGACAAGAACGTCACCGACACCGAAGCCGGTGCCCCGTACAACGACGACCCGAGTACAACTACTTCGACCACTTCCACAACACCGACAAACGACGATGTTCCGTTTCGGCGACGACTACTTCCCCGACTTCGACTACTTCCTCGACGACCCAAAGATCCCGGCTTTGACCTCCGGAGTTCCTCGACCTGACGTGCGAACCCAAAACCGAGCCTATACCTATACCTATTTTATAAAATGTCATCTGTCTTGTGCATTTCATATCTTTCATGCATGTGTTGCATTGCATCTTGGGTTGTGGGTAATTAGCAATTCATCTGATAAATAAATATGGAGTGTGCGGGAATATTCGATAAATGTCCCGACTTCATTTAATTTGTGTAGATCCCCCATGTCATGTCTCACATGTTAATCAACATTTAATATTGATGGTTAGATAAATAACTTGAACCTTCTAATTAATTGTCGGAATCCCGGTTCCGCTTAATTTGCTTAAGTTGCTTTCTGTCTTGCATCTTGCCCTGTCATGCATCATCTCCTGAACATGCTGGATCTTTTGCCGTAGTAGTAAGTGTTGCATCCGCTGTTCTTTCCAGT
Organism: Poa pratensis; assembly: GCA_947311845.1. Classification (NCBI taxonomy): domain Eukaryota; kingdom Viridiplantae; phylum Streptophyta; class Magnoliopsida; order Poales; family Poaceae; genus Poa; species Poa pratensis. The sequence continues at coordinate 29,431,063 of CAMZMU010000117.1, forward strand.
GTTTGTTGCGTCTTCGCGAATAGGACGTTGAGATGGTGTGAGCAACGACAAGTTCTGCTTCCATGCTGGATTCCAGGCAAGCACTGTTCTCTTGGTCCCAATGCATTGTCTTTCATTCTTGCCGTTGATCTCTGCTATCCTTATGTTACGATGCTTATGCGATCCTATCCATGTTTACCCTGCTGCCATGATATAACCCCATCTCCACATCCTATCACCCTGTTGTTTGTTTACCTTGTCGGCCTTGCGAGTCGCAGCGCATGCTTAGGTTGTTACCTTTTATCTTCTTGTTATTACTTGTATCTTCGAAGCCCTGGTAAGTGGCTACCTGTTTATCTGTTGTGGGACGATTGTTGACTTAATGATAAGGCACCGGCGGAAGGCCAGTTTTGGTGTTTTGTTCTGCTAGTGTCGCCTTAGGACCTGAGTTATTGTCCTCGGATCCAAGAATGAGCGCACTATCCACATGTGGGACCTAATGGGACTCCCCGCGACCCGTGAACCGATCCGCAGCCTTGTCCAGGGCGCCGCAAGTAGTTCGGGCTTTCCATTTGGCGTACGCACATCACCCTTTTATGCAGGTGAAGATGTTGTTGTTGTTGATGATGATGATGGTACTTAACCGATGTGCGTACATTTATATAGGTTCCGCGGTACGACACGAATGGGATTTCCTACTGTGGATAGATTCCCTCTAGTGCGTAGACGCAAACGGCTAGGTCCGCCTCAGAGATTCGGCCGAGCTTTTGATGCGGGTTCAACTTGGCTAGGTGGTTCCCTGGACTTGGTTGTAGAGAAGTGAAAGATTGTGTCAAACGCTCCATGGCAATTTGATGCGTGTGGTTTAACAATAGTGCACCCCTGTAGGGTTAAATCTTTTCGAAAAGCCGTGTCCACGGTTATGGACGACTTGGTGAAGATGCTGGCTAACAAGATCATAGATAACTTACACTTAGTAATGATAGCTCTTAACTTGCTTCGCTGTGTGAGTGCCTTTGGATTGCTTACTCGTGGGTTAATCGAGTAAGTGATAATCGGCTGGGTATTGTTTGGTGTTAGTATCTAGTTGGTTCCTTGATCGTTCTCTTATCCATATCTTATAGACGAAAGTTGTAGCGTGTCTTCTGTAGATGGCTTAGTGCTGCTGCTTCAGTCCACCAATCCTTATATTTTGGGAGCCTTTGTACTGGTTCCAAGTGTGCTTTGCTTGCCAGGTAAATTCCATTACCTGACCCAATCTTTTGGGCTGTTTTGCACTGAACGGTCAACAGGTTCAAAGTCTGACGACGTTAGCTTGGGAATCCCTCTGGCTTGGCCTGGGCAGGGATATGGACGCCATGATTATCTTCAGGACTCTTAGTCCAAATTTGTATCTTGTCCGTAGTCGGACACTAGTTTGCTTTCGCTGTGATTTGTATCTTTGTAATATATCGGTTGTTTCCTGACTCGTTTGAGTCGATCTTGAATATACTTTCTCCTTCTGTTGTTGTTGCTGATTCTTTCGTGAACTGTTGTAATGTTATCACAATTCCACCCACATAACGCGCATGTTTCGGCGTGCACGTTATGTCTGGTGGGCGTCCTGAGATCGTTATTATGCGAGTTTTGGCGGGATCGCTAAAATCCTCATGGTACCGATTTTGGGGCGTCACAAAGCCGATCCACAAGACCCTCTCGCTCCCCTAGCAGCGACTCATACTCCGATGGCGAGTTCGAGCCCTGTGGAGCTCCATGCTTCACTCGGCGCATCCGCGAGACCAGGATGCCCAAAGGGTTCAGATTAACATCTGAAACACCCAAGTTCGACGGCCGTCAGGAGCCGTCGTCCTGGCTGGAGGACTACAAGATAGCGGTCTCCTGTCAACGAGGCACAACAACGACAGCAATGCAGTACATCCAGCTGATGATGGTCGGGGCAGCTCGAGACTGGCTAAAAAGCTTACCCCAATGCTCAGTCGAGCAACGCCACAAGTAGGGGAAACTGCCAGCACCGGATAACAATGTCTTCTTTGACTCCATCGTGAAGCACCTTGAGGACAAGAACTGCAATCTTTCTCTATTAAGGATAAAGTGCGTAGTCTGATGCGCCGCTACAAATCCTACGTTGTACCCACTACTGACCATGAGAAGCGACTTCATGATCTCTCCAACAGAGTCTGGGGAGACCTGCTAGAGACCCATACTGCAAACGGCAACAATGGTGACGGCGAACAGGATGTGGGAGAGCACGCCATGGCTGAGGCCGAGAATGGTGGTGGCCAGACTCTGGACAAGAGCTTCGAGGAAATGTGTGAGATGTATCCACTTCTTGGGCAGGAGTTGAAGCGGCTCGAGGGGTACAAACTGCCCTTAGAAGCTCCTTCACTGGACTAGATGGCAAGAAGGCACTGTTGATGGAGCAGAAACTGGGTAAACTCAAATGGAAAGAGCTGAAAATTCAGGCGGAGATGGAGGCGAAGGTAGAAGCACCAAAAGCAAGGATTAGGAATCAGCCTGTCAATTTTTTGTCCGAGGTTTCCAAGAATATATGAAGGTATTCGATATGTTGTTTATTATTTTTGTTTATTCTTGTTTGGTTGATTTAATATATGTGTCCCATATGAGGATCACCTTTTATTCCTCAAACAAGCACGATAGCTCCGAAAGGAAAAAGAAGAAACAACGGGACCTCAAATAATGTATGACGTGAAATTGGTAATCAAAATGAACTTGGTAACTGCATAGGCAAATTTGTACTACAGCAAATTTGTGTTGTTAGTTTTTGGACAAAATTGCCATTTAAATCCAGAACTAGCTAACAATAACAAAAGGCATATACTATCTACAAGTCGTATTTCGATATATGTTGCTGCCTTCCACCATTCTTGGTTATGCTCTCCTTTTAACACCAGCTAGAATCGTTGACTTGCTTTGTTGTCTTTGTTGCTACTACCCTGCTTAGTACTTAGGTTTATATGGACTAAAATGCTTCCCACGTCCGATGACTGTGAAACCTCCATGAATGGTTTCCTAGATCTGGCCGCTGTGATAAGCAACCATGTGATCACTCCCCAAAGGCAGCTGCCTAAGGATGAATGGGAGGGTGATGGGTGAGGCTGACGAGGGTAGTGTCTTTGGTTATGATCAGTGGCGAAGCTAGACATCACGGTCATTGGTTCACCCTGTTGTGTGAATACTGTTTGTGTAGTATTAAATACTAATTTACCACTGATTTACAAGATTTTATTGGGTTCATCTGAACCCAACTGTTGTATGCCAGCTCCGCCACTGGTTATGATGTCAGGTTGTTTTTTCTTTTAGTTGTAGATGATAGATGCTAAGACGATTAGGAAGGGATCCCTTCTTTCTAAATAAAAATAAAAAAACTAACTGAACAACACGTATGCAGTTTAACGTATGATACTACTCCCTCCGTTTTTTAATATAAGATGTTTTAGGATTGTACATATTGTTTAGATACATAGTAAAGTTGGTGGACACACATACTATAATATGTCTACATACATTTATACACATGTGATCTTATATTAAAAAACGGAGGGAGTAATTGTGATTCTTGCAGTTCACTGTAGAGAGGTACTAACTGAACAGTGCGCGTGGCTGGAGGCCGTTTCAGCAGAGAATTGGAATTGGCTGATGTTTTGTGGTTTTTGGAGATTATCCCTGGAGTCGTCTTCAGTTCATTCTGCCTTTATAGTTTCTCTACTCTTATGGTTTCCTGATCCTTTATGCGTTGTAATGCTAGCGTAGAGAAGATCTAAGGAGCTCGAGCTTTGCTGGTTTTGTTTTGGATAGAGTTTACTCTGCAGACTTATTATGTAGCCTGATTTCTGATAACGGAAATCGGTGGGGAAACCCCTCTCTTCCAAAAACTAAAAGAGAGGTACTAACTTAAAACCACGTAGGCAGTTTAACGGTGTGATATTTAACAAGCATACAGTTTTTTCACGGCGAGCGAGCTCAGCTCAAGAGAATGACGAAAGATTACGACGATTTTATTCAGGTTCCACTGTCCCCTGCAGCGATCGACTACAGACACTGAAGAAAAAGAAGGTGTTTACCGTTGAAAATACGTTGGTAAACGAGAGAGAGAACTAATTGAATTCTTTGTTACAGACTTTTGCTGGCGCGCGCCCACCCCATGAGCGCACGGTCGAGTTAGAGGGAATTGAACAAATGTAATCGGCGGCGAGGAGGCTAGCCCCACAATTGGACGAGCCTCCTTCTTCTGCTGTGGATGCAGCTTGTTATAATCAGACACATAGATCGAGCACCTTTGCGCCCCCTTTTAATTCCTCGCACGACGGACGGACGTCACCGTGCCTTCAGCTGCACCCAGCCACCTGCTCCACTGCGGTACATGTACAACCATAGGTTAGATTGGATCTTGCCAGCTTTGCTCGAACAAAAAGTTAATGAACAACTTTGAACGAATGTAATCTGTCTTAATGTTGGCTATCAAGACATGTCTCTTCTGATGTTGAAATGGGAGATTTAGGTCTATGGCTATGATCTAGGAGTTTTTTATTATCTGTAATGATCTTGGCAAGAGCTAGCTAGAAGCTATACCTTTGGGAGGGACCATGACGGTGGGCTTTGAGATCATCGCGGCACAGCGGGGACGGCGGCGGCGGAGGCCGGCGGGAAGAAATGCGCGTCCGGGACGCCGAGCCCCTGCGAGCCATGGTGGTACTGATAGTGGTAGTACGGTACACAGGCACCATGCCGTTGTGGGCAGCATGCCTCCCTGCGCCGCCGCCGGGTACGAGAAGTGCCCCTGATGCGGCTGCACGTAGGCTCCGCCGGCGCCAGGCGCCGCTCCCGCCTGGCCTAGCTTCTGCTAATGTAAAATGGGAACTTTGTTAGTAAATCTTGATCTATGAACTGACACCGCAGCATTTTTTATTCTGAGATGATGGTTGAGAAAGGTAAGAAGATGAGGTGATTAACCGCGTTGTAGCTCATGTCAGCGACGTAGTTCGGGAGTACCTGAATACCAATCATGCATCCCACTTAGTATAATGCAGACACCGTAAAAAACAGGATGAGAAAGGCAGATCGCGTGGTAATTAACAACGGTGCCTCCTTTAACAGCGCAATTGTTAATTTTGTTTTCCATTCCGCGATCTTTTTAAAAAATGTTGCCGTGCAGGCCGGCACGTTGTGGGCACGTGAGAGCACGACGACGAGGCAGCTGGTCCGGTCCAGGTCCAGGCTGTCCTGTGCTCCCTTGTAGCGTCGCGTGCTGCAGCATCTGCCCACAGCCTGCTCGGTCCCTACGCCCCCTGATGGCCGGGGACCACGGCACCTCGCCGGCCACGCTAATCTCACCGGACACGCGCCGACACGCGCCGCCGCTGCCGGACACGAAACCTCGTACGAATACAGGAATTCGCGCTCGGTGCTCGACGCGCCGGCCGGCCCAAAACCCGATTTTGTGCGTATTCGAGGTAGGAATTGTAGCTACAAGTGACATTGTGATATGCGTTGCTTACCCGTAGTTGGCGGCGGCGGGGTAGAACGGGAGCACGCCGTGGTACTGCTGGTGGGCGGCGTAGTGCGCAGCCTGCGGCGGCGGCGGCGGCGTGGTGGAGGGGTGATAGTACCACGGCACCGGCGACACGCCCCTGGACCCCACCGCGATGGCTGCGACATGTGATGGCTCGTCAGTACGCACGTTAGCAGCAGCAGTAACTAGCTAGAGATCAAGTTGGCTCGCGCGTGAATGTGTGTACCTGGCGCGGGCTGGTGGTGCGGGGATGGGAGCGCGGGCATGTGGTGCGGCGCCGGGTGGGTCGGCGGCGAGGGGCGGAGGAGGTGCGGCGGCTGCTGGGTTCGCGGCTTGGCGCCGATGGAGGCGAGGTTGCAGTTGGCGCGGCGGCCGTTGATGACCGGCGTGCCGTCCTCGCACGCCTTCTTCGCCGCGTCCGCCTCCTTGAACGTCACCTGCATGCAAGAGAGCGTCAGAACTCAGAAGCCAGCAGCAAGAAATGCGATGGCCATGCACGGCAGCGAGAAGATCTCGGAGCTTACGAAGCCGTAGCCCTTGGAGCGTCCGGTGAGCTTGTCGGAGATGATGACGGCCTCGAGGATGTCGCCGAAGCGCTCGAAGTGCTCGCGGAGGGTGTCCTGTGCGTCTCCCACGCCAGCCCGCCCACGAACACCTTGGTCAGCGTATATCCCCGAACGCCGCCGCCTCAGGCTGCGTCCCCAGCATCGTCATGGCTGCGCGCCGGCTAACTAACCTGCGTAGCTACGTGCTGACCTCGACGAGACGCGCGTGGAAATGAATGGAAATGCACGACGGGGATTGGTGAGGAGGCTGCCTGGGTTTTATATAGACTGGACTGGTCACCATTGGGAGAGATTAGGATGACTCCAACGGACGACCCAAACGGACGCGCGTTTGGTCTGCGTTTTGTCCGTTGGGTCGGCAAACGGACGCGTGTCCGCTCCTGGTCCGCCCCTTCCTACGCAGTGCGCCCAACAGGGCGACGCATCGAGTCCGCCCCTATTTATTTATTTTTGTTAAAAGGCCATATATGGACCATTTCATTTATATATTAGGGGAAGGGCCACAAACGACAATTTTACATATATTTTTCAAAAACAAAAAATATTAAAACTGCCCTTCGCGGGCTACTCCGGCGGCACATCCTCACTCATCGTCGAGGATGAAGTACTCTGGCTCATGGTAGAGGTGCGCCGGTGGGCCTTGTCGCGGTGGGACGGCGGCCGGCGGCGTCGGCGGCTGCTCCTCGTCCTGCTCTGGGAGGGGCGGCGCCCGTTGGACCTCCCACTCCCGCCATTCCAGGTCCAGTTCTGCCCTAGCAGGCCGTCTATAAGGGGCGGCGCCGGTGGAAGATCCACGTCCATGGGGACCTGCCACCATGGCTGTGGCTCCTCGAAGACCGCGGCCTGCTGCGCCACCAGGGCCTCCTCCTTCTCCCGCGGCGAACGCCTCGAGGACCATCTCCCACCGCTTCCTGCTCGTCCTCGACCATGGTGCTTCGAGGCTTCGAGGGCGGCGGCGAGCTCGTCTTCCACCTCCATCTTCACGGAGGTGGCGGCGGCGGTGGCGGCGGCGAGCCGATGCGGAGGGACCGCGGCGTGGACCACGACGTGGACCGCGGCACTGGCGGAGCGTCCCGGCCCCGCATGTGCGGCGGCAGGTCCCAGCGGCTAGCCCGCAGCGGCATCGGCGCCCGCGTGTAGTAAGCCTGGCGCCGCAGGCTGTGCTCGCCGCTGAACCACGTGTCCCAGTTAATTTGGGGACGACGCGGCGTACGCGGGGTCGTCGCGGAGGGAGGCCGGGAGGCGCGCGCGGCGGCGCTCCACCTCCAGATCGCGGGCGCGTTCGCTCGGGGCATGGGCGGCCCCGGGATCCGCTGCGGGTTCAGATGCCAAAACTCGGGAGTTTGACATCTGGCCATGGCAGCGGGCAGGCTGCTCCCAGTAGCACTCGCAATCCTCGCGCCGCACGTAAACGCGTCGCGCCGCGCGATCTGTCCGCCCGGCGGCGCGAGCTCGAAGGCGGCGGGGGCCTCCGGCTCTGGGGAAGATGGTGGGTCGGGGAGGGCGTGCGGAGGCGGCGACCAGATGACGACCCAGCCTCGCCGTTGTTCTTGGCCTTGCCAAATCCGGGCCACCGTAGCGGCATTGCGTCGCCGGTGAGGCTGTGGCTAGGGTTGCGGCTAGGGTTTGGTCGCTGGTGAGGGAGCGGAGTGGGGCAGTGGGAGTGGGTGGGGGCTGGCCGTCCCTATCCCCTGGCATTAAAAAGGACCGACCAGGGGGAGGCTGACCGCGCCGTGTCGCTGACAGGTGGGCGCGGGGAGGACCAGCCGCGTGGGCGCGCGGACGCGTTTCCAGTCCGCCGCGCGTCCGCGCCCGTCGCATCAGTGACCCAAATTTGGGCCAACAATGGGTCGCGGCGGACAGAAAACCGGACCGTGGTCCGTTTGCGTCGCCCCGTTGTGCCATGATTTTCGCAAAAACGGACTGCGACGGACCGACGCGGACTCGATGCGTCGGCCCGTTGGAGTCATCCTATAGTACAATGCCGAGAGAGGAGGAGGTGATTTTTTTTTCTGACGCTAGGGGGGTGGTGGTTGGTTGGGTGGATAACGGAAACAGGGCGCTACTACTACTCCTCTGTCGGACTGGTCGTCTAGCCTGGCACCTCTGCCCTCGATCTTTGCGCCTATGGAGAGAGACACAAATGGTCCACACGCAGACGCAGCCGAGCCATCCTCACGTACGTCACCTCATCTCTACCAGTTTAACGAACGAACAGAAAAGGCCTGATCGACTGTCTCTCTCCACATTTGTTGGCACTGACAGGTATGGCCCGATTTGGACGCAAGATCATTTTCTACTTCTGTGGAAATGAACCGATCCATTAAAAATGGAAACCTAGGTGAAAATTTCCATTCTCATTTGGTATTCTGTGACGATCCATTAAAAAATGAAGCAATACATCATTTATAGTCACCCTTGCGAAGAAAACTTTTGGTTCACATGGATTCGTGAGATCCGATAATAGCGGAGCGACGCGAGTGATGGCGGGGCGATGCCGCGCCACCCTTGCGCCGGCGGCATGGGGCAGGAATGCTCAGGATCCAGGTTCTCCTGCCTCGGCGCGCTGACGGCGAGCTCTCCGGGGAACAAGACCATGACTCGCTGGCGGAGGAGCCGCAGTTCCAGGCGGATCTGGGTGCGGCGACGCACGGGCTGGATGGTCTCGACGTCGGGCACGTTGCCGTGCAGGTCGCGCAGGCAGCCGTGTTGGAGGATCCATGTTTGGGTTCGCCGGACCTTCGCCGCCTTCCTCGTCCGGACGCGGAACTAGTCCAGCATTTTGGACGCTGCCGGATTTCCCTCGCCGGCGAGCAGGGTTTGGGAACGAACGGCGACAGCGACGACTAACTCAGGTGAGGGTTTTGTTTCGTCTGTGTGCAGGATTCTCCGTTGCTGGAACAGTTGGTAGTGGAGCCGGTCGTCCCGCTGCACCGACCACGCCGAGGACCTTATTCCTCGCCGTCGGGGCTGAGGCTGTCACGCTCGCCGCCCCTTATGGGTCCGTGGAGGGGACCCCTACCTCCAAAACGAGTCTCTCCGACGCCCATCCTTGGGACCTTCTTCGACAAGGCGCTTGAGGTGGTGCGGAGGTTGCCGGCGACAGGAGAAACGTGCTCTGGCATGGCGGCGGCCGTGAAGAGCTCGCCGGTGGTGGCTCAGGTCGATCCGATGATGGCGGAAGAATCGGAAACGGACGGTTTTCCAATTTCGCCCAGCATGCTAGTGGGCCACCCTGCGATGGCGTCTAATCTGAACCGCACGAGTCCTTGGGCGCATCTCCACCGTCCGCGTAGGGTCAACCCTAGCTCGGGGTCAGGCTCCAACTCGGTCCCGATCAGCCGCTACGCCATCATCGACTCGAGAAAGCTTCGCCTCCACCGCAATCTCGCGCATCCGCCCCAACCTCACCGCCATCCAACTCGTCGCAGCCGGCCTCCGCCGTCACGCCGCCGTCGCTCCGGTGGACTCGATCATTTGCGTCCGTGGCAGCGGCAAATCCCCTCCCAATGGCGGCGCCGCAGCGCCCGCAGCCTGGAGGGCCTCCGCGTCTGGGACATGCTCGCCCTCCCCGCTCCAGCCAATGTCCAACTTCAACAGCAGTTCCAACCTCATGGACAGGGCCGGGGTGCCGCATGGTGCGCCGCCTCCGCAGATGGCCGGAGGGCCGTCCCCGGAGTGGGGGCGCAATTCAGGCCGCCGACGGGAGTTCCTCCGTTTCGCCCATTGCAGAACCCGTCACGGCAACCAGGCCTTCCGGCGTACATGCCGCCTCCGCAGCAGATGCAGTACCCGCCGTTGATGCCAATGCCGCCACCCGTGTACCGTCAGTTTCAGCAGCAGCTCGTCCCTCCGATGCCACAGCCGGCGGGGCAGGGGCCGCGACCCAAGAGGAAGAATAAAAGAGGTGTGCAGCAGCCTCCGATCCAGCAACAATTTCAGCCTCCCGTATATCAGCCACCTCCGGTTTTGACGGAGCAGTTCTTCGCGCCACCGACAGCTACCATGCAGGGCCAGCAGCTGTTTGTGCCACCGTCTGTTGTGGCTACCACTGTCGTGTCTGAGGCTGCTAGTGCTGATGGGGTTTCACCGGCAGCTGTGCCGGAAGGGCAGGTTGAGGCAAAGACTGGGGTAACTGGTAAAGCCAAGAAATCTTCCAAGTGCTGGAAGTGTGCGGTCGATACTCACTCTACGAACGGGTGCCCTGTGAAGCACTACTGCATTGTCTGTGATAACGAGGCGCACCCGACTCTCAGGTGCCCGACTCTTCGGTTACCGAAGCCCATGGCCTTTTCTGCTGGCTATGGTTCGGAGGACACTATTTTTTGCGCAGTTACCGGATAGTGTGTACAAGCCTCATTTGGTTCCCTCGAGCTCTCCCACGGCTTTGGTGAAAATCGTAGGCGATCCAGTACCTACGTCAGCCGTTCAGAGCCTCCTTGCCAGGATGTTTCCCGCTAACTCGTCTTGGACGTGGAGGCTGTACCCCACGGTCCGGATGCCTTTCTGATTGGGTTTCCCTCCTTTGAGGATCTTCAGCGTATGGATGGTATGCAGATGGTATCCCCTTCTTCACAGCCCAAGCCACTATTTCTGTCTGGAAGAAAAAAGATGTTCTACCTATGAGGGTGCTGGAGCAGGTTGGGTCCAAGTTCAGGGAGTTCTGTATCCTGTCAGGCATTTTCTTGGTATTTGGGCTGTTGGTTCCTTGATTGGGACGACTCTAGATGTTGATCTTGTCACGCTGAGGAGTAGAGGCATTGTCCGTATCCTAGTTGGGATGCCTTGCTCCAAGCCCTTGGACAAGCAACAGGACTCGACTGGACCTTATGTTGGCACGGCTTGTGTGGTTAAGCTGAAGGAGTATGCCTTCATTTTTCGCCGCGAGTCAGTGGATTTTGTTCCTGATGCAGAGTTCGTTCCTTATTTCTGGCATCGCAAGGGAGATGATGCAGATAACGAGTATGGGGGTGTTGAGGAGGGCTTGGAGGACTCCACGGAAACCCCTAATATGAGTGCGTCGCAGAATACAAGTATGGACGTTGATACAAGTCAATCCTCGGGTGCGGCAATATTGGAAAAACTGTGGCCAGTTTGCACACTACTACTCAGAAGATGAATTATGCTATCACTCCGTACAATCCGAACCCGAAATCTCCTCGGGGATCGAGATAGTAGCAAGGATTCGCCGGGACTCGCCGAGTCTATTGCGAGCTGACGCTGCTCTGTTCCTGGACGCTAACCCCGCTCAGCATGAGACGGGGGCTGCCTGTGTTCGTTCACCAGCCAGCCCTTCTAGGCCAGTGTGGCAACAGGAGGCGGTACACCGCGTGCAAGTCACAGATTCCAGCCCACAAGGGGCACTGGAGGCCCAGAAGTGGCGCTGGTGGCCCTGCCTGGCTTGCAGGCGATGGAGGAGGTCGACCGCGCGTCGGCGATGGGTCACGGCCCAGCTGGGCCGCTGGCGGCCATGGTTGCCCCGCGGGAGGAAGGAGCGGCGGGTGGGCTAGGCAGCACATACACCGGCCGATTCGGCGCCAGGCCCGGGTGCGACTGCTGCTTGCTCACCTGCTGGGCTGGACCTCCAGGATGGCGGTGCTGGGCTGGTCTCCGGGGATGCTTCTACTCCAACGCAGCCTCTCCTGGATGGACTTGCTTCAGGTGCGACAGGGATGGGTGCAGTCACGACTCTGACAAAGACTCACCCATCTCACGTTGCTACATTTGCTGCTGATGCGCTGGCTGGGGCGGCTGCTACATCACCAATGCCGACCCATGCTAGTGCTTCCCCGGTGGCTATGTACACGACCGGAGGATCCATCACGCCTTCCACTCCGCCTCCCACTGCGTCGGCTTCTGCCGATAGGGTCACTCCGCCCCGTCGTAGTGAGAGGTTTGGAGTGGCGTTGGACGGGGCGTCTGCGACGGATGAGGACTCCTTGAAGAAGGCCATGCGTCGCAAAGCCGCGCGCAACTTGGACTACCTCGGTACGGAAATGAATTCAAAATCTTTTCTTTCTTTTCTCCTAATTCCATTCAGTCAAAGCTTACTAGTGTAGGAGTTAATCTTGGTAGTAGTAAATTTCAAGTAGATGTTTCAACCAAAGTCTTGAGGCATATGGAATTTCACCGTCTTACGGTTATTCCTAAACTTCGACTGGGTTGACGGCCACCTATATAGATGAAGAAGAAGCGAATGCCACAACAGATGGTCAGCTTCTTTCTCATCTAATTGGTGAAGTGTCGGGGGTTGGTTGGATGACGACGGTTTGGGCTCATTGTATGAGTTAAAAGCATCCGGTCGGAAATCAAAATCTACCGCCAACAAGTCATCCCGGAAACGGGCTAATTTATATCCAAATCCACCGCGGTTTCCCAATGAATGGCATGTTCGCAAATAGCAGAGGTCTTGGTGTACATTTGCACTTTGCTGGTAGCATTCGGGATCATAATTTGGATTTCTTAGCTATTTCTGAGACGGGAAGGCGTGAGTACTCGCAAACTCTATTGAACCGACTTTTGGGCGGTATAGACTTTGATTGGTACTCTTGTCCTCCCCATGGCCGCTCCGGGGGCATTCTACTAGGCATCAGGATTGATACCATGGAAGTGTTGGATGTTTTGGATGGCGATTTTCATATCAAAATGCACATCCGTAATAAATCCGACAATTTCATTTGGAGTCTTGTTGCCATGTATGGGCCGGCTCAGGAGGAGGCTAAGACGTCTTTCCTCTGTGAGATGGTTAACTTGGCAAAGGACAACCCGCACCCATTTATCATTGGTGGGGACTTCAACTTGCTTCGTTACCCATTTGAGAAGAGTAGAGGACGGTTTGACAACCGTTGGCCTCTTTTGTTCAATGCAGTCATTGACAGCTTGAACTTAAGAGAGATATCAATGGTGGGAGACAGTTTACTTGGGCTAACTCTCTCCCTGAACCCACATACGAAAAATTAGACCGTGTACTGATGGATACTGATTGGGAATCCAGGTTCCATTGGTGTCGGTACAGGCTCTAGAACATATTGAGGGTTTGTCGCACCATGCTCCCATTCTTTTTGACCACTGGTATGCCTAGACCACCGTGTAACCCGCGCTTCAAGTTTGAACTTGGATGGATGCATCGGGAAGGTTTCCATGAGATGGTCAAAAGAATTTGGGAAAGACCTGTAGCTGGTGATACGCCCATCCAGAGGTGGAACAATAAGATCCGTGCTTTACGCACACACCTAATTGGTTGGGCTCGTCATACTACTGGTTTACTTAAAAAAGTAAAAGTTAAGGCTATCCTCCATAATTGATGCTCTAGAGGCATTAGCAGAAGTTCGACTTTTGTCAACGCAAGAGATTGAGCTTAAGAGCCAATCTAATGCACAGATAGCGAAACTACTGCGTGAGGAGGAGTTAAAATGGTATCAACGGTCTAAAGCTCAATTCATCCTTGAAGGGGGCTCGAATACTCGCTATTTCCATAGTATTGCCAATGGCAGACACAGGAAAAAGCATATTCATTCTCTTAAAAAGGATGAGGGAACGATTGAGGGCAATGAACAACACAAGTCTTATATTACTAACTACTATAAAAGTCTGTTTGGAGCTCCAGAACAGATGATATACCCCAGGTTTCAGATGAGGAAAATAGCCTACTTACTGACCTCTACTCAGAGGATGAAGTGAGAAAGGCGGTTTAAACAAATGAAACATAATACAGCACCTGGACCTAATGGTTTCCCGGCTGAATTCTACCAGAACTTCTGGGATGTTATCAAGTATGATCTCCTTGAACTGTTCAGTTGTCTACATGCTGGACAATTAGAGTTGTTTCGTCTTAATTTTGGTGAGATAATTTTATTACCTAAGGTTAATGAGGCAGAAAGGATCCAACAATTCAGACCTATATGCCTTCTTAACGTTAGTTTTAAAATATTTACCAAATTTCCTACGATTTGACTGAACAGTTTGGCAGATCATGTGGTTCGTCCGCCACAGACGGCGTTCATGCAAGGTCGGAACATCCTCGATGGGGTGGCGATCCTACATGAAACAGTTCATGAACTACATAGGAAAAAGTTGAATGGGGTAATACTTAAAATTGATTTTGAGAAGGCTTATGATAAAGTCAATTGGTGTTTCCTTCAACAGACTCTCAGAATGAAACGTTTTTCTCCTAAGTGGAGAGCGTTAATAGATAGCTTTGTTTCGGGAGGAAGTGTAGCCATTAAAGTCAATGATGACTCTAGCAAATACTTTCAAACCAAAAAAGGCCTTAGACAAGGTGACCCATTATCGCCAATAGTATTCAATATAGTGGCTGATATGTTGGCTATCTTGATCGAACGCGCTAAGTCTGAAGGCCAAATTGAAGGAGTCATTCCTCATCTAGTCGATGGTGGTTTGTCGATTCTTCAATATGCCGACGATACAATTCTTTTTATGGAACATGACATCGAAAAGGCACGTAATCCAAAGTTGATTTTTTCAGTTTTCGAGCAACTTTCGGGTCTTAAGATAAATTTCGTCAACTAGTGGGCTTCGGTGAAGGAAAGGATGGCATTGGGTAAGAATTTAGCCCCACCCCCTGCAAGCTCGTGAATTATTTTGTTTCGGCGAGGCTCAAGAAAATGCCGCCTTGTATGCTGAACTTTTCGGCTGTACACAAGGTCAATTTCCTATCAACTATTTGGGAATTCCGATCCATTATCGGAGACTCACAAATGCTGAATAGAAAAAGGTGGAGGAAAGACTGCAAGTACGGCTAAATAGCTGGAAAGGCAAACTCCTATCCCTGGGGGAAGATTGGTTCTGATAAACTCAGTACTAACGAATATGGCACTGTATATGATTTCATTTTTCCAACTACCCAAAGGAGTGATGACGTGGGACACACGTTCGTTGGGAGACCCCAAGAGGAAGGTATGAAGCAGTGCAGCAGCAAGTTTCCCTCAGTAAGATACCAAGGTTATCAGATCCAGTAGGAGCAAGAAGCACTTCTGAAGGTTGTCAACGGTGCCAGAAAAGTACTTGCGTGTAGAAGGGAGTTCGGCTGTTGACGTGGAACCTGCACACAACACAATCAAACTACTTTGCCCCAACGAAGCAGGAAGGGTGTCAATCTTCCTGGCTTGCTGAAAACAAAGGATTAAACGTATGGTGTGGAAAATAGTGTTTAATTGCAGAGAATGAAAAGGAACAATGATTGCAGTTGGTTGTATTATCAGTGTAAAAGAATTGACCGGGGTCCACAGTTCACTAGTGGTGTCTCTCCATAAAAGATAACTAACATGCTAGGTGAACAAATTACAGCTGGGCAATTGACAAAATATTGAGCGCATGACAATGCATATATATGACATGATGATTACTATGATATTCATGTGGGCATTACGACAAAATATATAGACCGTTATCCAACAACGTCTATGACTAATAATCCACCTCCAGGTTGTCATACCGAGTTCCCCGTTGGTATTAAGTTGCAAGCAACGGATAATCGCATTAACTAATGTGCGTAATGTAAACAAATGCATTAGACCTAACGGCGCACCCTTAAGCTAAGCATCGGTTATTTTATCCCTTGTGGCAACAGCACATCCACAATCTTAGAAGTTGCTGTCACTCTCCTAGATTACCGAGGCATGAACCCACTATCTAGCATAAATACTAACTCTTGGAGTTATAAGCATCTACTTGGTCAAAGCATCTACTAATAACGGAAAGCATGCAAGATCATAAATAACATATAAGATAGATTGATAATCAACTTGACATAGTATTCAATATTCATCGGATCCCAGCAAACACAACATGTAGCATTATAATAAGATGATCTTGATCATGATAGGCAGCTCACAAGATCTAAACATGATAGCATAAAGTGGAGAGACAACCATCTAGCTACTGCTATGGACACGTAGTCCAAAGATGAACTACTCACGCATCACTCCGGAGGTAGGCATGGTGATGTAGAGCCCTCCGGTGATGATTCCCCTCTCCGGCAGGGTGCCGGGAAGAGCTTCAGAACCCTCCCGAGCTAGGGTTGATGACGGCGACGGCTACGGAACTTTTCGTGGATGGAGGCTCGAGTGTCTAGGGTTTTCCCGTGAAGATGAATAAATAGGCGAAAGGGCGGCGGCTGGAGCGACCCGAGGGGCCCACACCCCTCCACGGCGCGGTTGGAGGGGGGCCGTGCCGCCCTCCTCGGTCGCCTCCGTCTCTCCTTCGGACTTCGTGTACGTGTTGGAAAAATAGGAGGTCCTGTCCAGGTTTCGTCCAATTCCGAAAATATTTCCAGAACAGCTTTTCTGAAGTACAAAAACAGAAGAAAACAGAAACTGACACTGTGGCATCTTGTTAATAGGTTAGTCCCAAAAAATGTATAAAAATGCTATGAAGTGTATGTAAAACATGTAACAATTGGTATAATATCAACATGGAACATCAGAAATTATAGATACGTTTGAGACGTATCAAGCATCCCCAAGCTTAGTTCTACTCGTTCTCGAGTAGGTAAAACGATAAAAAAATAATAATTTCTGAGGTGACATGCTACAATCAGAATCTTGATCAAATAGTGTTGTAAAGCACATGTTATGAATGAAGTGATCCAGGTCAATGGTCTATAGTTTGCTAGCAAGTAGATAATGAGCAAACAACTGAATCATATAAGCAAAAACTTATCATGAATAGTACTTCTGAGACAAGCATCAAAGAGTTTTGCATAAGAGTTAACTCATAAAGCAATAGATTCTAAGTAAAAGGTATTTAACCAACACAAAGTGATGGAGAGATAATAACCCGGTAGGCCCATGAAGAGGGAAACGTGATCCGCCAGGAGGGAGGCCCGTCAGGCCAGTTCGCCCTCAGCACGGGCCGGGTTATGTTTCTGGGCCGGCATCTTGGCGGTGACCCGGCTAAGGAAGGTGATATTCTGGAAGGTTCAAGAGGCGGTTCAAGACTTGGAGTGCACGAAGAATAAAGGAGCTAGGATAGGACTTGGAGTTCGGGTAGAACCCGGCTCTATTGTGTACGCGGTCAGAGGGCCCGGTATCTATATAAACCGGCCCCTGAGCCATGGCTAGCAAGACTTTCGCAACCCCCAAGCTGTAAGCGAGAGAACCATCGAGACATACAATCCCTGTAACCTAGATCGAGACTCGGCTCTGTTGTCGTAGCCGGGTTATCGAGATCGAGATCAATAATAAGATAGCAGGAAGTAGGTCTTTATCTCCAATGGAGAGGCCGAACCTGGGTAAACCTGTGTCCACCATCATGGGAGAAGCAAGGAGAGGGGTCGAAAACTTTGTTTTTGGCCAGATCACAGTCAATGAGCAAGGAGAATCCATCGTCGATGATTTTGGCTGGGGGCCGGAATCTGATCTACTTGAATCAGGTGATGTTATTCCAATTGGCAAATTTAATGTTTTTGTGGGCATGATTACAACTAGATCTGCTAGTGATGGAGATTATGAATCTGTGTCAGGAGCCGCCACAATTGTTCAATCTGATGGAGAGGAATCAGTTGGCACAGCTGAAGTTGAGAGGTCCTGAACACGCTGGAGGAACGGCTGGATGACCCGGCAGAAATCCCGGGTGACGCGGTGGAACAAGCCGGGTCGGAATCAATCTTGCCCCTGTTTGAAGGCCGGTTTGGGTATGATGCAGAAGAAGAAGATGATGAGGAACAAGAGTCAAGTCCAAGCCCGGTTCGTAGGGTAGCGGTGTACACCGCGCCTTCGTCCAGCATGCAACCATCACCATCAGCTGTTGTTCCACCGGCCTTTACCCCGGGTCAACAGCAGCTGCCCCCAATTCTGGAGTTGGCAGAACAGAGAGTTGATGGAGAGCCGGCTTCGGTCTCAGAGGAAAGCGAGGGTACGGCAAGATACAGAAACAGTTTTGGGTTCCTGCATAACCGGGCCCAAGGAGAGGAAAGAAGTAACACAGCAGCTGCCCCGGCCTTGTTTAACAATGGCCTGGTCTTAGATCCATCAGCACTTACAAGGTTGGTTACTCCAGAAAACGCAGCAGTTAGAGCAATGGAATTGGATACAGCACGCCGAGCGTTGGAGCAGATGCGCAGGGACGCCGAGGCAGAGAGGCAAGAAATAGAAGCAAGAAAGAGGCAAATAGAGGATGAGGAAAATCGTCTCAATGAGATGACCAGGGCGCACCGGAGGAGGCACCAGAGCCGGCTGGCCCCTGGAGAAAACGTATAAACCCAGCAGTACTGTTTAGGACCCCAGAAGATCAACCAGTTGGTGTCACCCAGGTGGCTCCAGTTGTAAGGGCAGATGTAGAACCAGATAGAGGAACAGGAGCAGCTGGGGTTGCAGTGGCAACGGCGCCGGGTCTTCTCGCTGGGGTAGCCAGGGGAAATCCGGGTCTGCCGCCCAGGACACCAAGGTTTCACACGCCGGCGGGTCACTATTCAAATCCGGCGGATAACGTGTATGCAGCAACTTTGGCGCTTGATCGTATTCCATTGGGAGACACGCCAGCGGAGATTGAAGCCCGGCGTGCCATTGACATGTTACGCACTGCAGTTGTCCAGCAAACTCAGTATTCAAGGGAGAAAAGTGCATTGCATTCCACAACGTATCGTAGCAAGAGTCGCAATGGAGGTAACCCGCCATTGGCCGGGCCTGTAGCGGCACAGCAGCAAAACCCGCCCCAGCAAAATCAAAATCAAAACAATCAGCAGCATCAACCCGCCCCAGCAATTTCCATAGCTCAGCAGATAGTCAATAGATCACGCGCGGGGAGAAGTGCGGGCAATGCAAACCCGGTAGTACCTGCAGCAGGAGTACCACAAGGAGGACCGGGTCCTGCACCAGCCGCGTCTGCAAGCTCACCCGGTAATATCAATATTTCGGCAAGTTCTTCTAGTTTAGCCGGGCCAAAATGTCTTTCAGATTCCATTAGAGCAGAGCCTTTCCCTGAGAAGTTCAAGGAGCCAAGCAAGATATCCAATTATGAGCCCAGCATGGACCCGGCCAGCTGGTTGAGCAGTTATGAGATGGCTGTGTATACGCAATGCCACAGAGAATGTTTGTGCCAAGTACATGTATATGATGAGCGATGGAGCAGCGAAGTTGTGGTTTAAAAATCTACCAGAGAAGTCCATTAATTCCTGGGATGAGTTGAAGGCGGTTTTCACCAAGCACTTTCAGGGTACGTGCAAGCGTTTGTTTTCCATTGAGGATCTTGATCGTTGTATACAGAAAAAAGGCGAGTCAGCACGTCATTGGATGGGCCGGGTCACGGAGATCCTGCACTCTTCATCTGGTATTGAGCCCAAGGATGCAATTTCATCAATGGAGAAAACTTGTAAGTATGCACCACTTGTCCAGAAGCTGGGTCGCATGAAGGAAGGGCACCGGGTTAAGCCGGTCACCATGGCAGAGTTGATGGATGCTTGCAATAGGCACGCAGCCACTGACAAACTCAGGATGAGCCTGAGGAGGAAAGGGGAAAGCACGGCAAATAATGGTGGAAGGAACAATAATGGCTCAGGAAACAACAATAACAACAACAGAATCAGCATAAGCGAGGTCATAATGATGGAAGTTCAGAGTTAGTAGCAAACACCAATACCGGGTTTCAGAGGCAAAGGATGGACGGGAACTACCAGGAAAACAGAGGTTATCAGGAAAATAGAGGTTACCAGGACAACAGGGGTTATCAGGGGAACAGTGGAAATCACAATAGTGGAGGTAGTTACCAGGGAACACGCCCAATGAGTACTGAGGAAGCTTTTAGGATGCCGTGTCCTCGCCATAGCAAGATGGGCAGACCATCCAATCATTCATTGGCACAGTGTGTGGATTTGAATAGGTGGAAAAATAATGAGGTGCAGAGAGCTCTGCAGGGAGCAAACAGAAGTGGAGGACCCGGCCAGGGTGGTAACCCGGCTGCGGGGCCTCTAACAGGAGCAAATGCGGTACCCACTGGAAACCCGGGTCAGGGTCAGAACCAGAACACGAGTAACCAAGGAGGATTTTCACAGCAGCCAAGGCAACTTGGTCAGTATCACATTTATACCAGTGGCACAACAAAAAGAGAGAGAAAGATAGTCAAAAGGGCGGTTAATACAGTGGCTGCTGGAATTCCAAGGTATTTGAGGTGGTCAGAGCATGCAATTACTTGGAGCAGAGCAGATCATCCAGAGGTGGTGGAGCACCCGGGCCTGCTTGCGCTAGTTGTTGCTCCTCAAGTTCATGGCTTCGAGTTGAAAAAGGTTTTGATGGACGGTGGCAGTAGCATCAATATTTTGTACTGGGACACGTTTGTGCGCATGGGTCTGAAGGAGTCACAGTTGCAGAAAACGTCAACAATTTTTCACGGTATAGTTCCGGGAAAATCAGCCACACCAGAGGGTAAAATTTCATTGGAGGTAGCTTTTGGCGAGTCTATCCATAACTTCAGATCAGAGTGGCTCACGTTTGAGGTGGTAAAGTTTCCAAGTCCATATCATGCATTGTTGGGAAGGCCGGCTTATGCCAAGTTCATGGCAAGGCCGTGTTATGTGTATCTCCAGTTGAAAATGCCGGGTCCCAATGGGATCATCACTGTTCATGGTAACAGGGAAATAGCAGCAGAGTGTGATGAAGGGGATGCAGCCCTGGCAGAGCAAACGTGTGCAAGAGAGGAGTTGAAAGCTTACAGATCAAATGTTGACCCACAGGATAACACGGCGCTCAAGAAGCCAATGACAGAAGATGATAGGGCAAAGTTTAAAGCAGCAAAGGACACAAAGATGGTGGATTTTGTGCCTGGGGATTCCTCCAAGCAGTTCGCCATAGGGACAAACTTAACTGACAAATAGGAAAGCGCGCTCATCGAGTTCATCCGTGAGAATCGGGATGTTTTTGCGTGGACACCTAGTGACATGCCAGGCATTCCAACTGAACTCGCTGAGCACCGTTACATGTTGATCCCAAGGCTAGGCCGGTAAAACAAGGTTTGAGAAAAATGAATGCAGAAAGGAGAAAAGCAATTGGAGAGGAGATAGCCCGGCTTCTGGAGGCCGGCTTTATCATGGAAGTGTTTCATCCAGAGTGGTTAGCTAACCCGGTTTTGGTTCTGAAAAAGAATAATGAGTGGAGGATGTGTATTGATTTCACGAGCTTGAACAAGCATTGTCCCAAGGATCCGTTCGCACTGCCGCGCATTGATCAAATGTGATGCAGTTGCAGGTAGCGAGCTCTTGTGTTTTCTGGATGCGTATTCAGGTTATCATCAGATCAAACTTAACAAGGAAGATTGGGAGAAGACGTCGTTTATCACCCCCTTTGGTGCTTTTTGTTACAAGACCATGACTTTTGGGTTGAAGAATGCAGGAGCAACTTATCAGAGGTGTATCCAGAATTGTTTTCATGATCAGATTGGGCGCAATGTGCACGCTTATGTTGATGATGTGGTTATCAAGTCAGAAAAAGCCGGGTCATTTATTAATGACCTTGCAGAGACATTCAAGAATCTGAGAGAGTACAAGATGAAGCTTAATCCTACGAAGTGTGTGTTTGGGGTTCCAGCGGGCAAGTTACTTGGTTTCATTGTGTCAGAGCGTGGAATTGAGGCAAACCCGGAAAAAATTCGTGCAATCCAGAGTTTGAAAAGGCCAGAGGAGTTGGCTGATGTTCAGAAGCTGACAGGCTGTGTGGCTGCGTTGAGCCGGTTTATTTCCCGGCTTGGAGAAAAAGCTATTCCGTTGTATAAGCTGTTGAAGAAGACAGATAACTTTGTGTGGAATCAAGAGGCAGATGAGGCCTTTGAGGCCTTGAAGAAGCAGTTGTCAAGCGCCAGTTTTAGCGGCGCCGGGTCCCAAGGAACCCATGCTTTTGTATGTTGCAGCCGGGCCTCAAGCTGTGAGTGCCGTGGTGGTGGTTGAGCGAAAAGAGGAAGGAAAAGAGAACCCGGTACAAAGGCCGGTCTATTATGTCAGCGAGGTCCTATCAGAAGCAAAGCAGAGATACCCACATTGGCAGAAGCTAGTGTTTGGTGTTTTCATGGCTAGTAGAAAGTTGAAGCCGTATTTTCAGGAGCATCCAATTACGGTGGTCAGTTCTATTCCCTTAGCAGATATCATCAGAAACTCCGAAGCTACAGGAAGAATTGCCAAGTGGGCAATTGAAATGGGGGATTATCACATTGATTATGTGCCTCGCACAGCTATCAAGTCTCAGGCGTTGGCAGATTTTCTTAATGATTGGACACAGTTGAATGCACCACCTCTCACCCCGAGTCTCAAATCTTGGGTTATGCATTTTGACGGGTCTAAACAAGAGCAAGGTTCAGGAGCTGGAGTGGTGTTAACTTCTCCCAAGGTGACAAGTTGAGTTATGTTTTGCAAATTCACTTTGATTGTACCAATAATGTGGCAGAGTATGAGGCCTTGTTACATGGTTTGCGTATGGCAAAGGAGATGAACATCAAGCGTATTAAGTGCTATGGGGATTCAGATCTTGTGGCGCAGCAAGTTTCAGGAACTTGGGACAGAAAAGATGCAACTATGGCGGCTTACAGGCGAGAGGTGGATAGAGTAGCTGGGTTCTTCTCAGGCTATCAGTGGATCACATTGACCGCAGGAAAAACGATGCTGCAGATGCTTTGTCAAGACTCGGCTCACGCAGAGAGCCGGTTCCACCTAACGTTTTCTTGGACGAGCTATGGGCTCCATCAGTCAAGTCCCAGGATGAGGAAGAGTTGGTAGACCCGGATTCGCAGCTGGTGGCTGTAACCCGGGAAATTCCAGAGTGGACAGAACCGTATCTTGCATATCTTTTGAGAGGGGTTGCCCCAGCAGGAAGTCATAGCCCGGCAGATCGTGCGCCGGTGCAAGGCCTATGTGGTCATAGATGGTGAGTTATATAAGAGAAGTGTTTCAGGGGTATATCAGAGATGTGTGTCTGGAAAGGAGGGCCGGCAAATTTGAAGGAAATTCACGAGGGAGATTGTGGTCATCATGCTTCAACTAGGTCCTTGGTTGCAAAAGCTTTCAGGCACGGTTTCTTTTGGCTCACAGCCCAGGCAGATGCAGAGCGCTTGGTGAATAGATGTGATGGATGTCAAAGGTATGCAAGACAGATTCATGTGCCGGCTCAGGAGTTGAGAACAATACCTTTGACTTGGCCCTTTGCAGTTTGGGGGCTTGATATGGTGGGTCCTTTCAGCATGTCTCCTTGTAAGAAAACCCACCTCCTCGTTGCCATTGACAAGTTTACCAAGTGGGTTGAGGTCATGCCTGTTACAAATTGTGAGGCGGCAACAGCAGTGAAGTTTCTGAAGCAGATCATACACAGGTTTGGGTATCCCCATAGTATTATCACAGACAATGGTACTAATATGTCCTTGGGAGAGATGGCAAAGTTTTGTGGAAACAATGGTATACGTTTGGATGTTGCTTCTGTGGCTCATCCTCAGGCCAATGGGCAAGTTGAACGAGCTAACCAGGAGTTACTCAGAGGATTGAAACCACGTCTCCGGGTCCCGTGTCTCAGAGCCGCCGGAGCGTGGGTGGAGGAATTGCCATCAGTTGTTTGGGGAATCAATACAACACCAAACAGATCCACAAAGATGACCCCTTTCTTCATGGTGTATGGGGCAGAGGCAGTTTTGCCAAGTGATATTATTCATGACTCGCCTCGCGTGGCGGCTTACGTGGAGACAGAAAATGAGAAGACCCGGCAGGATTCTGTTGACCTGCTGGAGGAGAATAGAGAGCAAGCATTGGAAAGATCAGCAATTTATCAGCAAGATTTGAGGCGGTATCACAGCCGCCGGGTTAAAACTCGCACCTTCCAGGAAGGTGATCTAGTGTTGCGATGGGTGCAGTCCAAGGAAGGGATGCACAAGTTATCTCCTCCTTGGGAAGGGCCCTTCATCATAAGCAAGAAATTGAACAATGGTTCATACTATTTGGTGGACGCTAGAGAGAAATCAGAGACAGTCAATGACTCAACACACTCTACCTTTTCTATGGAAGAGCGTGAGAGGCCGTGGAACATTGCGCAGCTGCGCCCATATTATACTTAGCATGAAAAAGATGTATCAGATGTAACACATGATGTAACAGGCAGCAGGTTTCAGACGCGCTCTTTTCCTTACCAGGGTACCTAAGGGGACTGGAAGGTTTTTAATGAGGCGGCTTGCTGACCTAACCTTTTCTATCAATAAAGTGAAGGTTGAAACAGAAATTTGTCTTGTCTCAGTTTATGTTTCAGTTTTATAAGCCGGTTATTTTTCTTTGTTCTATATGTATTGTGGCAGTTCTGGGTCAAGCTTGGTCCTGGGGGCTTGTCATTGAGATAGCTAAAGTTATTTCCCCAGGACCCGGCTCATAAGTATCCCCGGGTTTCAGTTTTGGTTGCAGTTGTTTAAGTTTTTTATTTTTGAGGATGCCCAGAGAGTGCGTCCCACCAGTATTTTGGATCAATGGGGTACTGAGGCATAAGCCCTTTACTTTATAAACATTGATCCAGGTCTTGGGGGCTCTTACTGCAAAAAGTCTGTAGCTGCAATCCCAAGACCCGGCTTTTATGCCACTAGTATTCTTGGTTATCTTGCTGTGTAGCTGATGTGACTCGCACTTATATGGCCTGATTGCACACCTGGAAACTCAATCAACCATGAAGCCCATTGGGACTTGGTTTGACCCTGTTTTTCTCAGAGAAGTTGCGCCAGGATATCCATGCGAAAGC
>CAMZMU010000117.1:29461778-29521788 GCA_947311845.1 Poa pratensis
CAGGGTTTGGGAACGAACGGCGACAGCGACGACTAACTCAGGTGAGGGTTTTGTTTCGTCTGTGTGCAGGATTCTCCGTTGCTGGAACAGTTGGTAGTGGAGCCGTCGTCGCTGCACCGACCACGCCGAGGACCTTATTCCTCGCCGTCGGGGCTGAGGCTGTCACGCTCGCCGCCCCGTATGGGTCCGTGGAGGGGACCCCTACCTCCAAAACGAGTCTCTCCGACGCCCATCCTTGGGACCTTCTTCGACAAGGCGCTTGAGGTGGTGCGGAGGTTGCGGCGACAGGAGAAACGTGCTCTGGCATGGCGGCGGCCGTGAAGAGCTCGCCGGTGGTGGCTCAGGTCGATCCGATGATGGCGAAGAATCGGAAACGGACGGTTTTCCAATTTCGCCCAGCATGCTAGTGGGCCACCCTGCGATGGCGTCTAATCTGAACCGCACGAGTCCTTGGGCGCATCTCCACCGTCCGCGTAGGGTCAACCCTAGCTCGGGGTCAGGCTCCAACTCGGTCCCGATCAGCCGCTACGCCATCATCGACTCGAGAAAGCTTCGCCTCCACCGCAATCTCGCGCATCCGCCCCAACCTCACCGCCATCCAACTCGTCGCAGCCGGCCTCCGCCGCCTTCACGCCGCCGTCGCTCCGGTGGACTCGATCATTTGCGTCCGTGGCAGCGGCAAATCCCCTCCCAATGGCGGCGCCGCAGCGCCCGCAGCCTGGAGGGCCTCCGCGTCTGGGACATGCTCGCCCTCCCGCTCCAGCCAATGTCCAACTTCAACAGCAGTTCCAACCTCATGGGACAGGGGCCGGGTGCCGCATGGTGCGCCGCCTCCGCAGATGGCCGGAGGGGCCGTCCCCGGAGTGGGGCGCAATTCAGGCCGCCGACGGGAGTTCCTCCGTTTCGCCCATTGCAGAACCCGTCACGGCAACCAGGCCTTCCGGCGTACATGCCGCCTCCGCAGCAGATGCAGTACCCGCCGTGATGCCAATGCCGCCACCCGTGTACCGTCAGTTTCAGCAGCAGCTCGTCCCTCCGATGCCACAGCCGGCGGGGCAGGGCCGCGACCCAAGAGGAAGAATAAAAGAGGTGTGCAGCAGCCTCCGATCCAGCAAACAATTTCAGCCTCCCGTATATCAGCCACCTCCGGTTTTGACGGAGCAGTTCTTCTCGCGCCACCGACAGCTACCATGCAGGGCCAGCAGCTGTTTGTGCCACCGTCTGTTGTGGCTACCACTGTCGTGTCTGAGGCTGCTAGTGCTGATGGGGTTTCACCGGCAGCTGTGCCGGAAGGGCAGGTTGAGGCAAAGACTGGGTAACTGGTAAAGCCAAGAAATCTTCCAAGTGCTGGAAGTGTGCGTCGATACTCACTCTACGAACGGGTGCCCTGTGAAGCACTACTGCATTGTCTGTGATAACGAGGCGCACCCGACTCTCAGGTGCCCGACTCTTCGGTTACCGAAGCCCATGGCCTTTTCTGCTGGCTATGGTTCGGAGGACACTATTTTTTGCGCAGTTACCGGATAGTGTGTACAAGCCTCATTTGGTTCCCTCGAGCTCTCCCACGGCTTTGGTGAAAATCGTAGGCGATCCAGTACCTACGTCAGCCGTTCAGAGCCTCCTTGCCAGGATGTTTCCCGCTAACTCGTCTTGGACGTGGAGGCTGTACCCCACGGTCCGGATGCCTTCTGATTGGGTTTCCCTCCTTTGAGGATCTTCAGCGTATGGATGGTATGCAGATGGGTATCCCTTCTTCACAGCCCAAGCCACTATTTCTGTCTGGAAGAAAAAAGATGTTCTACCTATGAGGGTGCTGGAGCAGGTTGGGTCCAAGTTCAGGGAGTTCTGTATCCTGTCAGGCATTTTCTTGGTATTTGGGCTGTTGGTTCCTTGATTGGGACGACTCTAGATGTTGATCTTGTCACGCTGAGGAGTAGAGGCATTGTCCGTATCCTAGTTGGGATGCCTTGCTCCAAGCCCTTGGACAAGCAACAGGACTCGACTGGACCTTATGTTGGCACGGCTTGTGTGGTTAAGCTGAAGGAGTATGCCTTCATTTTTCGCCGCGAGTCAGTGGATTTTGTTCCTGATGCAGAGTTCGTTCCTTATTTCTGGCATCGCAAGGAGAATGATGCAGATAACGAGTATGGGGGTGTTGAGGAGGCTTGGAGGACTCCACGGAAACCCCTAATATGAGTGCGTCGCAGAATACAAGTATGGACGTTGATACAAGTCAATCCTCGGGTGCGGCAAATATTGGAAAAACTGTGGCCAGTTTGCACACTACTACTCAGAAGATGAATTATGCTATCACTCCGTACAATCCGAACCCGAAATCTCCTCGGGGATCGAGATAGTAGCAAGGATTCGCCGGGACTCGCCGAGTCTATTGCGAGCTGACGCTGCTCTGTTCCTGGACGCTAACCCCGCTCAGCATGAGACGGGGGCTGCCTGTGTTCGTTCACCAGCCAGCCCTTCTAGGCCAGTGTGGCAACAGGAGGCGGTACAACCGCGTGCAAGTCACAGATTCCAGCCCACAAGGGGCACTGGAGGCCCAGAAGTGGCGCTGGTGGCCCTGCCTGGCTTGCAGGCGATGGAGGAGGTCGACCGCGCGTCGGCGATGGGTCACGGCCCAGCTGGGCCGCTGGCGGCCATGGTTGCCCCGCGGGAGGAAGGAGCGGCGGGGTGGGCTAGGCAGCACATACACCGGGCCGATTCGGCGCAGGCCCGGGTGCGACTGCTGCTTGCTCACCTGCTGGGCTGACCTCCAGGATGGCGGTGCTGCTGGTCTCCGGGGATGCTTCTACTCCAACGCAGCCTCTCCTGGATGGACTTGCTTCAGGTGCGACAGGGATGGGTGCAGTCACGACTGACAAAGACTCACCCATCTCACGTTGCTACATTTGCTGCTGATGCGTGGCTGGGCGGCTGCTACATCACCAATGCCGACCCATGCTAGTGCTTCCCCGTGGCTATGTACACACGACGGAGGATCCATCACGCCTTCCACTCCGCCTCCCACTGCGTCGGCTTCTGCCGATAGGGTCACTCCGCCCCGTCGTAGTGAGAGGTTTGGAGTGGCGTTGGACGGGGCGTCTGCGACGGATGAGGACTCCTTGAAGAAGGCCATGCGTCGCAAAGCCGCGCGCAACTTGGACTACCTCGGTACGGAAATGAATTCAAAATCTTTTCTTTCTTTTTCTCCTAATTCCATTCAGTCAAAGCTTACTAGTGTAGGAGTTAATCTTGGTAGTAGTAAATTTCAAGTAGATGTTTCAACCAAAGTCTTGAGGCATATGGAATTTCACCGTCTTACGTTATTCCTAAACTTCGACTGGGTTGACGGCCACCTATATAGATGAAGAAGAAGCGAATGCCACAACAGATGGTCAGCTTCTTTCTCATCTAATTGGTGAAGTGTCGGGGGTTGGGTTTGGATGACGACGGTTTGGGCTCATTGTATGAGTTAAAAGCATCCGGTCGGAAATCAAAATCTACCGCCAACAAGTCATCCCGGAAACGGGCTAATTTATCCAAATCCACCGCGGTTTCCCAATGAATGGCATGTTCGCAAATAGCAGAGGTCTTGGTGTACATTTGCACTTTGCTGGTAGCATTCGGGATCATAATTTGGATTTCTTAGCTATTTCTGAGACGGGAAGGCGTGAGTACTCGCAAACTCTATTGAACCGACTTTTGGGCGGTATAGACTTGACTTTGATTGGTACTCTTGTCCTCCCCATGGCCGCTCCGGGGCATTCTACTAGCATCAGGATTGATACCATGGAAGTGTTGGATGTTTTGGATGGCGATTTTCATATCAAAATGCACATCCGTAATAAATCCGACAATTTCATTTGGAGTCTTGTTTGCCATGTATGGGCCGGCTCAGGAGGAGGCTAAGACGTCTTTCCTCTGTGAGATGGTTAACTTGGCAAAGGACAACCCGCACCCATTTATCATTGGTGGGACTTCAACTTGCTTCGTTACCCATTTGAGAAGATAGAGGACGGTTTGACAACCGTTGGCCTCTTTTGTTCAATGCAGTCATTGACAGCTTGAACTTAAGAGAGATATCAATGGGGGGAGACAGTTTACTTGGGCTAACTCTCTCCCTGAACCCACATACGAAAAATTAGACCGTGTACTGATGGATACTGATTGGGAATCCAGGTTCCCATTGGTCGGTACAGGCTCTAGAACATATTGAGGGTTTGTCGCACCATGCTCCCATTCTTTTTGACCACTGGTATGCCTAGACCACCGTGTAACCCGCGCTTCAAGTTTGAACTTGGATGGATGCATCGGGAAGGTTTCCATGAGATGGTCAAAAGAATTTGGGAAAGACCTGTAGCTGGTGATACGCCCATCCAGAGGTGGAACAATAAGATCCGTGCTTTACGCACACACCTAATTGGTTGGCTCGTCATACTACTGGTTTACTTAAAAAAGTAAAAGTTAAGGCTATCCTCCATAATTGATGCTCTAGAGGCATTAGCAGAAGTTCGACTTTTGTCAACGCAAGAGATTGAGCTTAAGAGCCAATCTAATGCACAGATAGCGAAACTACTGCGTGAGGAGGAGTTAAAATGGTATCAACGGTCTAAAGCTCAATTCATCCTTGAAGGGGCTCGAATACTCGCTATTTCCATAGTATTGCCAATGGCAGACACAGGAAAAAGCATATTCATTCTCTTAAAAAGGATGAGGGAACGATTGAGGGCAATGAACAACACAAGTCTTATATTACTAACTACTATAAAAGTCTGTTTGGAGCTCCAGAACAGATGATATACCCCAGGTTTCAGATGAGGAAAATAGCCTACTTACTGACCTCTACTCAGAGGATGAAGTGAGAAAGGCGGTTTAACAAATGAAACATAATACAGCACCTGGACCTAATGGTTTCCCCGGCTGAATTCTACCAGAACTTCTGGGATGTTATCAAGTATGATCTCCTTGAACTGTTCAGTTGTCTACATGCTGGACAATTAGAGTTGTTTCGTCTTAATTTTGGTGAGATAATTTTATTACCTAAGGTTAATGAGGCAGAAAGGATCCAACAATTCAGACCTATATGCCTTCTTAACGTTAGTTTTAAAATATTTACCAAATTTCCTACGATTTGACTGAACAGTTTGGCAGATCATGTGGTTCGTCCGCCACAGACGGCGTTCATGCAAGGTCGGAACATCCTCGATGGGGTGGCGATCCTACATGAAACAGTTCATGAACTACATAGGAAAAAGTTGAATGGGGTAATACTTAAAATTGATTTTGAGAAGGCTTATGATAAAGTCAATTGGTGTTTCCTTCAACAGACTCTCAGAATGAAACGTTTTTCTCCTAAGTGGAGAGCGTTAATAGATAGCTTTGTTTCGGGAGGAAGTGTAGCCATTAAAGTCAATGATGACTCTAGCAAATACTTTCAAACCAAAAAAGGCCTTAGACAAGGTGACCCATTATCGCCAATAGTATTCAATATAGTGGCTGATATGTTGGCTATCTTGATCGAACGCGCTAAGTCTGAAGGCCAAATTGAAGGAGTCATTCCTCATCTAGTCGATGGTGGTTTGTCGATTCTTCAATATGCCGACGATACAATTCTTTTTATGGAACATGACATCGAAAAGGCACGTAATCCAAAGTTGATTTTTTCAGTTTTCGAGCAACTTTCGGGTCTTAAGATAAATTTCGTCAACTAGTGGGCTTCGGTGAAGGAAAGGATGGCATTGGGTAAGAATTTAGCCCCACCCCCTGCAAGCTCGTGAATTATTTTGTTTCGGCGAGGCTCAAGAAAATGCCGCCTTGTATGCTGAACTTTTCGGCTGTACACAAGGTCAATTTCCTATCAACTATTTGGGAATTCCGATCCATTATCGGAGACTCACAAATGCTGAATAGAAAAAGGTGGAGGAAAGACTGCAAGTACGGCTAAATAGCTGGAAAGGCAAACTCCTATCCCTGGGGGAAGATTGGTTCTGATAAACTCAGTACTAACGAATATGGCACTGTATATGATTTCATTTTTCCAACTACCCAAAGGAGTGATGACGTGGGACACACGTTCGTTGGGAGACCCCAAGAGGAAGGTATGAAGCAGTGCAGCAGCAAGTTTCCCTCAGTAAGATACCAAGGTTATCAGATCCAGTAGGAGCAAGAAGCACTTCTGAAGGTTGTCAACGGTGCCAGAAAAGTACTTGCGTGTAGAAGGGAGTTCGGCTGTTGACGTGGAACCTGCACACAACACAATCAAACTACTTTGCCCCAACGAAGCAGGAAGGGTGTCAATCTTCCTGGCTTGCTGAAAACAAAGGATTAAACGTATGGTGTGGAAAATAGTGTTTAATTGCAGAGAATGAAAAGGAACAATGATTGCAGTTGGTTGTATTATCAGTGTAAAAGAATTGACCGGGGTCCACAGTTCACTAGTGGTGTCTCTCCATAAAAGATAACTAACATGCTAGGTGAACAAATTACAGCTGGGCAATTGACAAAATATTGAGCGCATGACAATGCATATATATGACATGATGATTACTATGATATTCATGTGGGCATTACGACAAAATATATAGACCGTTATCCAACAACGTCTATGACTAATAATCCACCTCCAGGTTGTCATACCGAGTTCCCCGTTGGTATTAAGTTGCAAGCAACGGATAATCGCATTAACTAATGTGCGTAATGTAAACAAATGCATTAGACCTAACGGCGCACCCTTAAGCTAAGCATCGGTTATTTTATCCCTTGTGGCAACAGCACATCCACAATCTTAGAAGTTGCTGTCACTCTCCTAGATTACCGGAGGCATGAACCCACTATCTAGCATAAATACTAACTCTTGGAGTTATAAGCATCTACTTGGTCAAAGCATCTACTAATAACGGAAAGCATGCAAGATCATAAATAACATATAAGATAGATTGATAATCAACTTGACATAGTATTCAATATTCATCGGATCCCAGCAAACACAACATGTAGCATTATAATAAGATGATCTTGATCATGATAGGCAGCTCACAAGATCTAAACATGATAGCATAAAGTGGAGAGACAACCATCTAGCTACTGCTATGGACACGTAGTCCAAAGATGAACTACTCACGCATCACTCCGGAGGTAGGCATGGTGATGTAGAGCCCTCCGGTGATGATTCCCCTCTCCGGCAGGGTGCCGGGAAGAGCTTCAGAACCCTCCCGAGCTAGGGTTGATGACGGCGACGGCTACGGAACTTTTCGTGGATGGAGGCTCGAGTGTCTAGGGTTTTCCCGTGAAGATGAATAAATAGGCGAAAGGGCGGCGGCTGGAGCGACCCGAGGGCCCACACCCCTCCACGGCGCGGTTGGAGGGGGGCCGTGCCGCCCTCCTCGGTCG
This sequence comes from Poa pratensis, assembly GCA_947311845.1. Classification (NCBI taxonomy): domain Eukaryota; kingdom Viridiplantae; phylum Streptophyta; class Magnoliopsida; order Poales; family Poaceae; genus Poa; species Poa pratensis. The sequence continues at coordinate 29,469,162 of CAMZMU010000117.1, forward strand.
CCTCCGTCTCTCCTTCGGACTTCGTGTACGTGTTGGAAAAATAGGAGGTCCTGTCCAGGTTTCGTCCAATTCCGAAAAATATTTCCAGAACAGCTTTTCTGAAGTACAAAAACAGAAGAAAACAGAAACTGACACTGTGGCATCTTGTTAATAGGTTAGTCCCAAAAAATGTATAAAAATGCTATGAAGTGTATGTAAAACATGTAACAATTGGTATAATATCAACATGGAACATCAGAAATTATAGATACGTTTGAGACGTATCAAGCATCCCCAAGCTTAGTTCTACTCGTTCTCGAGTAGGTAAAACGATAAAAAAATAATAATTTCTGAGGTGACATGCTACAATCAGAATCTTGATCAAATAGTGTTGTAAAGCACATGTTATGAATGAAGTGATCCAGGTCAATGGTCTATAGTTTGCTAGCAAGTAGATAATGAGCAAACAACTGAATCATATAAGCAAAAACTTATCATGAATAGTACTTCTGAGACAAGCATCAAAGAGTTTTGCATAAGAGTTAACTCATAAAGCAATAGATTCTAAGTAAAAGGTATTTAACCAACACAAAGTGATGGAGAGATAATAACCCGGTAGGCCCATGAAGAGGGAAACGTGATCCGCCAGGAGGGAGGCCCGGTCAGGCCAGTTCGCCCTCAGCACGGGCCGGGTTATGTTTCTGGGCCGGCATCTTGGCGGTGACCCGGCTAAGGAAGGTGATATTCTGGAAGGTTCAAGAGGCGGTTCAAGACTTGGAGTGCACGAAGAATAAAGGAGCTAGGATAGGACTTGGAGTTCGGGTAGAACCCGGCTCTATTGTGTACGCGGTCAGAGGGCCCGGTATCTATATAAACCGGCCCCTGAGCCATGGCTAGCAAGACTTTCGCAACCCCCAAGCTGTAAGCGAGAGAACCATCGAGACATACAATCCCTGTAACCTAGATCGAGACTCGGCTCTGTTGTCGTAGCCGGGTTATCGAGATCGAGATCAATAATAAGATAGCAGGAAGTAGGTCTTTATCTCCAATGGAGAGGCCGAACCTGGGTAAACCTGTGTCACCATCATGGGAGAAGCAAGGAGAGGGGTCGAAAACTTTGTTTTTGGCCAGATCACAGTCAATGAGCAAGGAGAATCCATCGTCGATGATTTTGGCTGGGGGCCGGAATCTGATCTACTTGAATCAGGTGATGTTATTCCAATTGGCAAATTTAATGTTTTTGTGGGCATGATTACAACTAGATCTGCTAGTGATGGAGATTATGAATCTGTGTCAGGAGCCGCCACAATTGTTCAATCTGATGGAGAGGAATCAGTTGGCACAGCTGAAGTTGAGGAGGTCCTGAACACGCTGGAGGAACGGCTGGATGACCCGGCAGAAATCCCGGGTGACGCGGTGGAACAAGCCGGGTCGGAATCAATCTTGCCCCTGTTTGAAGGCCGGTTTGGGTATGATGCAGAAGAAGAAGATGATGAGGAACAAGAGTCAAGTCCAAGCCCGGTTCGTAGGGTAGCGGTGTACACCGCGCCTTCGTCCAGCATGCAACCATCACCATCAGCTGTTGTTCCACCGGCCTTTACCCCGGGTCAACAGCAGCTGCCCCCAATTCTGGAGTTGGCAGAACAGAGAGTTGATGGAGAGCCGGCTTCGGTCTCAGAGGAAAGCGAGGGTACGGCAAGATACAGAAACAGTTTTGGGTTCCTGCATAACCGGGCCCAAGGAGAGGAAAGAAGTAACACAGCAGCTGCCCCGGCCTTGTTTAACAATGGCCTGGTCTTAGATCCATCAGCACTTACAAGGTTGGTTACTCCAGAAAACGCAGCAGTTAGAGCAATGGAATTGGATACAGCACGCCGAGCGTTGGAGCAGATGCGCAGGGACGCCGAGGCAGAGAGGCAAGAAATAGAAGCAAGAAAGAGGCAAATAGAGGATGAGGAAAATCGTCTCAATGAGATGACCAGGGCGCACCGGAGGAGGCACCAGAGCCGGCTGGCCCCTGGAGAAAACGTTATAAACCCAGCAGTACTGTTTAGGACCCCAGAAGATCCAGTTGGTGTCACCCAGGTGGCTCCAGTTGTAAGGGCAGATGTAGAACCAGATAGAGGAACAGGAGCAGCTGGGGTTGCAGTGGCAACGGCGCCGGGTCTTCTCGCTGGGGTAGCCAGGGGAAATCCGGGTCTGCCGCCCAGACACCAAGGTTTCACACGCCGGCGGGTCACTATTCAAATCCGGCGGATAACGTGTATGCAGCAACTTTGGCGCTTGATCGTATTCCATTGGGAGACACGCCAGCGGAGATTGAAGCCCGGCGTGCCATTGACATGTTACGCACTGCAGTTGTCCAGCAAACTCAGTATTCAAGGGAGAAAAGTGCATTGCATTCCACAACGTATCGTAGCAAGAGTCGCAATGGAGGTAACCCGCCATTGGCCGGGCCTGTAGCGGCACAGCAGCAAAACCCGCCCCAGCAAAATCAAAATCAAAACAATCAGCAGCATCAACCCGCCCCAGCAATTTCCATAGCTCAGCAGATAGTCAATAGATCACGCGCGGGGAGAAGTGCGGGCAATGCAAACCCGGTAGTACCTGCAGCAGGAGTACCACAAGGAGGACCGGGTCCTGCACCAGCCGCGTCTGCAAGCTCACCCGGTAATATCAATATTTCGGCAAGTTCTTCTAGTTTAGCCGGGCCAAAATGTCTTTCAGATTCCATTAGAGCAGAGCCTTTCCCTGAGAAGTTCAAGGAGCCAAGCAAGATATCCAATTATGAGCCCAGCATGGACCCGGCCAGCTGGTTGAGCAGTTATGAGATGGCGATGTGTATACGCAATGCCACAGAGAATGTTTGTGCCAAGTACATGTATTTGATGATGAGCGATGGAGCAGCGAAGTTGTGGTTTAAAAATCTACCAGAGAAGTCCATTAATTCCTGGGATGAGTTGAAGGCGGTTTTCACCAAGCACTTTCAGGGTACGTGCAAGCGTTTGTTTTCCATTGAGGATCTTGATCGTTGTATACAGAAAAAAGGCGAGTCAGCACGTCATTGGATGGGCCGGGTCACGGAGATCCTGCACTCTTCATCTGGTATTGAGCCCAAGGATGCAATTTCATCAATGGAGAAAACTTGTAAGTATGCACCACTTGTCCAGAAGCTGGGTCGCATGAAGGAAGGGCACCGGGTTAAGCCGGTCACCATGGCAGAGTTGATGGATGCTTGCAATAGGCATGCAGCCACTGACAAACTCAGGATGAGCCTGAGGAGGAAAGGGGAAAGCACGGCAAATAATGGTGGAAGGAACAATAATGGCTCAGGAAACAACAATAACAACAATCAGAATCAGCATAAGCGAGGTCATAATGATGGAAGTTCAGAGTTAGTAGCAAACACCAATACCGGGTTTCAGAGGCAAAGGATGGACGGGAACTACCAGGAAAACAGAGGTTATCAGGAAAATAGAGGTTACCAGGACAACAGGGGTTATCAGGGGAACAGTGGAAATCACAATAGTGGAGGTAGTTACCAGGGAACACGCCCAATGAGTACTGAGGAAGCTTTTAGGATGCCGTGTCCTCGCCATAGCAAGATGGGCAGACCATCCAATCATTCATTGGCACAGTGTGTGGATTTGAATAGGTGGAAAAATAATGAGGTGCAGAGAGCTCTGCAGGGAGCAAACAGAAGTGGAGGACCCGGCCAGGGTGGTAACCCGGCTGCGGGGCCTCTAACAGGAGCAAATGCGGTACCCACTGGAAACCCGGGTCAGGGTCAGAACCAGAACACGAGTAACCAAGGAGGATTTTCACAGCAGCCAAGGCAACTTGGTCAGTATCACATTTATACCAGTGGCACAACAAAAAGAGAGAGAAAGATAGTCAAAAGGGCGGTTAATACAGTGGCTGCTGGAATTCCAAGGTATTTGAGGTGGTCAGAGCATGCAATTACTTGGAGCAGAGCAGATCATCCAGAGGTGGTGGAGCACCCGGGCCTGCTTGCGCTAGTTGTTGCTCCTCAAGTTCATGGCTTCGAGTTGAAAAAGGTTTTGATGGACGGTGGCAGTAGCATCAATATTTTGTACTGGGACACGTTTGTGCGCATGGGTCTGAAGGAGTCACAGTTGCAGAAAACGTCAACAATTTTTCACGGTATAGTTCCGGGAAAATCAGCCACACCAGAGGGTAAAATTTCATTGGAGGTAGCTTTTGGCGAGTCTATCCATAACTTCAGATCAGAGTGGCTCACGTTTGAGGTGGTAAAGTTTCCAAGTCCATATCATGCATTGTTGGGAAGGCCGGCTTATGCCAAGTTCATGGCAAGGCCGTGTTATGTGTATCTCCAGTTGAAAATGCCGGGTCCCAATGGGATCATCACTGTTCATGGTAACAGGGAAATAGCAGCAGAGTGTGATGAAGGGGATGCAGCCCTGGCAGAGCAAACGTGTGCAAGAGAGGAGTTGAAAGCTTACAGATCAAATGTTGACCCACAGGATAACACGGCGCTCAAGAAGCCAATGACAGAAGATGATAGGGCAAAGTTTAAAGCAGCAAAGGACACAAAGATGGTGGATTTTGTGCCTGGGGATTCCTCCAAGCAGTTCGCCATAGGGACAAACTTAACTGACAAATAGGAAAGCGCGCTCATCGAGTTCATCCGTGAGAATCGGGATGTTTTTGCGTGGACACCTAGTGACATGCCAGGCATTCCAACTGAACTCGCTGAGCACCGTTTACATGTTGATCCCAAGGCTAGGCCGGTAAAACAAGGTTTGAGAAAAATGAATGCAGAAAGGAGAAAAGCAATTGGAGAGGAGATAGCCCGGCTTCTGGAGGCCGGCTTTATCATGGAAGTGTTTCATCCAGAGTGGTTAGCTAACCCGGTTTTGGTTCTGAAAAAGAATAATGAGTGGAGGATGTGTATTGATTTCACGAGCTTGAACAAGCATTGTCCCAAGGATCCGTTCGCACTGCCGCGCATTGATCAAATTGTGGATGCTGTTGCAGGTAGCGAGCTCTTGTGTTTTCTGGATGCGTATTCAGGTTATCATCAGATCAAACTTAACAAGGAAGATTGGGAGAAGACGTCGTTTATCACCCCCTTTGGTGCTTTTTGTTACAAGACCATGACTTTTGGGTTGAAGAATGCAGGAGCAACTTATCAGAGGTGTATCCAGAATTGTTTTCATGATCAGATTGGGCGCAATGTGCACGCTTATGTTGATGATGTGGTTATCAAGTCAGAAAAAGCCGGGTCATTTATTAATGACCTTGCAGAGACATTCAAGAATCTGAGAGAGTACAAGATGAAGCTTAATCCTACGAAGTGTGTGTTTGGGGTTCCAGCGGGCAAGTTACTTGGTTTCATTGTGTCAGAGCGTGGAATTGAGGCAAACCCGGAAAAAATTCGTGCAATCCAGAGTTTGAAAAGGCCAGAGGAGTTGGCTGATGTTCAGAAGCTGACAGGCTGTGTGGCTGCGTTGAGCCGGTTTATTTCCCGGCTTGGAGAAAAAGCTATTCCGTTGTATAAGCTGTTGAAGAAGACAGATAACTTTGTGTGGAATCAAGAGGCAGATGAGGCCTTTGAGGCCTTGAAGAAGCAGTTGTCAGAAGCGCCAGTTTTAGCGGCGCCGGGTCCCAAGGAACCCATGCTTTTGTATGTTGCAGCCGGGCCTCAAGCTGTGAGTGCCGTGGTGGTGGTTGAGCGAAAAGAGGAAGGAAAAGAGAACCCGGTACAAAGGCCGGTCTATTATGTCAGCGAGGTCCTATCAGAAGCAAAGCAGAGATACCCACATTGGCAGAAGCTAGTGTTTGGTGTTTTCATGGCTAGTAGAAAGTTGAAGCCGTATTTTCAGGAGCATCCAATTACGGTGGTCAGTTCTATTCCCTTAGCAGATATCATCAGAAACTCCGAAGCTACAGGAAGAATTGCCAAGTGGGCAATTGAAATGGGGGATTATCACATTGATTATGTGCCTCGCACAGCTATCAAGTCTCAGGCGTTGGCAGATTTTCTTAATGATTGGACACAGTTGAATGCACCACCTCTCACCCCGAGTCTCAAATCTTGGGTTATGCATTTTGACGGGTCTAAACAAGAGCAAGGTTCAGGAGCTGGAGTGGTGTTAACTTCTCCCAAGGTGACAAGTTGAGTTATGTTTTGCAAATTCACTTTGATTGTACCAATAATGTGGCAGAGTATGAGGCCTTGTTACATGGTTTGCGTATGGCAAAGGAGATGAACATCAAGCGTATTAAGTGCTATGGGGATTCAGATCTTGTGGCGCAGCAAGTTTCAGGAACTTGGGACAGAAAAGATGCAACTATGGCGGCTTACAGGCGAGAGGTGGATAGAGTAGCTGGGTTCTTCTCAGGCTATCAGTGGATCACATTGACCGCAGGAAAAACGATGCTGCAGATGCTTTGTCAAGACTCGGCTCACGCAGAGAGCCGGTTCCACCTAACGTTTTCTTGGACGAGCTATGGGCTCCATCAGTCAAGTCCCAGGATGAGGAAGAGTTGGTAGACCCGGATTCGCAGCTGGTGGCTGTAACCCGGGAAATTCCAGAGTGGACAGAACCGTATCTTGCATATCTTTTGAGAGGGGTTGCCCCAGCAGGAAGTCATAGCCCGGCAGATCGTGCGCCGGTGCAAGGCCTATGTGGTCATAGATGGTGAGTTATATAAGAGAAGTGTTTCAGGGGTATATCAGAGATGTGTGTCTGGAAAGGAGGGCCGGCAAATTTGAAGGAAATTCACGAGGGAGATTGTGGTCATCATGCTTCAACTAGGTCCTTGGTTGCAAAAGCTTTCAGGCACGGTTTCTTTTGGCTCACAGCCCAGGCAGATGCAGAGCGCTTGGTGAATAGATGTGATGGATGTCAAAGGTATGCAAGACAGATTCATGTGCCGGCTCAGGAGTTGAGAACAATACCTTTGACTTGGCCCTTTGCAGTTTGGGGGCTTGATATGGTGGGTCCTTTCAGCATGTCTCCTTGTAAGAAAACCCACCTCCTCGTTGCCATTGACAAGTTTACCAAGTGGGTTGAGGTCATGCCTGTTACAAATTGTGAGGCGGCAACAGCAGTGAAGTTTCTGAAGCAGATCATACACAGGTTTGGGTATCCCCATAGTATTATCACAGACAATGGTACTAATATGTCCTTGGGAGAGATGGCAAAGTTTTGTGGAAACAATGGTATACGTTTGGATGTTGCTTCTGTGGCTCATCCTCAGGCCAATGGGCAAGTTGAACGAGCTAACCAGGAGTTACTCAGAGGATTGAAACCACGTCTCCGGGTCCCGTGTCTCAGAGCCGCCGGAGCGTGGGTGGAGGAATTGCCATCAGTTGTTTGGGGAATCAATACAACACCAAACAGATCCACAAAGATGACCCCTTTCTTCATGGTGTATGGGGCAGAGGCAGTTTTGCCAAGTGATATTATTCATGACTCGCCTCGCGTGGCGGCTTACGTGGAGACAGAAAATGAGAAGACCCGGCAGGATTCTGTTGACCTGCTGGAGGAGAATAGAGAGCAAGCATTGGAAAGATCAGCAATTTATCAGCAAGATTTGAGGCGGTATCACAGCCGCCGGGTTAAAACTCGCACCTTCCAGGAAGGTGATCTAGTGTTGCGATGGGTGCAGTCCAAGGAAGGGATGCACAAGTTATCTCCTCCTTGGGAAGGGCCCTTCATCATAAGCAAGAAATTGAACAATGGTTCATACTATTTGGTGGACGCTAGAGAGAAATCAGAGACAGTCAATGACTCAACACACTCTACCTTTTCTATGGAAGAGCGTGAGAGGCCGTGGAACATTGCGCAGCTGCGCCCATATTATACTTAGCATGAAAAAGATGTATCAGATGTAACACATGATGTAACAGGCAGCAGGTTTCAGACGCGCTCTTTTCCTTACCAGGGTACCTAAGGGGACTGGAAGGTTTTTAATGAGGCGGCTTGCTGACCTAACCTTTTCTATCAATAAAGTGAAGGTTGAAACAGAAATTTGTCTTGTCTCAGTTATGTTTCAGTTTTATAAGCCGGTTATTTTTCTTTGTTCTATATGTATTGTGGCAGTTCTGGGTCAAGCTTGGTCCTGGGGGCTTGTCATTGAGATAGCTAAAGTTATTTCCCCAGGACCCGGCTCATAAGTATCCCCGGGTTTCAGTTTTGGTTGCAGTTGTTTAAGTTTTTTATTTTTGAGGATGCCCAGAGAGTGCGTCCCACCAGTATTTTGGATCAATGGGGTACTGAGGCATAAGCCCTTTACTTTATAAACATTGATCCAGGTCTTGGGGGCTCTTACTGCAAAAAGTCTGTAGCTGCAATCCCAAGACCCGGCTTTTATGCCACTAGTATTCTTGGTTATCTTGCTGTGTAGCTGATGTGACTCGCACTTATATGGCCTGATTGCACACCTGGAAACTCAATCAACCATGAAGCCCATTGGGACTTGGTTTGACCCTGTTTTTCTCAGAGAAGTTGCGCCAGGATATCCATGCGAAAGCCGGCTCACAGTTAAAGAAACCAAAAGGGTCATCAAAACCACAGAAGATAAGCAATTGGATATTTCATGTCATGTGATTCCACATAGTTTCACCAAAGTTTAAAACAAGTGCAAAAGCACACATCACAGGCATGGTATCAGAATAGCTAAGTTATTACAATAAAGTGCCCAAGGGCCAATGATATAAGTTTTCTAGCAGAGACACAGCATCTGCATAAGTTAAGAGCCGGCTTCTGGAGCCGGGTTAGTGGAAGGAGTTGTAGCTGGGGTGCCATCTTTGGCGCTTGCCGAGTCATCCTTGGCCGTCTCTGCTTCTGCTTCCCGGGTCTTGGGGGCTCCATCAGTGCGCCAGGTGACAAGTTGAAGGGACTGGAAGTAGTGTTCATCTTCATCTTCCACTGGTGCACGCGCTGGAGGTGGCACAGTGGGAGTTGAGGAGCTTGGCGCAGCAGAAGTACTTGGAGCAGTTTTATCACCAGCAACAGATTCCTTGTAGCTCTGTAGCAGGTCGATGCGTTGAGGCTCGTCGTCCACAATTTCTTTATTCGCCTCGTTGTAGCCATACTGGATGGTGTTAAGCTTCAGATTGTTGGCAATTTGGGTAGCCACGAACCGGGTCTGCTTCATAACCCGGCTGTAGGTCTTCCTGTCAAAAGGAGTGCCATCTGCATTGTACTCAGGAAAACCCGATGCCAGAGGAGCCGGGTCAAGTTGGGGATAGTAAGCTTTAGCCAAAGCTAGGCTGCGCATGGCCCCGGCCCTGCATGCAGATTTCTTCAGCAGGTGAATCCAGCCAGGCATTGTGGACAAATGGCCCAGCACTTCAGTGTAAGTGCTGGGCGGGTTTTCCCAGTTTCTTGCAGCTTGATGACCTCGCAACTCCCAAAGTATAATTGGCGGACCAGTGTATACATGCATTTGATTTCTCAGTTGCGGTCTTGCGGATGTTGCCATCACGTGCACCTGCAAAAGGGAAACCAGTGTCAGGCATAGTTTACATGCCGAGCTTGGAACAGACGAAAAATTTACCGGGTTTTGAGAGTATTGTGCTTACCAACAAGGGAGGCAACCATGGCAGTAATCATCTTCTTCAGGCGGGTCAGCTCGCTGGTAGCTGTATTCAATTTCTGTTGGAGGCTGGTCAGCTGCTCTTGAAAGTTTTCTTCATGCTCTTGCATGTCCCGCTTCAAGTCTGAGTTCTCCTGAGTCAAGGCAGTTATTTTTTCTTCCAGGGCTTGAAGTTTGTTTGCCCCTTCAGCCCGGGTCTCAGTCTCAGCTTTTAAGGCTCCTTGTAGCCGGGCCACTTCTTCATTGGCTTGGTTCACATGTTCCTGTTAAAAAAAAAGTGCACAGTTTAGCCTCAAGTTACTAAGGAATTATTAGCCTGGAACTTGGGGGCTACAAAGTTTCAAAAGTTTGCAACAGACAAGTAAAGCCCCAGGTTGCCGCAAGCGTGCTAACCCGGTGCTTGGGGGCTACACGGGTGAAATTTTAAAATTGTTCAAGTGATTAGTCCCAGGTTGCTGTGGACAGCTAACCCGGCACTTGGGGGCTACAGTGTTGAAAAGTTTTTGTAAAGGATGTTGGCGTTTCAAGCACCAAGTTTTTCAACAAGTGATAAATTTGGAGCTTGGGGGCTAGGCAGAGTATGGTTATGCAAGAAGTAAGAAGGTAAGTAAAGTTAAAAGCACACCTGGTACCGTTTCTGAAGCAGAGAGACAAGCTCAGTCTCCAAGTTCTTATGATGAGCAAGGCGAGAAAAGTATTCCTCGCACAGAGCCGGTGTGGACATGGAGTTCAGAGTCGCCAGATCCAAAGAAGCAACCGGGTCCTTGCCCTTTGCAGAGGGATCCACCTTGATTTCTGGTGCTGTGACCTTGGCAATAGCAGTGGACACGCCAGGAGCCGGGCCTTGCTTAGACCCGGTGATCTGGACTTCTGGGTCAACTTCTTTGGTTCCAGACCCATGCCCGGGTGATTGCGCGTCTGGGCTTGGTTTTGGAGCAGCTGGCGGGCTTGGTGGTGTGGTTCACGTTTCTGCGCCAGATTCTTCTTTTTGCGCTCCTCAACATGTACTTCCATTTGGGAAGGTTCAGCTGGCAGGTGGAGGAGAGCTGGAGAAGATTCCGGGTCTTCCTCCACAATAGCTTTGGCACTGAAGCGAAAGAGGTGAATTTAGTTACAGAAAAGATTAAAGTGTTGAAAAATGAAAAGAAAGGAGAGTAATCCTAACCCGGTATTGATGAGGAAATCCTCGGGCGTGCTAGCCGCGTCCGAGGAAGAATCTGATAAACGAGAACGTTTAGGAACCCGGATTTTGCCAGCCAAAGGGTACTTTTTGCTGGGCGTCTTCTGGATCGATTTGGCCCAGCTTGATAAAGAACATGGAGGGATACCTGTGCTCAGTGACATGGCTTGCGAAGACCGGGTCCGCGGTTTTTGTTGCTTCAGCTTCTTTTCAAGTTCCTTTTCCTGTGTTGTATTTGAGTTTGAGATGAGTTCATCATGCAAGTTGAGGAACGAGAAAATGGCACCTTTGCAATTGCAGCCGGGTCCTCTTTTGAGGAGTGGGTGCAGCAGTTTGTGGACCCGGCAATACGTCCGGAGCCGGGTCATTGGGGCCTGGAATGAGAAGAGCCGGGTTATCAGTAGAAGTGTCCTTTTTGGGGACTTCGTTGTTAATCAGCTCGAGGAAGAGCCGGCCTATGGAGTCTGGCTCACCTTCTTCTTCTTCTTCTTCTTGGTCGTCACTTTCTGTGTCCTCTTCAGCAGAGGATGTAGGGGTGTAATCTGCACTCCACCATTTGGAGTCCTGGAAAAAGAAATATCAGTAACAGTTTGCAAGAAGTACCGGGTTACAGTTTACAGAAACAAGTAAGGGCAAGTTTTTTACCGTAGGAGGCTTGTTTTTGGCACTGTACGGGGCGAGCCCGTTCATAGCAATATCAGTCTTCTTTTCGCCAAGGAGCCTCTTGGCGTTCTTCACGATTTGGTCATCCAGCAGAGTGATCTCTGAATAACGCATGTCGTCAGTTTCTTCTGTGTATTCAGAAGAGCCGGGTCCTGATGCTGAGGGGCTGGATGAACCAGCCGATCCAGCACTTGACCAGGTCAGTCCCCCTGAGTCCATGTGCGAGCAGGGCTTTGGCCCGGCGGAGCGTGGGCTCGAGCTTGACCCGGTCTGCGTCTGTGGCGTAGCTGTTCATCTTTGCTTCGTAGGTCATGCCCGAGTTCCGAAAAGCCGGGTAACGAGCATCATCTGACTCGGGTGAAGTGTCTTTGAAATAGAAATATGTGTTTTGCCATCCCTTTGGATGGCTGGCAAGAGCAAGAGCCGGGAAATCACATTCCCTCCGGCGCTGGATCGCCACTCCACCGTAAGGGCCAAGGTTGTCTTTGCGGGATGGGTTGCAGTAGAAAAATTCTAGGAAAAGTTCAAGGCTGGGGGCTATTTGTAAGTAATCCTCGCAGAAAACTACAAAGTTGCTAATGTTGAGAATGGAGTTGGGGCCTATGTCTTGTGGCCTAAGACTGTAGTATTTTAAGACCCGGCGAAAGAACAGGGAACCCGGCGGGCGGAAACCGCGCAGGACATGATCTAAGAAGGCTACCACTTCACCTTCCTTGGGGTTTGGGCGGATCTCCTCTCCAGGGGCGCGCCACTGGATCTCGTTCTGAGCCGGGAGTTCGCCCCGGTTCACGAAAGAAGGGGGTCTTTGTCGCTGGACCTTGTCCAGTTCACTGGAGCGGCTGCGGGAGCCGCGGATCCAGATGCACCAGCAGCAGTACCAGAAGGTTTCTTTGCGAGCTTTTTGGCCGCACGGGGCCCTCCAGATTTTATCTTCTCTTTCGTCATGGATTTCAGCTCTGGAGGAGGACAGAGCGCAACAATGGCGTTATGAACCCTAGTTTAGATGCGGATGTGAATAATGAAATACGGAGCCAATCTAGAAGAAATAAAGGTTGGAATCGGATGAGCGGAATGGATAAAAGTAAGAATCGAGGTTACCTTGGAGATTGACGAGATTGAAGAGCGCGATTGAAGATCGGAGTTCCGGCGGCTGCGGTGGCAGTGACGCGAGCGTGAGGTAGGGGATGAACGTGAGAATGGGGAAATTTACTCTGGGGGTCGTGGCCAGATATTTATAGCCACGGTGAAAACCCTAGGGGTATTGCGGTAAAAGTGAGCGGATAAGATAAGCATCTTCTCCGGGAAGCCAGCGACAAACAGACAGGACAAAAGGAATATTCTTTGACTCCAGTTATGACTAGCAAGTGGTCCAGTTGAGTTGAGATTTTCGCTAAGTGTTGGGTGAGAGACCCGGAGACATATGACCTAGTATGAGAAAGCCGGGTTACGGTATGACCCGCCAAGAAGAGCTGGCCCAGTTAAGCAGAAAGATAAAATAGTGCATTATATGTATTTGTTGTTTTTGTATTTCAGGCGGTTAACCCGGCAAGCCAGGGTACCAGCATTGATCAAGGAAGCGACACAAGTTGGAAGCAAAGCATGGCAACCTGGTTACCTGGTTAACCTGGGGGCTACTGATGGAGGGATAATAACCCGGTAGGCCCATGAAGAGGGAAACGTGATCCGCCAGGAGGAGGCCCGGTCAGGCCAGTTCGCCCTCAGCACGGGCCGGGTTATGTTTCTGGGCCGGCATCTTGGCGGTGACCCGGCTAAGGAAGGTGATATTCTGGAAGGTTCAAGAGGCGGTTCAAGACTTGGAGTGCACGAAGAATAAAGGAGCTAGGATAGGACTTGGAGTTCGGGTAGAACCCGGCTCTATTGTGTACGCGGTCAGAGGGCCCGGTATCTATATAAACCGGCCCCTGAGCCATAGCTAGCAAGACTTTCATAACCCCAAGCTTTAGGCGAGAGAACCATCGAGACATACAACTTTGTAACCTAGATCGAGATCCGGCTCTGTTGTCGTAGCCGGGTTATCGAGATCGAGACCAAGATTAATAATAAGATAGCAGGAAGTAGGTCTTTATCTCCAATGGAGAGGCCGAACCTGGGTAAACCTGTGTCCCCTGCAATGCTAAACAATCTCCCAGACGCCAGTGTCGCCTTGCCCAAAAACTTAAGCTACCCCAAAGTAGCATCTGCCGTGTTATCTACCCCACGACACAAAGGAAGATTTAAGCTTCAGCAATTGCTTTCAACTTTCAACATATATATCTCATGGATATTTGTCAACACAAAGCAATATAATAAGCGCAATATACAAGCATATAAAAATTGTTGCACCAAAGTTGACACTAGTGTTTGCTTCTGAGATAGAAAGAAGTAGGAAAACTGACTCAACATAAATGTAAAAGAAAGGCCCTTCGCAGAGGTAAGCAGGGATTAAATCATGTGCTAGAACTTTTTAAGTTTTTGAAATCATAAAGAGAGTAAAAATAAGTTTTGGGAGGTGTTTGTTAATTGTCAACGAATCAGAAAATGGAAAGTACAATATGACCCCTGCCAACAAGACTTTTAAGAGCGGCTCCCATGAAGGACGTTATTTCTACCAGCAAGGCAGATCATCCCTCTTCTCTTTTGTTTACACATGCAGATATTCACTGTTTGTCATTGCTTGACTGATAAATCAGGGCAAAAATGTTAAGAGAATTAAGCGGTTAAAGTTGTAATTAATTGGGACTGGGCACCCCATTTGCCAGCTCTTTTTGCAAAATTAATGGATAAGCGGATGTATATGCCGCTAGTCCGGTGGTAAAGTCTGTTTGACTGGTGACATAAAGACATCCACCCCATCCTCATGAGCTTGCTAAACATTGACACAAAATAGGAGTAATAGTTTTTGAATAGTTTAAAGGTAGCACATGAAAAATTTACTTGGAGTGGCAAGGAAATACCACATATAGTTAGTTATGGTGGACACAAATGGCATAGATTTTGGCTCAAGGTTTTGGATGCACGAGAAGCATTCCCTCTCAGTACAGAGTTTAGGCTAGCAAGGTTATTTGAAGCAAACACAGGATATCGACCGACACAGCAAGACTTATATGAAAACATATTGCAAGCATTATAAGACTCTACACTGTCTTCCTTGTTAACCAAACCCTTTTACTAGAAAATATCTAGACCTTAGAGATACCAATCATGCAAACCAAATTTCAACGAGCTTTACAGTAGTTCTTCATTAATAGGTTTTAACTACATGATACAAAAGCTTAAACATGAACTACTTGATAACTCAAAACAATTGACAAGTATCAAATTATCCAATACAGTGATCTTCAAAAATATGTAAGCTTTTTCCATTATACCATCTACCACATGTAACATTTTCTGTTCCAACCAAACACCAATCAACTTATTTCAACATAAACTCTCCAAACAATTATAAGTGAAGCAAGAGAGTACTTTCTTTAAAAGAACTAACAGATCTGAATAAGAGATGCATGCAAAACGGGAGCTAAAAGCATAGCAACAGCTAGATAAGAATACTCAACAAGTATAAGTGAAGAATAGGAGTATTCATATGAAAAAGCGGAGCGTGTCTCTCTCCCAATCAAGAATGCTAGGGTCCAATCAAGTTGAACATAAGAAAAATAAAATACTGAAAATAAAAAGCACACAGACGCTCCAAGTAAAGCACATATGATGTGAAAGAATTAAAATATAGTTTCACTAGAGATGACCTGATAAGTTGCTGATGAAGAAGGGGATGCCTTGGGCATCCCCAAGCTTAGACGCTTGAGTCTTCTTGAAATATGCTGGGGTGATCCATGGGAGCATCCCCAAGCTTAAACTCTTCACTCTTCTTGATCACATTATATCATCCTTCTGTCTTGACCCTTGAAAACTTCCGCCACACCAAACTCAGAGTAATTCTCATTAGAGGGTCAGTGCACAATCAAAAACTCGCATGTTCTATAAGGACACAAACATGACCGTTACTTTTAACATTAACTACTGCCACTGATGTTATGTGAAGCTCTTCACCCTAAAAAAGAATTCCACTCAACACTAGTAAAAGAGAGAATGCGAAAAATAAAAGACAGAATCTGTCTAAACAGAACAGTCTGTAAAGACGAATTTTTTCTAGGCACTTACGTTGCTTAGATCGAAAAACTCAAAACTAACGAAAGATGCGTACATATCTGAGGATCACGCATAAAAATTTTCAGATTTAAATAATTTTTCTGTGATTTTACAGAAGTAAAACGGTGAACAGCAGAAATCTGTTCCTGCGCAGAAATCCAAATCTAGC
Source organism: Poa pratensis (assembly GCA_947311845.1). Taxonomy (NCBI): domain Eukaryota; kingdom Viridiplantae; phylum Streptophyta; class Magnoliopsida; order Poales; family Poaceae; genus Poa; species Poa pratensis. The sequence goes on from CAMZMU010000117.1 coordinate 29,484,890, forward strand.
ATCATCTTCCTATTAGAGGCTCCACTTGGCACAACAATGCGATAAAATAAAGATACAAAGGAATTGTTACAGAAGTAAACAACTCCTTGACTCAAAAAGAAAAGAAAAATTTCAGAAATAAAATCATGGGTTGTCTCCCATAAGCGTTTTTCTTTAACGCCTTTCAGCTAGGCGCTGAAAGTAAGAATCAAGTGTTTTCAAGTGAAGAAGCATCAACAATCTTACGCTTAGCTCTCTTACCCTTACCATTATCTTTAGGAAATACTTGGTTACACATAAGTGAAGAGGCGAAATTCATAATGCCTTGCCCATGTATATTGTTGCTCCAAAGCGTTTCAGCAGAGATCTCCCAAGCGTAATTTGTCCTATTCCTGCACATTCAATGACAACATAATCAATAGATATTGTTATCCCCAGGAGTTTTGTAAATACTCCTTCGGCTACTCCTTTTGGTAATTTAATGGTATTATCAGCCAGAGTTATCCAATTTTCACATTGGAAAGCTCCAAAGGTTTAAGGAATCATAAATTTCCCTAGGCATTAAACAAAATTCAGACATGATATCACAACGAGCATGGAAGGTTTCACCATTGATAACAACTTTCATAGAGGGAATCCATCCCGATGGTTCAAATTTACTGGCACATTATCATAGTGTTCACGAATCTGATTATACCTTCTTTTAGACCAGATATGTTTGTTTCAAGAGTATTTAATCTATCATTTATGCTTATGAGACCCGAATCAATTTTACCGGTTGGAGGGCTAGAAATTGTAATCAATTTTTTTTATAGCGTTAAAAGCTTGAGCCCATCATGACGAAGGAAATCTCCTCCTACCACAGCATGTAAAGCATATCTGTAGCAAAGAATAAGACCGAAATAAAAGCTACTAAGGAGCAGGCTTAAAGTCATTTTTGGTTCGGTTTTACCATAGGACTCAAAAATTCTAGACCAAGCATCTTTTAAACTTTCTCCACCTTGTTGCTTAAAGGACCGAACTTCAATTTCAGGGGTACTCATTTTAGCAAAATTAAAACAAGACAAAAAGATAACAACTCGGAAATAAAAGTAACTATTTTTTTTGTGTTTTTGATAAATAAAGCAAACAAGACAAGATAAAAATAAACTAAGCAAGACAATAACAAAGTAAAGAGATTGGAAACGTGAAACTCCCCTTGCAGAAATATTTTTGCTCCCCGGCAACGGCGCCAGAAAAATGCTTGATGACGTGGGACACACGTTCGTTAGGAGACCCCAAGAGGAAGGTATGAAGCAGTGCAGCAGCAAGTTTCCCTCAGTAAGATACTAAGGTTATCAGATCCAGTAGGAGCAAGAAGCACTTCTGAAGGTTGTCAACGGTGCCAGAAAAGTACTTGCGTGTGGAAGGTAGTTCGGCTGTTGACGTGGAACCTGCACACAACACAATCGAACTAATTTGCCCCAACGAAGCAGGAAGGGTGTCAATCTTCCTGGGTTGCTGAAAACAAAGGATTAAACGTATGGTGTGGAAAATAGTGTTTAATTGCAGAGAATGAAAAGGAACAATAATTGCAGTTGGTTGTATTATCAGTGTAAAAGAATGGACCGGGGTCCACAGTTCACTAGTGGTGTCTCTCCATAAAAGATAACTAACATGCTGGGTGAACAAATTAAAGCTGGGCAATTGACAAAATATTGAGCGCATGACAATGCATATATATGACATGATGATTGCTATGATATTCATGTGGGCATTACGACAAAATACATAGACCGTTATCCAACAACGTCTATGACTAATAATCCACCTCCAGATTGTCATATCGAGTTCCCCGTTGGTATTAAGTTGCAAGCAACGGATAATCGCATTAAGTAATGTGCGTAATGTAAACAAATGCATTAGACCTAACGGCGCACCCTTAAGCTAAGCATCGGTTATTTTATCCCTAGTGGCAACAGCACATCCACAATCTTAGAAGTTGCTGTCACTCTCCCAGATTACCGGAGGCATGAACCCACTATCTAGCATAAATACTAACTCTTGGAGTTACAAGCATCTACTTGGCCAAAGCATCTACTAGTAACGGAAAGCATGCAAGATCATAAATTACATATAAGATAGATTGATAATCAACTTGACATAGTATTAAATATTCATCGGATCCCAGCAAACACAACATGTAGCATTACAATAAGATGATCTTGATCATGATAGGTAGCTCACAAGATCTAAACATGATAGCATAAAGTGGAGAGACAACCATCTAGCTACTGCTATGGACACGTAGTCCAAAGATGAACTACTCACACATCACTCTGGAGGCAGGCATGGTGATGTAGAGCCCTCCGGTGATGATTCCCCTCTTCGGCATGGTGCCGGGAAGAGCTTCAGAACCCTCCCGAGCTAGGGTTGACGACGGCGGCGGCTACGGAACTTTTCGTGGATGGAGGCTCGGGTGTCTAGGGTTTTCCCGTGAAGATTAATAAATAGGCGAAAGGGCGGCGGCTGGAGCGACCCGAGGGGCCCAGACCCCACCACGGCGCGGTTGGAGGGGGGCCGCGCCGCCCTAGGGTGTGGTGCCCTCCTCGGTCGCCTCCGTCTCTCCTTCGGACTTCGTGTACGTGTTGGAAAAATAGGAGGTCCTGTCCAGGTTTCGTCCAATTCCGAGAATATTTCCAGAACAGCTTTTCTGAAATACAAAAACAGCAGAAAACAGGAACCGGCACTGTGGCATCTTGTTAATAGGTTAGTCTCAGAAAATGCATAAAAATGCTATGAAGTGTATGTAAAACATGTAACAATTGGTATAATATCAACATGGAACATCAGAAATTATAGATACGTTTGAGACGTATCAAGGAGTCTTGAAACGATTGGATTATTTCCGGTCTAGATTCTTTTGGCTAGGGGATAGCGAGAAGAAAAAATATCGACTGACTAAATGGAGTGTGGTTTGTTGTCCTGAAGACCAAGGAGGGCTCGGTGTTCATGACCTTGAGGTTAAGAATAGAGCCTTGCTTGGTAAATGGCTCTTTAAACTTTTTTCTGAAGATGGAGTTTGGCAAACCCTCCTTAGGAGGAAGTATGTGAGCTCTCAATCTGTGTCTCAGGTTCTTTGTAAACCTGGAGACTCACACTTCTTGGCAGGCCTTATGGCCACGAAGAAGTTCTACTTCCCACAAGGTTCCTTTTCAATTAGGGATGGATCAGAAATTCGTTTCTGGCAGGATAAATGGCTAGGAAACGCCACTCTCCGAGAACAATATCCGTCTTTGTATAGTATTGTGCGAAACAAAAGAGACACGATCGCTACGGTGATGGGAACTTCCCCACCAAATGTTTCGTTCAGAAGAAGTTTATTTGGGACAAGACAAGCATCTTGGAATGCCTTGCTTATCCGCTTGGAACCCATCCAACTGACGGAAGGTCCAGATAAATTTTGTTGGAATCTTACGAAGAATGGCAAATTCTCGGTTGATTCTATGTATAGAGCTTTAATCCTACCTGAAGTACCAGTCGATATTAAGAATAATAACAAAATTTGGAAGATGAAGATCCCGCTAAAAACGAAAGTGTTTGCGTGGTATCTCCGTCGAGGAGTAATTTTTACAAAAGATAATCTTGCCAAATGCAATTGGCACGGAAGTACAAAGTGCGTTTTCTGTCAGCATGACGAGACTATTACACATTTATTCTTGCAGTGTGAGTTTGCTAGGTCTATATGGTCGGTCATCCAGATAGGTTCTACCTTATATCCCCCACGTAGTGTTGCAAACATTTTTGGCAATTGTCTAAACGGTGTGGATCCTAGGTTTAAACTCTTTAGCAGGGTGGGAGCGATTGCCGTTATTTGATCGCTCTGGCTATGTAGAAATGACAAGATTTTAATGATAAAAACGTTTATGTTATGCAGGTTATCTATCGGTGCACAGCAACGTTACGAGCATGGTCGGCCCTGCAACGTGTGGACTGTGGAGCACCGAGACTTGTTTTTGGAGGTGGCGTTGCGTTTGTAGGATGCGGCGAGGGAGTTATTCTCGCAGCATGGATGGCCACATAGTCTCCGGATAGACCTACCACCATCATAGGCGTCTCTACAATTTCTCATTATGATATGTAATTCGCCTTTTTATTTTCCGTATTGGGTACTGGTGAATTGGTGAACTGTTGGCTATGTGCATCATACCTATGCAGAGGCCGGGTGTAATACTTAAGACTTTTAAGTAAAAAAATCTCTTTATCAAAAAAAAAGTCCAGGACTCCGGGTTACACTAAAACGGATGGACGGCCCGGCCAGAAAGAGGAAGGGAGCTGTAGGAGAAGGTGGAAACAGCTGGCTTTGCAGTTTGCCTTTTCCACACAACGTGCTCACGCCTTACCTCTGCGGCTGTGCGTGACCCCCTGCACTATCTTGCTGTGGTAATCTTTACGAATTACTACTACAAATCAACTGGCACGGTATTTTACTAGCTGTTCTCTTTTTTTTTTTGCATTTTTCCACCACGTATATTCAACAGAGAACCAAATACACAGTATCCAGTACAAATACAGAAGAGCATACGTAGGGGGAACCAAACAAGAAACGAGATCGGCAACTTCACCGGCGTCGACGAGGAAGACCACCAGCCGCCACCTTGCCACAGTCAGGGAGACATTTGCCCTATGAGAGACGCCGCCTTGCACGTCCGCCGCGCCGCGGCGGAACCTTTGACGATGAACGACCTTGGCGAGCGCCCCCTTGTCCCAGCGATTCCACCTTGCCGCGGCCGTCTTCGGAGTCGCCGCCGGAAGCAACCGGAGAACCCGAATCTTGAACACTTGGAGGCTCCGCCGTCCTCGGAGCCGACCAAGGGAACGACGCCCACGGCACCTCCGCGGAGATGCGAGGGCGCCCGTGGCGGTGGATCGAAGACGACGCTCCGCAGAGCGCCGCCGCCGGAGAAGAGATCCACCGCCCGCAAACACCAGTCGCCGCGCCTCCACCTCCAGAACGCCGGCGACCTGCAACCAAAGAACTCCTACACTATATACAGGACACGAGACGGGATCCCCCGGTCTCCCGCCGCCGAGGCGGCCGGCGGAGGCCGAGGGATCCGACGAATCGAGCCGGCGAGGTGGAGAACTCCGGTGGGTTTCAAAAATCGCCCTCCCCTGAACTGTAGACGGGAGGGGATAAGGCAGTCACTTCTCACAGTTCTCTGACCTGCAGGGTTTACTAGCGGTTCTCAAAAGTAGCTTTTCAGTTAACTTTCAACGTATTATACTACTCAACGATTTAAATCACCATCGATCGAATGCAGTTGCATACAATTCAGCAAAACAAAACGCGACCGTGCATGAGCACATGGTTACTTACTACTTCTGAATAACATGTACTAGTACTTACTTGGATCCGAAAAGAGCTTCGAGAGCTGTGCAAGAATTTGTACTACCACGATACATTTTGTATGACAATTAAAACAGATCAGAGGGAGTATTTTTTTTTCTACGGGTACCTGAATAACAATCTGGGTAGCACGTGATTGTAGTTATCATTTGCGTTGCCTTGCACGGTTATACGTACACTTGGAAATTAGATGACTTCTATTTGTTCAAATGTCCTAGCGCAATGGCCTCGATTAGTTGTCAGCAAATTGGATGGGCATGCATGGTTCAGCTGGTCCCTTATTAATTTGTTCAGCCTTCACTCACTGTGCGTCATAAAGACCGGCACCACGCAGGACATAGCTGATGTGCGCAACGCACGGATGCGATCTGGCAGTGCGCGCATGATAGATGATGGCAGCGTGCCGTGGCGAAAGAAAGAAAGAAAGTGGATCAAACATACAGCGACCGAGTGTGTGTGGTGTGTTCCCGTCCCGGTGACGCAAACGCCGGAACCCGGAAGTGATGTATAGGTCCGTACACGCGCGGTCCCGGATGGCACGTGAGAAGGGGGCCCCCGAGACAGCGTGCGCGACCGGGTGCGGGTGGGTGGATCCATCCTCGACCGGGTTGCCACTTGTGCTGTGTGCAGGCCAACCCTTTGATCCATCCACAGTACCACGTACGGTTTCATCTCTTTTTCTTTCTCGCGATCCAGACGCCATCATTCCCCGCCCGGACTGGCGCTCCCTGATCCATCGATTCTCCACCCTCGATGGCTCGATGTCCTCGTACCAGAGCTGGCCTGGCTCCTTCTTTCTTCCTGCCCTCCAACCTTGCATGTGAAATGTGTCTCCGCTTCACTCTCCTTTTCTTACTTAATCTTCTTCCTTCTAATCAACACTATATTCTTCGATTCAAAACAAGGTCTACACGAAAATAATGCGCATTGATGACGTGGTTCCATTCTGACAATCGGTTTCAACTTTTGTTAATTGTTAACTCCTAATTTCATGTTCATGTTTGATGCCTTTTTAGACGAATTTCGTAAAATTAATCACACACAATCGACGGTTTTGAAATTTCCTTTTAGGAGTATCTTCACATCACCATTTGACACAACTCTCGTGTCGTAAGTTTTTCGTTTCGTTGATCGTAGACGAGTAGATCTTGTGTCCTATATGCGCGTATTTAGACTGTTCTTTGTACGTGTCGTTTCAACCTCCGCTCCTCGTCCTGAACTCCGTCGTTGTAGTAGCAACTAGTAGGCTAACCGATCTCTTCGTTGACGAACTCTGCCGCCGCCGCTACAAATTAGGCAACGAGCTTCGCCATCGCCGTACTCGCCACATCCTTCGCCGGCGACCTTCGCCGCCATGGCCACTCGCCATGTATCTGTCACTTAGAACTGTCCAAGTGTGTTGATGGGAGGTTACTCCACCTATATGGAAGAAGGTTAGACTAACTATCACAGGAAATATGAGCATATTGTTTGGTCAGTTACATATGGCGACCTGACGTAGAGATATGCAGGCTACTAAACGACATGCACAACATGTCTGTGATGGTGATTTCGTCATACCTAACCCTCGAGGCCTACCCGTGGAACTTAAAAGTCGCATATGTCTGTGATGGTGATTTCGTCATACCTAACCCTCGACATGCACAACATGTCTGTTACTCCACCTATATGGAAGAAGGTTAGACTAACTATCACAGGACGGCTGTAGTAGCATATACTAGGAAAATTAGCGCGGCGACACGCCGCGCTCGTGTGGTGACAAAATATAAATAACTTGAAGCTAAAAGTGTGAAACAACTGTACAAAAGATCTAGTTTTCAGATTTATCGTGATCGGACAAAAGATATCGTGATCCATTAGACATGAGTGCAAACACATGTTGGATATTAATGGAAATAAGCTGAGTGTAAAAAAAAAAGAGATATATATTGTGGAAAATACCTTGGATTTGATGCTTCATTTGGGCGCCAATGTATAGACTAATTGTCGCCACAAAGCTGAGTTTTCTTCTAACATCATTTGCATCATAGGATTAGGTATTGTTTAAAAGGTGAAAACAAAACAGGCACTACTTAAGCAGAGAATTAAATAAAGTGAAATAAAAGAAAATCATTAGGAACACAAACCAAAATTTGAGAAGGGTGTTTATGACCATGAAATCCTTTTTTGTATGTGAACTACTTACAATTTACATAAAGTCACCTATGCTGTAGCTGAGTGACATAAATATATGATGTGCAGATATGATATCCGAATTAGTACGTATGATCATACATGTATGTCACTGTATGGGACCAAGTACATGGCTTCTGGAACAAATTTAATGCGCTCGTCAAGAGGATAATAGAGGGAAAAGGAGAGGGGATGCACGATTGGTTTTAAAAGGTAGAAAATATTTAATGTTTTTTGTACGGAGTAAGTGTTGGAATGTTATTTTATTTGATAAATTTACGCATCCAAATGGAATTAATGTAGACCGTTAAGAAGTAGTTAAAGAATATACGGGAAGTAAAAGTTTTTTTTTTAAGTAGTGGTAATTTGAATATAGAGAAGTGGGGAATTAAGATAAGAAGATCTGTAAATAAATGAGTAATAAATTTTAAGTCTGCAAAAATAAATTTATGAGGGAAATAAAATAAGAAATTTAAAAATAGAGTAGGAGAAAATGGGAAAATAAGAAGTAAGCGAACAGTCTTAGAGTAATAAAAATAAATATGTAAGGGAGGTAAAAGTAGGGAAAAAAGATATAGTAGGGATAATTAGGGAGTAAACCTAAATAAGTAATTTTGAAGTCCCTATTTGTGCGCAATGTTCGTAAGAAGAAATGTGGAAAAATAAATAATAGGGAAAATTAAAACAGAGAGAAATTTATTAGAAACCAAAAAAAAAAAATATTCGTAAGGGACAGGGAATGTTCACGCATGATCGGAAAAATAGATAATGTTCGTGAAAAGAAGTTTGGGGCAAAAAATAGGTTCAAACTATAAGGGGACAAATATATTAGGAGGGGGAAAAATTGACCAATTGTACCGGAGGACCGATTTGCAATTTTGAGAAAACGCGGGGACTTTACTGGGAAAATGTTTTATTCCGCGAGGCCGGCTCACATTTTTTGGGAAGTGCGAGGACTTGTCTGCAAAAAAATGGGACGCGGGACTTTTCTACGGAAATGTTTTATTTCGGAGGGCCGATTAATAATTTTTGGAAAATGGGAGGACTTTACTGCAAAAAAGCGGTACATTTATATGTCCGTCGAAATAAAAAGGTTAGAACATGGAAATTGTTTGGTAGGGTGATATACGTCTACTCGTGAGAGGAAAATTCGAACGGACGACTGAGTGTGACGAATTTGTCAAAATGCGCCAAATGTTTTTGTGAACCTGGATCCAAAATTGAGGGGCTAGAGTCGACAAAACTCGAAACTGATCACGGGAATGGAACCTACTTGTGGACACGCATATATTTTGTGTATATATTTTTCGTCAAAATGATTTTTGGGAAAGGATTTTTCTGGAAAGAACAAAAAAAAACTACAATACACACGGGTACTGTAGAAGTGCGTTTCTGTAGCACTGCTACAGTACCGGAACGTGGACATGCCAACGGAAGGCTTAATAGGTTAGCTTCTGGAAAGAACAAAAAAAAAAATACAGTACCCACAGTACTGTAGAAGCGCTTTACTGTAGCACTGCTACAGTACCGCGACGTGGACATGCCCAGCGGAAGGCTTAATAGGTTAGCTTTGATATAGGTATATCTATGTACTGACTTCACAAGTCAAAAAAAAAAAACGTGTAAGTACGATGTGTACAAACATGGATGGTTTTATTTACTATGGTACAATGTTCTGGTTTGACATAGTGGGTGCTATAGGCCCCTTCTTTTCAGCTTATTTTTCAGATTCTCCCAGAAGCTACCCTCTATCAGATTCTCCCAGAATCTCGTTTTTTAAATTTGTTTAAACTTCTAAATTTGTCTTCCCAATACTTATTTAGAATTTTAAACAAATTTAAAAAACGAGATTCTGGGAGAAACTGATGGAGGGTAGCTTCTGAAAGAATCTGGAAAATAAGTTGAAAAGAAGGGGGCCATAGTTGTCTGTTCCTCGCTTCTCATATGATTAATTAGTTCTTTGGGAATTTAGATGTGTTCCGATGCTCGAAACTCCGCAACCAGCCTACCATGCATCATTACCTTCAAGAATTATGAATAGACCCTTCATTTGATTTTTCGAGGTCTAAGAACCGACAAATTGTCAAGGGATCATGCTCTCAAGCGGCCTTTTCCCCCCGACCTTATCCTTCCCCGTCACTGTGCAGGAGGAGAGGCGACTTTTTGGGCGACTCCGTCGATCCACCGCGTGCGCGCCGCGAGGCGTGGGATTCTCCTCCTCCGCCGGCCGCTTCGGCGGCGGGACGGTGGGGATCCCCGTCTCCGGCCTGTACATATGGTAGGGTAGGGTGGAGGTCCTGCTGGCGGCGCCTTGGAGGAGGTGGGGCTGGCGGCGGGCGGTTTGGTGTCGAGGCGGCCTTCTCCGGCGGTGGTGCTCCTGGGGGCACGCCGTCGCCGCGCTCGACTTGCGGGGGCTCGAGGCCCGGCGTGGCGCTCGAGTTCTTCGGCTCCTCGCCGGATCCGTGGTGGCGGCGGATCTGGCGCCTGGAACTCAGGGCGGGGCAAGGTCGGCGGCTCCTCTCTGCGTCGACGACGAAGACGGCTGCGGCAAGGTGGTGAAGATGGTGGGAGAGGGCACTCGCCGTGCCGTTCATCGGCTAGGTTTCCGTCGCTGCGCGGCGGACGAGCTTTGCGGCGTTCTTCAACAAGAGAGGTGCTCTCGGGGCGTGGTGAGAAGGGGGACGGCGGCCTTCGTCCTCGACGCCGGTGGATCTGCTGCGGTTTGCCAATGCTCTGTATCCCCTACGTATGATGTTCTGTTCTTCGTTTCTGTACTTTGTACTCTATACTTGGTATGTTGTTGAATATACGTGGGCTTTAAAAAAAAAAAAATTAGAATCTTCAATTGCCTAAACAAATGCATGCGGGTGCTACTACTAGCATGTGGAATAAAATGTCTCCCGCTGATCATAGTATAGCTGCAACTAAACTGCGAACTCTCGGGTATTCGCAGTTTGATATCAGGGGCAAACACCTCAGTCTTATCCTCTCGCTCTCGTGTCGCCCCCCGCGGCGACACTGGGGCGCCCAATCTCCGCCGCCAACCGCCCTTCCCCTCGCCTCTTCTCGCCGCCGCTGCCGCCGGCGACTGCCGCGGTGGCGGCGGGCCGACCGTTCTTGTAACATCCCAAAATTATTAATCAGTATTATTATTCCAAAAATGAGAGCCAACAAAAACTTTTGTTGATTATTAGGTGTTGATTGTAAATTGTTGCTTGTGATAGTTATTTCTTGTTGCTTGTGTTGTTGTTTGCTTGAATTAACAATTTGAAATACAAAAAAAAAACAAAAGTGGAAACAAGAAATAAATAGAAGTGGCAAGTGACACACAAAGAAATTAAACTTACTTCCAAACAAAATTCAGAGGAGTGGTATAGTAACCACTCTCATTTCATCCTTACTACTTATCTCTCTCAAATAATAATATTACACCTATTTTAAAATTCAAAAGTAAAAACAATTGAAATAAACCAAAATACTATAACTAAAACTTTATGAACAAAAATGATTCAAAACATTTTATTTTGAAATACCAAATTTTGTGGAGCTACTACATGCTATGTGGAAGGCTCACAAATATTTTTAAATTTTTCTAAATTGTTTAAGTGCCCTAAATAAAATCCTAAAATGCTACTGGACTAAAAAGAAATAAAAGAAAATAGAAAAGGAAAAGAGGCAGGGTTTTTTCGCAAAATAGTCATCCCCTACCTCTCTCCTAGCTCGCTGTAGCCGCGCCGTGTCGCAGTGGTCGTCGACGCCGCGCCCAGGCCCCCCAGGCCCCCCCTCCAGCTCGCACCGCCCCTCTGCATCCTCTGCGCCGCAGAGGAGAGCTCTCGAGCGCTCTCGCTCGCCCCGACGCTGCCCTGTCCCCCTCTGCTCCGCCGAGATGAACTCGACGGCGCCGGCCAAATTCGGCCCCCCCTCTGTTCCCCGACACGCACCCGTCGCCATAGCTGCACCTAGCTCCCGCCCGGACCCCTCAGACGCCCCTGCATTGAGCTCCCTGCACGCGTCGCCGCGCAGTCGAGAGGAGGATCCTCTCCCGTGCGCCATGGACGCCGCCGTGCACCGCGACCACCGTGGACCGTCCTCGCGCTATAAAACCTCCCCGAGCCCCTCTGGACACTCCACACCATCCTCACTCCCTCCCCCCCTCTCCAATTTCACCGTGCACCGCCAGGAAGGCGTGCCCTGCCGCAGCCACTGCTGCCGTCGAGGTTGGACGTGGCCGCGACGCCACACTCTCCCTTTCTCTTCAATCTGGCCCGCACTCTCTTCTCCACCCACACCGCACTCACACGCCTCGCTTTTCCCTCTGTTTAGGGCACAGGAGAGAAGCCAGGACCTCACCGGAGCTCGTGTCCGTGGCCGTGGAAGTTTGAGACCTCGCCGTCGTCGACCGGAGCCTCCGCAGCAAGTTCAACTCGCACCACCGCCTTCCTCGAGCCTCCGCCGTTCTCCAGCACCCTCTCCGCAACTTCCCGAGCCCCCTAGGTGAGGATCCTTCCACGGCACCATCGCCGACGCGACGGCGCCGCCCGTTTATGGTCGTCGTTGATCGCGGCCTCTGTGAGCCGTTGGATCTGGATCCAACGACCACGTACCGCTTCGCTTAGAGAGAGGCTAATGGGTTGGACCCACCCGTCAGCATTTTGAACATTATCCACAACGCGGGATTTTTCCCTGAGTCACTGACGGGCTGGCCCCACCTGTCAGATTTCTCAACATTATCCAAACAGAACACAATTTCGAATTTAACTTTCTCTGGAATTTCAGTATTGACATCAACTTAGAAAATCAATATCTCAAGATTTACAAGTCCAAATAAATCAAATCCAAATGTTCTGGAAAGCTTATGAAATTGTTTAACCAACTCAAGTGGATTCATTTAATTTAGATAAATAATAAAAATGTATTATTAAAAATACTATAGAAGGTTTAAATTCTAAACTTGTTTGTTTCTGATACTCTGTTAGTCCAATTAATTCCAAACCAATTTTGCTAGCTTAGTACTGCCATGTATTAGCTTCCCTAATTTTGGTAGAATTATTTGTGCAGTGTTAATTGTTTAGTATAAAGTTGAAGTTTGAACACCCTTCTGAACTAAAACATTTATAGATGTTTAATGGTTAACCCAAATGATTTAGGACCAATTTTTTTAGGTCACATTTAGTTAAGGTAAGTTACCCCTAAAAGGATTTAATTTTTGAATAACATTAACTTGAGTTGTAGCAAAAACTTGATTAATAACTTACTGGATTAAAACAATTATGTAGGGAGTTTGGTAACTCCAATTAATCCAAACCCAATTGTGTTGTCTTCTACACATCAGTAGCTTTCTGTAGAAATTTAGTTTGTATTTTTGTGACCAACAGAACTCAAGTTATACAATTAAACATGTTAACAAGTTTCTGCCATAATTTAGACATAAATTAATAATGTTTAAATTCAATTAATTTGAAACCAAATTGTATTGTTTGATGTGTGCAGTAGCTATTTGTGATGCTTATGATTGTTATGTTGTGATTTTGCTTGAGTAGTTTAGTGATTGTTTGTATTTGTTTGTTTATTAATTAGACGAGAACGCTGTCGGATTTATCGAGGAAGGAGAGTTTGTTGAATCTGAAGATCAAGACCAAGGCCACTTTGCCGAGCAAGGCAAGCTACTCTCTGAGCTTGCACTACAATTCATGCATCTATTTTTATATCATGATTTACTCTTAAGGCAAAGATTTATAAAACCTTTTCAAAACATATATGGAAATTATTTTGCCACCTAAGTAGAAATAGAAGATAGTTATATCAAATTATAGGATGGGAAAAAATAAATATTGTTTATTCAAAACTCCTTTGAAATACTTGTGTGATTATGGAATACTGAGATGTCGGTGTTGAAATGGAGAAATGGAGAATGGAGATGTTTATGAAAAATGCACAGTGTGTCCTAGTACTATGACGACCAATCTTACCCTGTGCGACCACATTTACCACATATGGGAAAAGGGCTTAGTCATATAATTTGCTCATATTAGTATGGGATACCTCATCGACGGAGATGACTCCGTTATGCATGAGGGGATAGTGTGTTGATCTACCCCTGACCCGGGTCCTCGCTCAAACTCTATGAAAAGATAAGGAGGAGGATTGAAGGTTCCACCATAAACCGCCGGGCAAAACCTATGAGTCCTCACACTTAGATTCCGACGGGCTGGGTTAAGTGTTGATGGAATGTCATATGGGCAGGGTCCTATACTAGCATGAGCAAAGGACAGGCTATGGTCGGTGGCTTACTTCGCATACACCTGTATGGCGAGACGTGGCAGACACGATGAGTTGCCGGATGGATGTGGGAAAAGCGTGCTACCTCTGCAGAGTGTAAAACTATTCGAATAGCCGAGTCCTCGGATATGGACAGTTGGGAGGCTGTCCTAAGACCATGTGCAAGTTTTTGAAAGACTTTGAGTTTTAAAAAAAAATGAAGTGGAGAATGTTCCTACACCTATACCAACGGATCGGTATGAGGTTGTTGGAAGAAGTGGACCATGATGGACTATGGTCGGAAAAAGGGGGAGTTTTGGAGAAAAAATAAATGGTGATTTCTTTAAAATAGTTATAAAACTCTTCTTACCTTTTTCAATAAAGATATAGAGATGTTTTAAATAAATAAAAGTTGAAATTAAAATAAAACTAGTGCATACTCATGTTGGGGTAGTTTGCGAGTACATTCAAATGTACTCATATTGGTTTCGTCCCTGGCTATTGTCCTAGCCAGACTACGAGGAGGAGCACTACGCCGAGCAGGAGTATGGCGACTTCTACGCAACTAAGGATCTCCACAAGTCAGCTGCCTGTCGGGTCGTCATCGTTAGAATTGATGTCTACTACGCCGTAGCTTCCGCTGATATTTTGGTTTGGCCCATGAAGGCACCTATGTAAGACTTGGTCTAAATGACCATTTATGTAAGACTTTTAATTCGGTATTGTAATGGATGTAAACTTTGGTATCCAATTCGGATTATGTGCAACGACAGACTGATCACGGGATCGTTGTGTTAAGCATAATCGGGTATTTCGGACAGCTAGTCCGGGGTCCCCACAGACTTGGTATCAGAGCCATCCTGACTTTAGGAAACCTTAGTTAGCATGGTCGTAGATAAATGTTACAAAAGTTAATTTCTAAAAAGAAAGGAGTGAAGTATTTTCGAAAACTGCTTATCTCCAATCCTCTTACTTATGCAAAATTTTACTCTCATTAAATATACATTTTCCCTGTATCCTTAAAATTTTGCACACTTCTCATTAAGCTTAAAATTTGACTCACTTGTTGCCTCACTACATTTAAAATTTTGATACACTTGTCACCTCACTAACTTAAAATTTTGTTAAAAATTGTAGATGGCACTCCATTGGACCGAGTTCGTTCAGCTTGAGAAGGACAGCAAGCTGACGTTCGAGAGGGACTTGTTCGAGTTGAGCAAGCTGTTAGGTCGCCCCGCTCCAGAGTTCAAAGGAGCTCAGGTTGACGTTCACGGAGTCGGGAGACTGAGTTGGCTCATCGAGTCGTCAGTTCGCAGGAACATCAAGTCTCCCAGTTCCAGGACGATCATCTTCACCACCAAGGCTTCTACCTGGGTTGACGGTCTCTGTACTGCCACACAGAGGTTGCTAGCCCGACTTTGTGAGGAGCACAAGGCGGAGTTGGCAAACTCCCGTTTCCGGTTCTACGGGAGGCGCAACAGCGACGGACACCCTACTCCTACCCTTTACCACCCGATGTTTGGGAGCTACATCATGGACATGGAGCTCTTACTTCAGTACACCCAGGATGATCTGATGCGCACTAGAGTTCAGCTTCACTTTGATCGCATCTCGCTCTTGAGATTCGCGAGAATGAGGAGAAGCTGCTGGAGGAGAAGGTCGCTCTTCTCAGGAAGAGGGCCCAGCTGAGGAGGACCATCGTGAAGCTCCGCAAGAAGGTGGCAGCAGGACCAGCTGATCGAGGATCTAGAGCACCATACTGACGAGATGGAGGAGGAGGGCGAGGATCTCCGCAAGGAGAACAACGCTTTCCTCAGTGACGATGATGACTTCGTGGAGGAGATGGATTATGATCAGGAGGAGATGAGGAGGAGTTAGTTGACGAGGAGGAGGAGCCACTCGAGGCAGTTCTCGAGGACGAGGAGGAGGATCCCGAGGAGCCACCTACCAGTCAGATGCTGACGTTAGAGCTGAGGTTCCACCTCAGTAGGCGAGTGACTTGATCACTACCGCAGGATTAGGTTGACCCCCTATCGCTAGTCGAGTCGAAGTAGTGGTTCTTTTGGAAACCAGATGTTATGTATCTTAGATGTAGGTGATGTTGTAAGCTTGATGTTGTAAGCTTGATGTTGTTGTGAACTCCTTGATGTGATGTTGGAATATATAAGTATGTTTGTCTTGTTTGATCTGTGTAAATATTTTCATATAATCTTAAATTAATCAACCACTTGCGAAATCATCTTTTCCCTTAGTCGAACCTTTTGCCTTGCCTCTTATACCCGGTGTGCTTCAGGATGCCGCCCCGTCGTGCGGAAGGAACGCACCACCACCACCGGACCCAACCCCCGCCCAACTTCTCGCGCTTATCATGGAGGAACAAATGCCGGGAGGAGCGCCAAGCTCATCTCGCTGCCCTACAGCAACTCGCAGCCGCTTATAACAACAACAAACAACAACAACAACAACAACAACAACAATGGTGGCAATGGCGATGGAAACCAGCGATCCACCTTAGGCGATTTCCAGAAGACCAACCCACCCACCTATTCCAAGGGACTTCACCCACTGGAAGCCGATGATTGGCTTCGCACCATCGACAACAATCTGGAAGTTGCTGCTGTGGAGAAAATGAGAAAGTGTTGTATGCAACCCACTATCTCGCTGGACCTGCAAGAGCTTGGTGGGAAACTACCAAGGCTCTCCAGCAAGCTGGTCATGTTATCAACTGGGCTGAGTTCCAGGAGAAGTTCCGCAAGAAGCATATCCCCGCGGACTTATTGAGGAAGAAGGATGAATTCCGCAAGCTGAGGCAGGGAAGTAGAGATGTGGTCGGTTATCTGGATGAGTTTACCGACTTATCTCGGTATGCTCCTGATGACACCGACAAGAAGAAGAAGATGGAGCGTTTCATGAGTGGACTTCATGATGAACTGCAGTGTGCTTGGTTATCCATGACTTCTATGATCTGGAGTCACTTGTGGACAAAGCCATCCAGCTGGAGACCAAGCGCAAGTCTATGTTGAAGGTCGCAAGAGGAGGATGAATGCTCAGGAAGGTTCGAGCAGCCAGAAGCCTCGTATCTTTCAGCAAAACCCCAGCCTGCCTATCGTCCACCCCAAGCTCCACGCCCCAATTTCCCTAACCGCCCAAACAACTTCAACCGCCCCAATGACAATAACCGTCCCGGAGGAAACTTCAACAACTTCACCGCAATGCCAATGTTGTCTGCTTTGAATGCGGCAACAAGGGTCACTACTCCAGAGAATGCCCAATCCCAAGAGGAATGTTCAGCGCCCCAATGCGCCGGCACCGAACAATGGTCAAGGCCGCAATGGAAATGGCAAGAATGCCGCACCCCGCGGAAATGCTGCTGTTGCCAAGGGTCGTCTGCACCACATCAATGCTGAAGAAGCTCAGGATGCGCCAGATGTTGTGCTGGGTACGTTCCTTGTCAACTCAGTACCTGCAACTGTTCTGTTTGATTCTGGTGCTACCCATTCATTTGTTACCCAAGAATTTGTTGCTAAGGGAGGTTTAGTCGAGAGCCTCTTACCCAAACCCATGGTCATCCAAATCCCAGAATCCACCGTAGAGACCAAGATGTTTTGCTCCGATGTACCCCTTGAGATCAAAGGAGAAAAGTTTCCAGTTAACTTAATTGTTCTGGGAACCCAAGGCATCGATGTTATACTCGGTATGAATTGGTTAGCCAAGTACCATGGTCGAATTGACTGTGCCAGAAGAGCTGTATCCATCACCACCGACAAAGAAGTAGAAGTGGAGTATGTGTCTGAAACCAACCATTCTCACCCAGGCTGCCATGAGAGCATAGCTCGACCCCCCTAGATGAGATCCGTGTTGTTCACCTATTCGAGATGTTTTCCCTGAAGAATTGCCTGGTATGCCGCCAGACCGGGATATTGAGTTCATAATTGAGCTTATCCCAGGAACACCCCTATATCCCAAAGCCTTATCGGATGAATCCGGAAGAACTGGTTGAGTTGAAGAAGCAGTTGGCAGATATGCTCAGCAAAGGACTTGTTCGCCCAAGCGCTTCACCTTGGGGATCACCCATTATTTTTGTGGACAAGAGAGACGGTACCACACGCCTGTGTGTGGATTATCGCAAGCTGAATGACGTGACCATTAAAAACAAGTACCCTCTTCCCAAGATCGAGGATCTGTTCGATCAAATGAACGGAGCCCGAGTCTTTTCCAAGATCGATCTTCGGACAGGTTACCATCAGTTGAAGATCCGAGAGACAGACATTCCCAAGACCGCCTTCACCACTCGTTACGGTTTGTTTGAATACACCGTGATGTCCTTTGGTCTGACCAATGCCCCAGCCTATTTCATGAATCTCATGAACAAGATTTTCATGGAATACCTCGACAAGTTCGTGGTAGTTTTCCTTGATGACATCCTTATTTATTCCAAGACCGAAGAAGAGCATGCTGAACACCTGCGTCTAGTTTTGGAGACACTCCGAGAGCACCAGCTGTATGCCAAGCTTAGCAAGTGTGAGTTTTGGCTCAGTGAAGTGGCATTTCTCGGACATGTTGTATCTGCCGGAGGAATTTCTGTGACCCGAGAAGATCCAAGCCATTGTTGACTGGTTAGCCCCAACCAGTGTGACTGAAATCCGAAGCTTTCTCGGACTCGCGGTTATTACCGCAAGTTCGTTGAAGGATTTTCCAGTATAGCCAAACCCATGACCCAACTGTTGAAGAAGGACAAGAAATTTGAATGGACTCAGAAGTGTGAAGATAGTTTCCAAGGAACTGAAGAAGAGACTAACCTCAGCCCCAATTTTGATTATGCCAGACGTCACCAAGAGTTTCGACGTGTATTGCGATGCATCACGCCTCGGACTTGGTTGCGTTCTGATGCAAGAAGGCAAAGTTGTGTCGTACCTGTCCCGGCAGTTGCGACCGCATGAAGAGAATTACCCAACCCATGACCTGGAGTTAGCTGCTGTTGTTCTTGCTCTTAAAACGTGGCGTCCCTATCTTGCGGGACATCGCTGTGAGATCTATACAGATCATAAGAGCTTGAAGTATATTTTCACCCAGAAGGAGTTGAACCTGCGACAGAGGAGATGGATGGAATTAATCAAGGATTATGATATTGGAATCCATTATCACCCCGGAAAGGCTAATGTAGTTGCCGATGCCCTTAGTCGCAAACCTGCACCTTGAATGCCTTGATCCAAGCCGAACAGCCAGCCTTGTTCAAAGAGTTCAAAGATTTTGGACTAGAACTTGTTAGCCATGGTTATCTCGCCAATTTAGAGTTAACCCCAACCCTGATGGATCAAATCAAAGAAGCCCAAAAAGTCATGAAAGTATTGAAGGAATTAAGAAGAAGATTTCTGTCGGCAAAGTACCCGGTTTTACCGAAGATGCTGAAGGAGTGCTGAAATTCAATGACCGTATCTGTGTGCCCAATGTCACGGAACTTAAGGAGTTAATCCTGAAGGAGGCCCATGAGACCCCTTATTCAATCCACCCCGGCGGAACCAAAATGTACCAAGACCTTCGAGAAAGATTTTGGTGGCACGGAATGAAGCGAGAGATTGGATCTTTTGTAGCCAAGTGCGACATCTGTCAGCGAGTGATAATCCCCAAGAGCAAGGAATCACTGTAGCACAATTCGATAAGTATTGAGTGTCGAACCCACGAGGAGCTGAAGGTAAACTATCTATTCTCTAAAGCCCTATAACCCTCTTATATGGCTGTTTATGCAAAGCAATAAAAATGAAAAGAACTAATTAATGAAAGCAAGTGATGTGAATGGGTTTATCTAGTAACAAGTTTCTCAAGCAAGTTTCAGACACAGGTTTCTTAGAGCAAGTTTCTTTCAGCAGTTTTCTCAAGCAAGTTTCTCAAGCAGCAAGTATCAAATATCTCAAGTAGCAAATATCTCAAGGGAGCAAATGTTCTAGCAATTGTTATTTCATTCGTGTGGTTGTCACAATTAGTGAAGCACATGTTTCAGTCTTAGTTGTTTCTTTTAGGTGGGAGCCATACATAGGTGTAGCCAAGTAAATGAGCAATAACACAACTCTTATGATGGATCTCATGGCCAAATAAATGTGCAACACAAGAATTATTAAGACATAATTGTCCCACCATAGCCTTAAGTTCTAGGGTCCCCCATATAGATACCCCATAAAGTAACTTCAAGTCTCAGACACCGGTTTCTCTCTACTCCGACATGTCCTACTCAATCCATTACGCTACGGTGATCACCTTACATGCATTTCCCAACATATGTGTGCACTCATATATTGTACATAAAGACAATCATAAAAGATAACAACACTTGTATGCAACCAATCAACGAACTATTTCACAATTGCCATGAACGAATCACTTCTCAAACACAGATGGGGAGACACAATAGATTAAGGGAATAGTATATTGCATCACACATCATGTTGCCAAGAGTTTACAGTGGGGAGATGGAGATGATCTTGCTGTAGATGTTGATGATGAACACGCCGGAGGGGGGGTGGAGCCCTCCGGAGGTGATTCCGGCGGCATTTCCCCCCTCCGATCTTCTCCGGCGGCAGCCTTCTGACTCTCTGTTTCGTGGTTTTCTGTTTCTCCGCCGCCTCCTTTCGCGAAACGCCAGGAGACCTTTTTTATAGGCGTTTTTAGGTCAAGACGAAGGCGGTGGAGCGAAGATCGACGGCAACGCAGCCACGAGGCCCGAACGGGTGGGTCCCACGCGGCCACAGTACCTGGCCGCGTGGGCCATGCCCGTTTGGCCCTCGGGTCTCCGTTTGCTTGCTTCCTTTTTCCGTAGTCCTTCTTCCTTCCAAATATTGACGCCCGTAAATTTCCAGGTGATTTCATTGACGTTTGGGTCCCTGAAACATTAAAATATAAAACTAGGGTTTTCTGCCTGTGCAGGGTTAATTCCAAATAAATGGGAAAACTATGATGTATTCCCAAAATCATGAGAAAACATTGATATAACCCTTATATGATGCAAATATGATTGGAATATAAGCAATTAAAGTGCAAAGTTCATGTATGCATTTTACATGCATCAGCGAGTCAAGGCTGAACATCAGCGACCCGCTGGATTGCTTCAACCTTTGAAAATTCCCGAGTGGAAGTGGGATGAGATTGGAATGGATTTTATTACCGGACTTCCAAGATCCAACCGAGGCCATGATTCAATCTGGGTCATCATTGATCGACTGACCAAGGTTGCCCATTTTATTACTGTCAAGACCACCCATACCGGAGCTCAGTTAGCAGACCTGTATATTTCCAGAATAGTAAGCCTGCATGGTGTGCCTAAAAAGATTGTATCTGATAGAGGCACGCAATTCACCTCAAGATTCTGGAAATCCCTTCATGAAGCCCTCGGAACCAAGTTAGCATTTAGCACCGCTTATCATCCCCAGACCGATGGCCAAACTGAACGAGTGAACCAGATATTGGAGGACATGCTTCGCGCATGTGTTCTATCCTATGGTTCCACGTGGGAAGATTGTCTTCCGTTTGCAGAATTCTCGTACAACAACAGTTATCAGTCTAGTCTGCAAATGGCCCCTTTTGAAGCCCTCTACGGCAAGAAGTGTCGTACACCCCTGAATTGGTCCGATACCGGAGAAGGTATATTGTTTGGACCCGATACCCTCCGTGAAGCTGAAGAGCAAGTTCAGCTTATTCGTGAACGCCTCAAAACTGCTCAATCCCGTCAGAAGAGTTACGCTGACACCAAGCGCCGTGATCTCACTTTCAATGTCGGAGATTATGTTTATCTCCGAGTGACACCCCTTAAAGGAATGCAACGTTTCCATGTCAAAGGAAAATTAGCGCCAAGATATATTGGGCCCTTCAAGATCATCGCTCGTCGAGGAGAAGTATCCTATCAACTGGAATTGCCCCCGGAGTTAGGAGATTATCATGATGTCTTCCACATTTCCTTGCTCCGGAAGTGTCTAGAAGTTCCTGACCAGCCTGATGTTTTCAAAAACATCGATCACCTCTCCATCGACCTGAACCAAGACCTGACTTATCGTGAGAGACCCCTCAAGATTCTCGAAGAAGATGTTCGTGTTACCCGAAGGCGCGCAATCAAGTTCTACAAAGTCTAGTGGGCTAACCACTCCGAAGAAGAAGCAACTTGGGAATGTGAAGATTATCTTAGGAAGGAATTCCCAAACCTCTTTAGTACCTAAGCCCAGGAAATCTTGGGACGAGATTTATTTTAAGGGGGGAAGGATTGTAACATCCCAAAATTATTAATCAGTATTATTATTCCAAAAATGAGAGGCAACAAAACCTTTTGTTGATTATTAGGTGTTGATTGTAAATTGTTGCTTGTGATAGTTATTTCTTGTTGCTTGTGTTGTTGTTTGCTTGAATTAACAATTTGAAATACAAAAAAAAAAACAAAAGTGGAAACAAGAAATAAATAGAAGTGGCAAGTGACACACAAAGAAATTAAACTTACTTCCAAACAAAATTCAGAGGAGTGGTATAGTAACCACTCTCATTTCATCCTTACTACTTATCTCTCTCAAATAATAATATTACACCTATTTTAAAATTCAAAAGTAAAAAACAATTGAAATAAACCAAAATACTATAACTAAAACTTTATGAACAAAAATGATTCAAAACATTTTATTTTGAAATACCAAATTTTGTGGAGCTACTACATGCTATGTGGAAGGCTCACAAATATTTTTGAATTTTTCTAAATTGTCTAAGTGCCCTAAATAAAATCCTAAAATGCTACTGGACTAAAAAGAAATAAAAGAAAATAGAAAAGGAAAAGAGGCAGGGGTTTTTTCGCAAAATAGTCATCCCCTACCTCTCTCCTAGCTCGCTGTAGCCGCGCCGTGTCGCAGTGGTCGTCGACGCCGCGCCCAGGCCCCCCCTCCAGCTCGCACCGCCCCTCTGCATCCTCTGCGCCGCAGAGGAGAGCTCTCGAGCGCTCTCGCTCGCCCCGACGCTGCCCTGTCCCCCTCTGCTCCGCCGAGATGAACTCGACGGCGCCGGCCAAATTCGGCCCCCCCTCTGTTCCCCGACACGCACCCGTCGCCATAGCTGCACCTAGCTCCCGCCCGGACCCCTCAGACGCCCCTGCATTGAGCTCCCTGCACGCGTCGCCGCGCAGTCGAGAGGAGGATCCTCTCCCGTGCGCCATGGACGCCGCCGTGCACCGCGACCACCGTGGACCGTCCTCGTGCTATAAAACCTCCCCGAGCCCCTCTGGACACTCCACACCATCCTCACTCCCTTTCCCCCTCTCCAATTTCACCGTGCACCGCCAGGAGGGCGTGCCCTGCCGCAGCCACTGCCGCTGTCGAGGTTGGACGTGGCCGCGACGCCACACTCTCCCTTTCTCTTCAATCTGGCCCGCACTCTCTTCTCCACCCACACCGCACTCACACGCCTCGCTTTTCCCTCTGTTTAGGACACAGGAGAGAAGCCAGGACCTCGCCGGAGCTCGTGCCCGTGGCCGTGGAAGTTTGAGACCTCGCCGCCATCGACTGGAGCCTCCCCAGCAAGTACAACTCGCACCACCGCCTTCCTCGAGCCTCCGCCGTTCTCCAGCACCCTCTCCGCACCTTCCCGAGCCCCCTAGGTGAGGATCCATCCACGGCACCGTCGCCGGCGCGACGGCGCCGCCCGTTTATGGTCGTCGTTGATCGCGGCCTCTGTGAGCCGTTGGATCTGGATCCAACGGCCACGTACCGCTTCGCTTAGAGAGAGGCTGACGGGTTGGCCCACCCGTCAGCATTTTAAACATTATCCACAACGCGGGATTTTTCCCTGAGTCACTGACGGGCTGGCCTACCTGTCACATTTCTCAACATTATCCAAACAGAACACAATTTCGAATTTAACTTTCTCTGCAATTTCAGTACTGGCATCAACTTAGAAATCAATATCTCAAGATTTACAAGTCCAAATAAATCAAATCCAAATGTTCTGGAAAGCTTATGAAATTGTTTAACCAACCCAAGTGGATTGATTTCATTTAGATAAATAATAAAAATGTATTATTAAAAATACTACAGAAGGTTTAAATTCTAAACTTGTTTGTTTCTGATACTCTGTTAGTCCAATTAATTCCAAACCAATTTTGCTAGCTTAGTACTGCCATGTATTAGCTTCCCTAATTTTGGTAGAATTATTTGTGCAGTGTTAATTGTTTAGTATAAAGTTGAAGTTTGAACACCCTTCTGAACTAAAACATTTATAGATGTTTAATGGTTAACCCAAATGATTTAGGACCAATTTTGTTAGGTCACATTTAGTTAAGGTTAGTTACCCCTAAAAGGATTTAATTTTTGAATAATATTAACTTGAGTTGTAGCAAAAACTTGATTAATAACTTACTGGATTAAAACAATTATGTAGTGAGTTTGGTAATTCCAATTAATCCAAACCCAATTGTGTTGTCTTCTACACATCAGTAGCTTTCTGTAGAAATTTAGTTTGTATTTTTGTGACCAACAGAACTCAAGTTATGCAATTAAACATGTTTAACAAGTTTCTGCCATAATTTAGACATAAATTAATAATGTTTAAATTCAATTAATTTGAAACCAAATTGTATTGTTTGATGTGTGCAGTAGCTATTTGTGATGCTTATGATTGTTATGTTGTGATGTTGCTTGAGTAGTTTAGTGATTGTTTGTATTTGTTTGTTTATTAATTAGACGAGAACGCTGTCGGATTTATCGAGGAAAGAGAGTTTGTTGAATCTGAAGATCAAGACCAAGGCCACTTTGCTGAGCAAGGCAAGCTACTCTCTGAGCTTGCACTACAAATACATGCATCTATTTTTATATCATGATTTACTCTTAAGGCAAAGATTTATAAAACCTTTTCAAAACATATATGGAAATTATTTTGCCACCTAAGTAGAAATAGAAGATAGTTATATCAAGATTATAGGATGGGAAAAAAATAAATATTGTTTATTCAAAACTCCTTTGAAAATACTTGTGTGATTATGGAATACCGAGATGTCGGTGTTGAAATGGAGAAATGGAGATGTTTATGAAAAATGCACAGTGTGTCCTAGTACTATGACGACCAATCTTACCCTGTGCGACCACATTTACCCACATATGGGAAAACGGCTTAGTCATATAATTTGCTCATATTAGTATGGGATACCTCATCAACGGAGATGACTCCATTATGCATGAGGGGATAGTGTGTAGATCTACCCCTGACCCGGGTCCTCGCTCAAACTCTATGAAAAGATAAGGAGGAGGGTTGAAGGTTCCACCATAAACCGCCGGGCAAAACCTATGAGTCCTCACACTTAGATTCCGACGGGCTGGGTTAAGTGTTGATGGAATTGTCATATGGACAGGGTCCTATACTAGCATGAGCAAAGGACATGCTAGGATCGGTGGCTTACTTCGCATACACCTAGTATGGCGAGACGTGGCAGACACGGTGAGTTGCCGGATGGATGTGGGAAAAGCGTGCTACCTCTGCAGAGTGTAAAACTATTCAAATAGCCGAGTCGTCGGATATGGACAATTGGGAGGCTGCCCTAAGACCATGTGCAAGTTTTTGAAAGGCTTTGAGTTTTAAAAATAAAATGAAGTGGAGAATGTTCCATACACCTATACCAATGGATCGGTATGAGGTTGTTGGAAGAAGTGGACCATGATGGACTATGGTCGGAAAAAGGGGGAGTTTTGGAGGAACAAATACAATGGTGATTTCTTTAAAATGGTTATAAAACTCTTCTTACCTTTTTCAATAAAGATATAGAGATGTTTTAAATAAATAAAAGTGGGAAATTTAAATAAAACTAGTGCATACTCATGTTGGGGTAGTTTGCGAGTACATTCAAATGTACTCATATTGGTTTCGTCCCTGGCTATTGTCCTAGCCAGACTACGAGGAGGAGCACTATGCCGAGCAGGAGTATGGCGACTTCTACGCAAACTAAGGATCTCCATAAGTCAGCTGCCTGTCGGGTCGTCTTCGCTAGGATTCGATGTCTACTACGCTGTAGCTTCCGCTGATATTTTGGTTTGGCCCATGAAGGCACCTATGTAAGACTTGGTCTAAATGACCATTTATGTAAGACTTTTAATTCGGTATTGTAATGGATGTAAACTTTGGTATCCAATTCGGATTATGTGCAACGGCAGACTGATCATGGGATCGTTGTGTTAAGCATAATCGGGTATTTCAGACAGCTAGCCCGGGGTCCCCACAGACTTGGTATCAGAGCCATCCTGACTTTAAGAGACCTTAGATTAGCATGGTCGCTAGATAGAAGTTACAAAAGTTAATTTCTAAAAAGAAAGGAGTGAAGTATTTTCGAAAACTGCTTATCTCCAATCCTCTTACTTATGCAAAATTTTACTCTCATTAAATATACATTTTCCCTGTATCCTTAAAATTTTGCACACTTCTCATTAAGCTTAAAAATTCGACTCACTTGTTGCCTCACTACATTTAAAATTTTGATACACTTGTCACCTCACTAACTTAAAATTTTGTTAAAAATTGTAGATGGCACTCCATTGGACCGAGTTCGTTCAGCTTGAGAAGGACAGCAAGCTGACGTTCGAGAGGAACTTGTTCGAGTTGAGCAAGCTGTTAGGTCGCCCCGCTCCAGAGTTCAAAGGAGCTCAGGTTGACGTCCACGGAGTCGGGAGACTGAGTTGGCTCATCGAGTCGTCAGTTCGTAGGAACATCAAGTCTCCCAGTTCCAGGACGATCATCTTCACCACCAAGGCTTCTACCTGGGTTGACGGTCTCTGTACTGCCACACAGAGGTTGCTAGCCCAACTTTGTGAGGAGCACAAGGCGGAGTTGGCAAACTCCCGTTTCCGGTTCTACGGGAGGCGCAACAGCGACGGACACCCTACTCCTACCCTTTACCACCCGATGTTTGGGAGCTACATCATGGACATGGAGCTCTTACTTCATTACACCCAGGATGATCTGATGCGCACTAGAGTTCAGCTTCACTTTGATCGCATCTCGCTTCTTGAGATTCGCGAGAATGAGGAGAAGCTGCTGGAGGAGAAGGTCGCTCTTCTCGGGAAGAGGGCCCAGCTAAGGAGGACCATCGTGAAGCTCCGCAAGAAGGTGGCAAAGCAGGACCAGCTGATCAAGGAGCTAGAGCACCATACTGACGAGATGGAGGAGGAGGGCGAGGATCTCCGCAAGGAGAACAACGCTTTCCTCAGTGACGATGATGACTTCCTGGAGGAGATGGATTATGATCAGGAGGACGACGAGGAGGAGTTAGTTGACGAGGAGGAGGAGCCACTCGAGGCAGTACTCGAGGACGAGGAGGAGGACCCCGAGGAGCCACCTTACCAGTCAGACGCTGACGTCGCAGCCGAGCCTGAGGTTCCACCTCAGTAGGCGAGTGACTTGAGTACTACCGCAGGATTAGGTTGACCCCCTATCGCTAGTCGAGTCGAAGTAGTGGTTCTTTTGGAAACCAGATGTTATGTATCTTAGATGTAGGGTGATGTTGTAAGCTTGATGTTGTAAGCTTGATGTTGTTGTGAACTCCTTGATGTGATGTTGGTAATATATAAGCATGTTTGTCTTGTTTGATCTGTGTAAAATATTTTTCATATAATTCTTAAATTAATCAACCACTTCGCGAAATCATCTTTTCCCTTAGTCGAAACCCTTTTGCCTTGCCTCTTATACCCGGTGTGCTTCAGGATGCCGCCCCGTCGTGCGGAAGGAACCCCACCACCACCACCGGACCCAACCCCCGCCCAACTTCTCGCGATTATCATGGAGGAATGCCAAGCTGCCCGGGAGGAGCGTCAAGCTAATCTCGCTGCCCTACAGCAACTCGCAGCCGCTTATAACAACAACAACAACAACAATAACAACAACAACAACAACAATGGTGGGCAATGGCGAGGGAAACCAGCGATCCACCCGCATCGCGATGATTGCGGCTGCGGGGTGAAGTCTGCTACTGGAGTTGGGGATCTGTGATGTCTACGACGGTAGTGAAGGTGGTTTTAGCCGGCTGGCTGCCGGTGGTTGTTCTGGACATTGCCGGGTGAAAACCTTGCCCCGGCCTTTGGTCCGTGCCGATGACAGCGGCGCTTGCGGGCATCGTTACCTTCTCGAAGGCGTGGTCGTGGCCTATTTGTCGGGGGAATACTTTCTGGATTAACCCACGGCCCAGTGCGACTTACTTTACTCGCATGGACAAAGGCCCACTTGGGAGCAAGCCCAATATTGAACCGCCATAAGGGGAAAGATCCAGAAGACATATCCCGGAGGACATGAAGACCAAGTAGTCTCCGAGTAGGCCTCTGTGGACGTATTCCTTATGGGGAAGTTTCCTTTTGTAACCTAGCGAGCCTCTGTGTATATAAAGAGGACTCGCATGACTTAGAGCGGGTCAAGCTATCAAGCCCTAAACCCTAGCTCATACGGCGAGTACCAGATCGGATCGCCTCCATTGTAACACCTCGATTATCATATCAATACCAATCTAGGGTAGGCAGGAAGTAGGTCTTTTACCTCACATTGAGGGGGCCGAACCTGGGTAAATCTGTGTTGATCTTTGTTCCTGCGATCCCAAGCTCGGAGATGCTTGACTTGCGTAATCCCACACCTACGAAGTCATCTATGACACCTGACGTGACAAACCCAAGATAGTTGGCGCCCACCGTGGGGCCTGCGGTCAAGAGCGTCACGTTCCGCGCAGGATCCATGAAGGGAGTTGAAGATCTTGTTGTTGGCCGCATCATCACGGTCAACGGCACACCCCTCATCGACGATTCAAGCTGGGGGCCGGAAGCAGATTACTTGGAGACCGGCCACGTCATCCCCTTTGGATCCATCAACGTCTTCGTCGGCTTCATTGGCGGCGAGTCAGAGGATCCATCGCAACATGGCGACTCAGAAGAAGGAGTCGCGGTAACAGTGGACCAAGAAGAAGAATCTATCAACTACGAGTCGCTGCCTCTTGAAGACGAAGAAGGCCAATCCATTGAGTATGTCCTTGAGGAAAGGCTATGCGAAGGCCCTGTGGATAGTGGCTCGCCCTCTGTAGAAGATCGGCATGTTGAAGGGGTCTACAGGACCACAGAAGAGGACGAAGGGCTGGGCATGCCACCAGGCAGCTTAGCCCCCACACCGCCGGACGCAACAGAACAAGCCGCGCTAGACGCATCTGGAGTCGCGGCATCCGCCGCGATGACGCCAGGAGTCGCGGCCTCAGGAGTCGCAAACAGAGAAACTCCATCTGGAGTCACGCCTGCGGAATCAGGGTCAAGGGTAGCCCCCAATGCAGCGGTCACGCCGCCACAAGGAAGCGTGTTGCTTACGCCGATATCTGCGGTTAACGCGGCTGCTAGGGTAACAGAATTGGAGGCTACCAGGATCGGGCTATATGATGAAGTCCAGAGAATCGCGGATGAGAGAGCCAGGCTGGCGCGAGAGGAACAGCGCCTCCAACAGGAGCAACTGCGACTCATCGAGGAAACCAATACTCTAAGGAATACAGGCCACCTTGCCACACAGACGCCACGCGAGTCGCCTGCAGCCAGGAACAGTAAACCCTATGGAGCTGTTCCAATCGCCTACTGCTGAACCAACAATTGCGATCCCATCAGTCGCCACCAACACAGCGCACCCGGTCGCATGGTCAGGGGTCGCACAACCTTCAGTCGCGGTACCCACACACATGGCACCATCTGCCATGGTTATGCGGTCCGTGGCCCCGTTAGCTGCGCCCGCGGTTCAAGCAATCGCTGTACCATCAATCGTACCAGCGGTTCCATCTTTCGCAGCACCAAGAGCAGAGATACCTGGATCAAGGGCCATAGTGCAGGCTAACAACAGGGCCATGATGCCCCCGCCATTGACGCAGCCAACCTTTGTTCAGCATCGCCACAGCAGCCTCAAAGGTTCCACACGCCGCAAGGGCATTATGTTAGCCCAGTGGAGAATCTCTTTGCGGCCACAAACATCTTGGCCAGGTTAGCGCCAGCAGGAAACACGCCAATGGACAGAGAGGCACGGCGTGCCATTGAGATGCTGAGCACAGCAGTAATACAGCAGGCAAATATGTCCGAACACGCAGGACGGCTGCACTCCACCCCTTACAATAGCAGAGCAACGGCGGAGAGAAGCATCCACGCGGAGTCACCACACGTTGCGACTTCGAGTTCGGCTAGGCGACAAAGGGAAGATCAACCTGCGGCTCAAAATCAACCTCAGCAAGTTCAACCCATAGAGGTTGTGCAGCCGCGCGCGCGGCTAATCCAATAGGAAGACCAGCTTCGTCCAACCTATCGTCGCGACTCAAAGGCCCAGTCTGTTTCAGCGAAAGAATCAGGTCTGAACCGTTTCCTGCAGATTTCAAAGGGCCTCGCAAGGTCGCCAACTACAACGCAAGCATGGACCCTGTTACTTGGCTCAACAATTACGAGATGGGCATGAGCATCCTAAACGCATCCGAAGAGATCTGCGCACGTTACCTAAACATGATGTTAGAAGGCGCAGCTCACATATGGCTGCAAAATTTGCCACCAAATTCAATAAACTCTTGGGATGAGATGAAGTTTTATCAAGAATTTCCAAGGAACATGCAAGCGACTCTGCAGCATAGAGGACCTTGAGCGTTGTGTACAGAAGGAAGGCGAGTCGAGTCGCCACTGGATGAGAAGGGTCGCGAGATCATACATTCCTCAGATAACATACCACCCAGTTCAGCAGTCCTTGTCATGGAGAAAATTGCAAATTTGAGCCGCTAGTCCACAAACTAGGTCGCATGAAGGATAAAGTCAAGAGCCTAAGCGAGGTAATGGCGGCGGCCAACAAGTATGCTAGCTCGGATAAAACCAGGGACGCATCTGATGGGGAGGAAGAGGAAAACACTGGCAAGGGAAAGAAGGCCAGTAGCAAGCCTCAACAACAGCAAGCTAGCAATGCCAATGCGAGTTATAACAAGCGCAAAAACGAGGAAGGAAACTCAGGGTTAGTCGCAAATACGAACACTCGTTACAAACAAAGCAGCGGCAGAGGAAGGAATTTTCACCCAGTTAATTTGGAAGAGGTTTTCAACCGCCCCTGCGACATCCATATAGGAAAAGATGGGAAACCACCCAACCACACGAAGGCACAGTGTTATCATTACAAAAAGTGGAAGGATGGACAACCACTCAACACAAATAACAATCATCAAAACAACGAGGAGGTAACCACGGCGGAGGCAACAACAGCAACAACGCCGTCCCAAATCCGCAGCCAGATCAGCCACAGTTCCCAAAACAGTTGGTCAGTATCATACCATTGTGGTGAATACTTCAAGGAGGGAACAAAAGCTGCGACGACGCAATCAGGCTGTTAATGCCATAGTACCAGCCGTCCCACAGTGGCTAAAGTGGTCCGAGCAGCCAGTAGTTTGGAGCCGCGAGGATCACCCAGGAGAAATAAATGAAGAGGGAAAACTCGCGCTGGTGGTTGCCCCTCAAGTCGCAGGGTACAAGTTGAGCAAAGTACTGATGGATGGAGGCAGCAGCATCAATATATTATACTATGAAACCTTCAAAAGAATGAACCTCCAAGAAAAGCAGCTACACCCATCAAGAACAACGTTTCACGGTGTCGTGCCAGGCATATCAGCTCAGCCATTGGGGCGAATCAACTTGGAGGTCGCCTTTGGGACACAAAGCAACTTCAGGAGCGAGTACATTTGGTTCGAGGTTGTAGATTTCCAGAGCCCATATCATGCGCTGTTTGGCAGAGAAGCATTCGCAAAGTTTATGGCTAGGCCGTGCTATGTGTACCTAAAGCTTAAAATACCAGGCCCCAGGGGAGTCATCACCATCAATGGCGACAAAAGAATAGCTCGAATGCGAAGAAGGCGACAAGGCCATGGCCAGAGCAGCTTGCATCGCAGAGAGCGCGCCCATGCGCGAGTCGCAGGAGAATTTTGATGACATCGTGAAGGCTAAGAGGCACCTGCCTGACTTGCGACTTCAGATTACGGCCGCAAGGGAGGCAAGGAAGTCAAAGGCTACAAGCCATTGCCAATAAGGACACATCCCAGGCATTGCGAGTTGCCATCAGCAGCCGCAACAAATTATTAAGAGTTTACATCATCAAGCTGGCCACTCAGGGCTAAAAACTTCACTTCTGATCGCCACCTAGGCGCGATCGACCCAATTCTGGTCGCCACTCAGGCGCGACCGACCCAATGTAACACTTCTGATCGCCACCTAGGCGCGATCGACCCAATTCTGGTCGCCACTCAGGCGCGACCGACCCATGTAACATCTCTGATTGCCACCTAGGCGCAACCGACCCAATTCTGGTCGCCACTCAGGCGCGACCGACCCATGTAACATCTCTGGTTGCCACCTAGGCGCAACCGACCCAAGCATCACTTCTGGTCGCCACCTAGGCGCGACCGACCCTATGTATCATATAATGATTCTGAAATAAAGCATCTCAAACTACCAATTGAGCTGTGAGTCTTTTATTTTTTAATCATTGGTCCCTTGGGGGTGCGGCAGCTTTTTAGCGCGGCCTATTCCTTGGGATCGCCAAACAAGTGGCATTTATCGTGATTATACTCAACCTCTCTTGGATGCGACTTGCACTATGCGGCCAAAGTACTGGGGGTGCGGCGTCAATCGAGTTTGATTGCCTATCATGGCCGCTCTCGACCCTGAACACGCACTTTTTACCTGGGAAATACTGAGCCGCGCAAGGGCCTAAGTGAGGAAAAACCGAGACAAATCATAAGGACCAGCCTATTGGTCGAAACATGTACTGCTGAGAGTACTTAAGCAAACCATAATATTGTCTTATGACACATAAATTCTAACAATTATTACAGGCCGCTAAGGGCCAAGATCATCAAACCATTGTTTTCTCTTCTTCACTTGTGCGCAGCTTTTGGCCGGTGGGAAGGAGGAACAGGCGGCTTACCAAGCTTGCCAGAAGGAGCAATCGCAGGCTCGCTGGAGGGCTCTTCAGTCGCGGGCTTGGGGGCTGCAGAGCTGGATACGCCTGGAGAGGGGTTCTTTTCCTGCGGAATCACCGCACTGGATGACGGAGCGGGTAACTTCTCCCATCTGCTTCCATCTGCATTATACTTGCCCATATAGGTCGCAAGATCTATCCCCTCCACCAGTTCAGTCGCGTGGCCGCGCATATCCTTCCAAGTCGCCGCATATTCTGAGGCCGTCAGTTCGGTGCCATCCACCTTCTTCGAGGGCCTACCTTTTGCAACCTTGGCAGCATCAAAAGAAGGATAGTATGTCTTGGCCAAAGCAAGAACATGAGCCGCGCCGGTGCGAGCTGAGGACTCCTTCCAGTCCAAAAAGAACTGAGGCGCCCTAAGCAGTCTTTTTAGCACCCTTCAGAATCACCGGGGACTGGCTTGGTCGGCAGCAGGCACTTAGACAGTGATTTCATGGCATCACAAGTTCTTCGCGAAAAATCGCGGATATACTCCAGCTGTTCTTGAGTACTGCCGCGCTGCTCCTTGGCATCTTCACCTACATCGAGGCATGTCTCCGTCAGCTCTACAACATACAGGCAAAGATAGTAGAGAAAACAGATGCAGATATGAGTCGCAACACATACCAGTTAACTCTTGAGTCATGATGCACACTTTGGCGTGGACAAGGTTATGGGCATCAGAAACTTTCTTCAACTTTTTCTCAAGCTCGCCAATGGAAACAGCCTTAAGCCTTGCGTCCTCGTTGGCATCAGCAATGGCGTCTTTCTGAGCACTGACTTGGAGGTCCAGCTGCTGGACCCTCTCTTGGAACTTCTCTTCAACAGTTTTAAGCCGCAGCTCGGTGGCTTTGGCTTGCTCAGATAACTTGAAGCTTTCATCAGATAGCTCGCCCATCCTGGTTTCCCTCTTCTTCAGCTCAGCGTCACGCTGGCCAAGGAGCTCGCGCAGCCTCTCCAGTTCAGAGGGAGTATCCCCCAGCTGCTTTTCCAAGGCGAGTTTGGCAGCTGTTATGGAGCTTAGTTCCTCCTACAAAGGGTACATCAGTTAGTAAGTATATATCAACAGCTAAAAGAGAAGCATCAAGTCTCCCTTTACAGTCAAAGAAGAAACTTGATCCTTGGGGGCTAGAGACAGATAACTGGAGATAGAAGTTTACCTTATAAGCCGCAGACAGGTCAGACAGTGCCTTGCGGAGCTCCATGGCTTGCTTGTCATTTGAGGCAATGATAGCCTCTGACAGTCTCTCAGCGCGGCTTGTGGAGGAGGAAGAAGCAACCTCAGCACGCAGAATTGGCGACCGCAGGCTGTGCCGCTGGCGACTCAATCACTGGCGCATCAGCATCCTTGGCCATTACATCTATGGAGGAGGGGTTGACCTTCTCCACGTCCTGGATCATAAGGGGATCCGTTCTATCCTCCAGAGCCACCTCTTGGGGGCTGTGTCAAGAACAGGGACCGTGGCCAGGTCATCAGTGGTGGCCACGCCCTCTACCATGGCGGTATGAGCCGCAGGTGATAAACGCGGCTCAACCGCGTTTCAGAAACAATTCCAGGCTCAGCCGCGGGTTTAGCCGCACTTCTGCAAAAAGCAAGGGCATTGTGTGAAGAAGAAGCACATAAGCCAGAATAAAAGTATTATAAGCACAGGGAAAAGTCACTAACTCTGGAGCCATCTTCACAAAGGCCATAAGTTCGCCGCTTGACGGTGAGGACAGGCCTTGGGTCCCAGAATCTACGAGCAGAAGTTTTGCGTGTCAGTAGAGGAAAAAGAATAAGCATTCAAGATGACAAGACAACAGAAATTACCAGAGTGGGGACCCATGTCTTCTTCAGCAGAGGCGGTGGCTTTGAAACACGCCTGGCAGCGGAGGAGGTCGCGCCCGTAGCAGGTTGCGACGCTTCGTGGCCTCAGGGTTTTCCAGAGCATCAACCTCTGGCTCCTCACGAGATAGCCTCTTGGAGGCTCTACGGGGAGTTGGTCCAGCCGCGGCAACAGAACTCGCGGCTGGCACTGGACTGTCATCCTCGTCCAGTTCAGTCTCTTCACCTCTGAGGCCGCAGGCGACAGAGGGATATCAGCAGTTTCGCTGCCCTCTAGAGTGGGCAGCAACTTCTTTCGTGCGGCACGCTTGGGAGCAGCAGTGCCGGACGGTCGCAGGCAGCGACCAGTAATTCTCATCAGCCTGGATCAGGAAGATATAAGTTGCAGTATTAAGAAAGGAATGCGACTCAACTACGAAGGCGAAAAGACAGAGAAGAGGAGTTACCTCAAAAGGCTTGTTGTTAACACTGAAAGGGGCAAGCCCCACCTTATCGAAGGAGATGTCCTTCTCCTCAGTCACGCGGTGACAAATTCCACCCAATCCTCAGGCCTCCAGTCCGAAGCCTTGATACGATCGACGTCAGCAGAGGTGCCTGTGCACTCAAGGAAGGATCGCTGTCGTGGACTCACGGGCTGAATGCGCCATTTGGTCCAGCAAGAGAGAAGATCAAGGCCAGTAAGACCATGACCTATTAAGGCGCGGACCTTGATCAGCGACTCATTGATGAAGGGCATGGCCGAGTCGCGGGTTTTGATTTCAGTGCCTCGGTAGGCACGAAGAGGGTGTTAGACCAGGAGGGAAGGCGAGTTTCGCCCTCCGGTGAAGTATCTTGGCAATAGAAGAAAGATTTTTGCCAAGCCCTGGGTCGATTCGCCAGGGCTAGCTTGGGAAGGCAAGAGTTCCTATGGCGTTGAAGAGAGATGGCGCCGACCTGAACGTAGGCGCCACCCTTGGAGACAAGTTGGCTGTTGCAGGTGAAAGAGGCCAGCCATAGATCGATGTTGGGGGCTATGCCAAGATAGTCCTCGCACAACACATGAAAATTGCTCACCTGGAGCATTGAGTTGGGCCCGATGTCGTGAAGACGGAGGCCTAGGCGTTGCAGCAAATTGCGGAAGAAGGGAGAACCTGGCGGCGTGAATCCACGCTCCACGTGCTCCACGAACATCACCAGCTCGTTGGGCTTGGGGCGCGGCTCGATTTCATCGCCTGGCGCCCGCCAGACGCCGTCCTCCTTCGGCGGCAAGAAGCCAGCTCGGCCAGATCTGCAAGAGTTTCCTCCGTTACCCAGGATCCTTCCCAGTTGCAGGAGATCTGCGCTATCGTCAGATGGCTTCGCCTTGGGCGCCATTGCGAGGGGAGATTGGATTGGGGAACTAGGCTCGGGTCGAGGAAGAAGACGGCGCGGCTAGGGATGAGAGATTGCAAGGGCAAATGGATAATGACCTAGGTGGCCGCAGCTTATAACTGAAGGGGCCCGCAACTAACGGCATCTGCGCTCGCAACCAACGGCACAATTTGCGCCCGCAAAACGAGTAACGGTCCGCAATTAAAGGAAACAGAATATTTCCAGAAGGAGATGAGTCGCGCAGATAAGTCACAGCTCTGAATCGCATAAGTCAGAGATTGGTCAGAACGTTTGCAGTGCGGCTCAGAGACCATTTCAAGAGGTCAGAAGATTCTCACCGTAAAGTCCTAACCAATCTTGGGGGCTAATGTCGGGGGAATACTTTCTGGATTAACCCGCGGCCCAGTGCGACTTAACTTACTCGCACGGACAAAGGCCCACTTGGGAGCAAGCCCAATATTGAACCGCCATAAGGGGAAAGATCTAGAAGACATATCCCGGAGGACGTGAAGACCAAGTAGTCTCCGAGTAGGCCTCTGTGGACGTATTCCTTATGGGGAAGTTTCCTTTTGTAACCTAGCGAGCCTCTGTGTATATAAAGAGGACTCGCAGGACTTAGAGCGGGTCAAGCTATCAAGCCCTAAACCCTAGCTCATACGGCGAGTACCAGATCGGATCGCCTCCATTGTAACACCTCGATTATCATATCAATACCAATCTAGGGTAGGCAGGAAGTAGGTCTTTTACCTCACATTGAGGGGGCCGAACCTGGGTAAATCTGTGTTGATCTTTGTTCCTGCGATCCCAAGCTCGGAGATGCTTGAGCGTAATCCCACACCTACGAAGTCATCTATGACACCTGACGTGACAAACCCACGACACTATTGTCCTCATCCACCTAGGCTTGGCTCTCCTGGGGAAACCCCAGCTCCAGTTTTGCTGGACCGG
>CAMZMU010000117.1:29521801-29708064 GCA_947311845.1 Poa pratensis
CCGTAAATTTCCAGGTGATTTCATTGACGTTTGGGTCCCTGAAACATTAAAATATAAACTAGGGTTTTCTGCCTGTGCAGGGTTAATTCCAAATAAATGGGAAAACTATGATGTATCCCAAAATCATGAGAAAACATTGATATAACCCTTATATGATGCAAATATGATGGAATATAAGCAATAAAGTGCAAAGTTCATGTATGCATTTTTACATGCATCAGCGAGTCAAGGCTGAACATCAGCGACCCGCTGGATTGCTTCAACCTTTGAAATTCCCGAGTGGAAGTTGGGATGAGATTGGAATGGATTTTATACCGGACTTCCACGATCCAACCGGCCATGATTCAATCTGGGTCATCATTGATCGACTGACCAAGGTTGCCATTTATTACTGTCAAGACACCCATACCGGAGCTCAGTTAGCCAGACCTGTATATTTCCAGAATAGTAAGCCTGCATGGTGTGCCTAAAAAGATTGTATCTGATAGAGGCACGCAATTCACCTCAAGATTCTGGAAATCCCTTCAGAAGCCCTCGGAACCAAGTTAGCATTTAGCACGCTTCATCCCCAGACCGATGGCCAAACTGAACGAGTGAACCAATATTGGAGGACATGCTTCGCGCATGTGTTCTTATCCTTGGTTCTCAGTGGGAAGATTGTCTTCCGTTTGCAGAATTCTCGTACAACAACAGTTATCAGTCTAGTCTGCAAATGGCCCCTTTTGAAGCCCTCTACGGCAAAGTGTCGTACACCCCTGAATTGGTCCGATACGGAGAAGGTATATTGTTTGGACCCGATACCTCCGTGATGCAGAAGAGCTGGTTCACTTATTCGTGAACGCCTCAAAACTGCTCAATCCCGTCAGAAGAGTTACGCTGACACCAAGCGCCGTGATCTCACTTTCAATGTCGGAGATTATGTTATATCTCCGAGTGACACCCCTTAAAGGAATGCAACGTTTCCATGTCAAAGGAAAATTAGCGCCAAGATATATTGGCCCTTCAAGATCTCGCTCGTCGAGGAGAAGTATCCTATCACTGGAAATGCCCCGGAGTTAGGAGATTATCATGATGTCTTCCACATTTCCTTGCTCCCGGAAGTGTCTAGAGTTCCTGACCAGCCTGATGTTTTCAAAACATCGATCACCTCTCCATCGACCTGAACCAAGACCTGACTTATCGTGAGAGACCCCTCAAGATTCTCGAAGAAGATGTTCGTGTTACCCGAAGGCGCGCAATCAAGTTCTACAAAGTCTAGTGGGCTAACCACTCCGAAGAAGAAGCAACTTGGGAATGTGAAGATTATCTTAGGAAGGAATTCCCAACCTCTTTAGTACCTAAGCCCAGGAAATCTTGGGACGAGATTTATTTTAAGGGGGGAAGGATTGTAACATCCCAAAATTATTAATCAGTATTATTATTCCAAAAATGAGAGGCAACAAAACCTTTTGTTGATTATTAGGTGTTGATTGTAAATTGTTGCTTGTGATAGTTATTCTTGTTGCTTGTGTTGTTGTTTGCTTGAATTAACAATTTGAAATACAAAAAAAAAAACAAAAGTGGAAACAAGAAATAAAGAAGTGGCAAGTGACACACAAAGAAATTAAACTTACTTCCAAACAAAATTCAGAGGAGTGGTATAGTAACCACTCTCATTTCATCCTTACTACTTATCTCTCTCAAATAATAATATTACACCTATTTTAAAATTCAAAAGTAAAAACAATTGAAATAAACCAAATACTATAACTAAAACTTTATGAACAAAAATGATTCAAAAACATTTATTTTGAAATACCAAATTTTGTGGAGCTACCTACATGCTATGTGGAAGGCTCACAAATATTTTTGAATTTTCTAAATTGTCTAAGTGCCCTAAATAAAATCCTAAAATGCTACTGGACTAAAAAGAAATAAAAAAATAGAAAAGGAAAAGAGGCAGGGGTTTTTTCGCAAAATAGTCATCCCCTACCTCTCTCCTAGCTCGCTGTAGCCGCGCCGTGTCGCAGTGGTCGTCGACGCCGCGCCCAGGCCCCCCCTCCCCAGCTCGCACCCGCCCTCTGCATCCTCTGCGCCGCAGAGGAGAGCTCTCGAGCGCTCTCGCTCGCCCGACGCTGCCCTGTCCCCCTCTGCTCCGCCGAGATGAACTCGACGGCGCCGGCCAAATTCGGCCCCCCCTCAGTTCCCCGACACGCACCGTCGCCATAGCTGCACCTAGCTCCCGCCCGACCCTCAGACGCCCCTGCATTGAGCTCCCTGCACGCGTCGCCGCGCAGTCGAGAGGAGGATCCTCTCCCGTGCGCCATGGACGCCGCCGTGCACCGCACCGACCACCGTGGACCGTCCTCGTGCTATAAAACCTCCCCGAGCCCCTCGGGACAACTCACACCATCCTCACTCCCCTTTCCCCCTCTCCAATTTCACCGTGCACACGCCAGGAGGGCGTGCCCTGCCGCAGCCACTGCCCTGCCGCTGTCGAGGTTGGACGTGGCCCGCACGCCACACTCTCCCTTTCTCTTCAATCTGGCCCGCACTCTCTTCTCCACCACACCGCACTCACACACCTCGCTTTTCCCTCTGTTTAGGACACAGGAGAGAAGCCAGGACTCGCCGGAGCTCGTGCCCGTGGCCGTGGAAGTTTGAGACCTCGCCGCCATCGACTGGAGCCTCCCCAGCAAGTACAACTCGCACCACCGCCTTCTCGAGCCTCCGCCGTTCTCCAGCACACCTCTCGCACCTTCCCGAGCCCCCTAGGTGAGGATCCATCCACGGCACCGTCGCCGGCGCGACGGCGCCGCCCGTTTATGGTCGTCGTTGATCGCGGCCTCTGTGAGCCGTTGGATCTGGATCCAAACGGCCACGTACCGCTTCGCTTAGAGCGAGGCTGACGGGTTGGCCCACCCGTCAGCATTTTAAACATTATCCACAACGCGGGATTTTTCCCTGAGTCACTGACGGGCTGGCCTACCTGTCACATTTCTCAACATTATCCAAACAGAACACAATTTCGAATTTAACTTTCTCTGCAATTTCAGTACTGCATCAATTAGAAATCAATATCTCAAGATTTACAAGTCCAAATAAATCAAATCCAAATGTTCTGGAAAGCTTATGAAATTGTTTAACCAACCCAAGTGGATTGATTTCATTTAGATAAATAATAAAAATGTATTATTAAAAATACTACAGAAGGTTTAAATTCTAAACTTGTTTGTTCTGATACTCTGTTAGTCCAATTAATTCCAAACCAATTTTGCTAGCTTAGTACTGCCATGTATTAGCTTCCCTAATTTGGTAGAATTATTTGTGCAGTGTTAATTGTTTAGTATAAAGTTGAAGTTTGAACACCCTTCTGAACTAAAACATTTAATAGATTTTAATGGTTAACCCAAATGATTTAGGACCAATTTTGTTAGGTCACATTTAGTTAAGGTTAGTTACCCCTAAAAGGATTTAATTTTTGAATAATATTAACTTGAGTTGTAGCAAAAACTTGATTAATAACTTACTGGATTAAAACATTATGTAGTGAGTTTTGGTAATTCCAATTAATCCAAACCCAATTGTGTTGTCTTCTACACATCAGTAGCTTTCTGTAGAAATTTAGTTTGTATTTTTGTGACCAACAGAACTCAAGTTATGCAATTAAACATGTTTAACAAGTTTCTGCCATAATTTAGACATAAATTAATAATGTTTAAATTCAATTAATTTGAAACCAAATTGTATTGTTTGATGTGTGCAGTAGCTATTGTGATGCTTATGATTGTTATGTTGTGATGTTGCTTGAGTAGTTTAGTGATTGTTTGTATTGTTTGTTTATTAATTAGACGAGAACGCTGTCGGATTTATCGAGGAAGGAGAGTTGTTGAATCTGAAGATCAAGACCAAGGCCACTTTGCTGAGCAAGGCAAGCTACTCTCTGAGCTTGCACTACAAATACATGCATCTATTTTTATATCATGATTTACTCTTAAGGCAAAGATTTATAAAACCTTTTCAAAACATATATGGAAATTATTTTGCCACCTAAGTAGAAATAGAAGATAGTTATATCAAGATTATAGGATGGGAAAAAAAAATATTGTTTATTCAAAACTCCTTTGAAAATACTTGTGTGATTATGGAATACCGAGATGTCGTGTTGAAATGGAGAAATGGAGATGTTTATGAAAAATGCACAGTGTCCTAGTACTATGACGACCAATCTTACCCTGTGCGACCACATTTACCCACATATGGGAAAACGCTTAGTCATATAATTTGCTCATATTAGTATGGGATACCTCATCATCACGGAGATGACTCCATTATGCATGAGGGGATAGTGTGTAGATCTACCCCTGACCCGGGTCCTCGCTCAAACTCTATGAAAAGATAAGGAGAGGGTTGAAGGTTCCACCATAAACCGCCGGGCAAAACCTATGAGTCCTCACACTTAGATTCCGACGGGCTGGGTTAAGTGTTGATGGAATTGTCATATGGACAGGGTCCTATACTAGCATGAGCAAAGGACATGCTAGGATCGGTGGCTTACTTCGCATACACCTAGTATGGCGAGACGTGGCAGACACGGTGAGTTGCCGGATGGATGTGGGAAAAGCGTGCTACCTCTGCAGAGTGTAAAACTATTCGAATAGCCGAGTCGTCGGATATGGACAATTGGGAGGCTGCCTAAGACCATGTGCAAGTTTTTGAAAGACTTTGAGTTTTAAAAAAAATGAAGTGGAGAATGTTCCTACACCTATACCAACGGATCGGTATGAGGTTGTTGGAAAAGTGGACCATGATGGACTATGGTCGGAAAAAGGGGAGTTTTGGAGGAAACAAATAAATGGTGATTTCTTTAAAATGGTTATAAAACTCTTCTTACCTTTTTCAATAAAGATATAGAGATGTTTTAAATAAATAAAAGTGAAATTAAAATAAAACTAGTGCATACTCATGTTGGGGTAGTTTGCGAGTACATTCAAATGTACTCATATTGGTTTCGTCCCTGGCTATTGTCCTAGCCAGACTACGAGGAGGAGCACTACGCCGAGCAGGAGTATGGCGACTTCTACGCAACTAAGGATCTCCACAAGTCAGCTGCCTGTCGGGTCGTCATCGTTAGATATGATGTCTACTACGCCGTAGCTTCCGCTGATATTTTGGTTTGGCCCATGAAGGCACCTATGTAAGACTTGGTCTAAATGACCATTTATGTAAGACTTTTAATTCGGTATTGTAATGGATGTAAACTTTGGTATCCAATTCGGATTATGTGCAACGACAGACTGATCACGGGATCGTTGTGTTAAGCATAATCGGGTATTTCGGACAGCTAGTCCGGGGTCCCCACAGACTTGGTATCAGAGCCATCCTGACTTTAGGAACCTTAGTTAGCATGGTCGTAGAAAATGTTACAAAAAGTTAATTTCTAAAAAGAAAGGAGTGAAGTATTTTCGAAAACTGCTTATCTCCAATCCTCTTACTTATGCAAAATTTTACTCTCATTAAATATACATTTTCCCTGTATCCTTAAAATTTGCACACTTCTCATTAAGCTTAAAAATTCGACTCACTTGTTGCCTCACTACATTTAAAATTTTGATACACTTGTCACCTACTAACTTAAAATTTGTTAAAAATTGTAGATGGCACTCCATTGGACCGAGTTCGTTCAGCTTGAGAAGGACAGCAAGCTGACGTTCGAGAGGACTTGTTCGAGTTGAGCAAGCTGTTAGGTCGCCCCGCTCCAGAGTTTGAGGAGCTCAGGTTGACGTTCACGGAGTCGGGAGCTGAGTGGCTCATCAGTCGTCAGTTCGCAGGAACATCAAGTCTCCCAGTTCCAGGACGATCATCTTCACCACCAAGGCTTCTACTGGGTTGACGGTCTCTGTACTGCCACACAGAGGATGCTAGCCCGACTTTGTGAGGAGCACAAGGCGGAGTTGGCAACTCCCGTTTCCGGTTCTACGGGAGGCGCAACTGCGACGGACACCCTACTCCTACCCTTTACCACCCGATGTTTGGGAGC
The DNA here is from genome assembly GCA_947311845.1 of Poa pratensis. Classification (NCBI taxonomy): domain Eukaryota; kingdom Viridiplantae; phylum Streptophyta; class Magnoliopsida; order Poales; family Poaceae; genus Poa; species Poa pratensis. Next base: position 29,527,821 of record CAMZMU010000117.1, read on the forward strand.
TACATCATGGACATGGAGATCTTACTTCAGTGCACCAGGATGATCTGATGCGCACTAGAGTTCAGCTTCACTTTGACGCATCTCGCTTCTTGAGCTTCGCGAGAATGAGGAAGCTGCTGGAGGAGAAGGTCGCTCTTCTCAGGAAGAGGGCCCAGCTGAGGAGGACCATCGTGAAGCTCCGCAAGAAGGTGGCAGCAGGACCAGCTGATTGAGGATCTAGAGCACCATACTGACGAGATGGAGGAGGAGGGCGAGGATCTCCGCAAGGAGAACAACGCTTTCCTCAGTGACGATGATGACTTCCTGGAGGAGATGGATGTGAGGAGGATGATGAGGAGGAGTTAGTTGACGAGGAGGAGGAGCCACTCGAGGCAGTTCTCGAGGACGAGGAGGAGGCCCGAGGAGCCACCTACCAGTCAGATGCTGACGTGTTAGAGCTGGAGGTTCCACCTCAGTAGGCGAGTGACTTGATCACTACCGCAGGATTAGGTTGACCCCCTATCGCTAGTCGAGTCGAAGTAGTGGTTCTTTTGGAAACCAGATGTTATGTATCTTAGATGTAGGTGATGTTGTAAGCTTGATGTTGTAAGCTTGATGTTGTGAACTCCTTGATGTGATGTTGGTAATATATAAGTATGTTTGTCTTGTTTATCTGTGTAAATATTTTCATATAATCTTAAATTAATCAACCACTTGCGAAATCGTCTTTTCCCTTAGTCGAACTTTTGCCTTGCCTCTTATACCCGGTGTGCTTCAGGATGCCGCCCCGTCGCGGAGGAACCCACCACCACCACCGGACCCAACCCCCGCCCAACTTCTCGCGCTTATCATGGAGGAATGAAATGCCCGGCAGGAGCGTCAGCTATCTCGCTGCCTACAGCAACTCGCAGCCGCTTATAACAACAACAACAACAACAATAACAACAACAACAACAACAATGTGGGCAATGGCGAGGAAACCAGCGATCCACCCCATCGCGATGATTGCGGCTGCGGGTGAAGTCTGCTACTGGAGTTGGGGATCTGTGATGTCTACGACGGTAGTGAAGGTGGTTTTAGCCGGCTGGCTGCCGGTGGTTGTTCTGGACATTGCGGGTGAAAACCTTGCCCCGGCCTTTGGTCCGTGCCGATGACAGCGGCGCTTGCGGGCATCGTTACCTTCTCGAAGGCGTGGTCGTGGCCTATTTGTCGGGGAATACTTTCTGGATTAACCCCGGCCCAGTGCGACTTACTTACTCGCATGGACAAAGGCCCACTTGGGAGCAAGCCCAATATTGAACCGCCATAAGGGGAAAGATCTAGAAGACATATCCCGGAGGACGTGAAGACCAAGTAGTCTCCGAGTAGGCCTCTGTGGACGTATTCCTTATGGGGAAGTTTCCTTTTGTAACCTAGCGAGCCTCTGTGTATATAAAGAGGACTCGCAGGACTTAGAGCGGGTCAAGCTATCAAGCCCCAAACCTAGCTCATACGGCGAGTACCAGATCGGATCGCCTCCATTGTAACACCTCGATTATCATATCAATACCAATCTAGGGTAGGCAGGAAGTAGGTCTTTTACCTCACATTGAGGGGGCCGAACCTGGGTAAATCTGTGTTGATCTTTGTTCCTGCGATCCCAAGCTCGGAGATGCTTGACTCGCGTAATCCCACACCTACGAAGTCATCTATGACACCTGACGTGACAAACCCACGACAGTTGGCGCCCACCGTGGGGCCTGCGGTCAAGAGCGTCACGTTCCGCGCAGGATCCATGAAGGGAGCTGAAGATCTTGTTGTTGGCCGTATCATCACGGTCAATGGCACACCCCTCATCGACGATTCAAGCTGGGGGCCGGAAGCAGATTACTTGGAGACCGGCCACGTCATCCCCTTTGGATCCATCAACGTCTTCGTCGGCTTCATTGGCGGCGAGTCAGAGGATCCATCGCAACATGGCGACTCAGAAGAAGGAGTCGCGGTAACAGTGGACCAAGAAGAAGAATCTATCAACCGAGTCGCTGCCTCTTGAAGACGAAGAAGGCCAATCCATTGAGTATGTCCTTGAGGAAAGGCTATGCGGAGGCCCTGTGGATAGTGGCTCGCCCTCTGTAGAAGATCGGCACGTTGAAGGGGTCTACAGGACCACAGAAGCAGACGAAGGGCTGGGCATGCCACCAGGCAGCTTAGCCCCCACACCGCCGAAGCAACAGAACAAGCCGCGCTAGAGCATCAGGAGTCGCGGCATCCGCTGCGATGACGCCAGGAGTCGCGGCCTCAGGAGTCGCAAACAGAGAAACCCACTGGAGTCGCGCCTGCGGAATCAGGGTCAAGGGTAGCCCCCAGCAGCGGTCACGCCGCCACAGGAAGCGTGTTTACGCCATATCTGCGGTTAACGCGGCTGCTAGGGTACAGAATTGGAGGCTACCAGGATCGGGCTATATGATGAGTCCAGAGAATCGCGATGAGAGAGCCAGGCTGGCGCGTGAGGAACAGCGCCTCCAACAGGAGCAACTGCGACTCATCGAGGAAACCAATACTCTGCAAGGAATACAGGCCACCTTGCCACACAGACGCCACGCGAGTCGCCTGCAGCCAGGAACAGTAAACCCTATGGAGCTGTTCCAATCGCCTACCGCTGAACCAACAATTGCGATCCCATCAGTCGCCACCAACACAGCGCACCCGGTCGCATGGTCAGGGGTCGCACAACCTTCAGTCGCGGTACCCACACATGGCACCATCTGCCATGGTTATGCGGTCCGTGGCCCCGTTAGCTGCGCCCCGGTTCAAGCAATCGCTGTACCATCAATCGTACCAGCGGTTCCATCTTTCGCAGCACCAAGAGCAGAGATACCTGGATCAAGGGCCATAGTACAGGCTAACAACAGGGCCATGATGCCCCCGCCATGACGCAGCCAACCTTTGTTCAGCAGTCGCCACAGCAGCCTCAAAGGTTCCACACGCCGCAAGGGCATTATGTTAGCCCAGTGGAGAATCTCTTTGCGCCACAAACATCTTGGCCAGATTAGCGCCAGCAGGAAACACGCCAATGGACAGAGAGGCACGGCGTGCCATTGAGATGCTGAGCACAGCAGTAATACAGCAGGCAATATGTCCGAACACGCAGGACGGCTGCACTCCACCCCTTACAATAGCAGAGCAACGGCGGAGAGAAGCATCCACGCGGAGTCGCCACACGTTGCGACCTCAAGTTCGGCTAGGCGACAAAGGGAAGATCAACCTGCGGCTCAAAATCAACCTCAGCAAGTTCAACCCATAGAGATTGTGCAGCCGCGCGCGGCGGCTAATCCAATAGGAAGGCCAGCTTCGTCCAACCTATCGTCGCGACTCAAAGGCCCAGTCTGTTTCAGCGAAAGAATCAGGTCTGAACCGTTTCCTGCAGATTTCAAAGGGCCTCGCAAGGTCGCCAACTACAACGCAGCATGGACCCTGTTACTTGGCTCAACAATTACGAGATGGGCATGAGCATCCTAAACGCATCCGAAGAGATCTGCGCACGTTACCTAAACATGATGTTAGAAGGCGCAGCTCACATATGGCTGCAAAATTTGCCACCAAATTCAATAAACTCTTGGGATGAGATGAAGTTTTATCAAGAATTTCCAAGGAACATGCAAGCGACTCTGCAGCATAGAGGACCTTGAGCGTTGTGTACAGAAGGAAGGCGAGTCGAGTCGCCACTGGATGAGAAGGGTCGCAGAGATCATACATTCCTCAGATAACATACCACCCAGTTCAGCAGTCCTTGTCATGGAGAAAAATTGCAAATTTGAGCCGCTAGTCCACAAACTAGGTCGCATGAAGGATAAAGTCAAGAGCCTAAGCGAGGTAATGGCGGCGGCCAACAAGTATGCTAGCTCGGATAAAACCAGGGACGCATCTGATGGGGAAGAGGAAAACACTGGCAAGGGAAAAAGGCCAGTAGCAAGCCTCAACAACAGCAAGCTAGCAATGCCAATGCGAGTTATAACAAGCGCAAAAACGAGGAAGGAAACTCAGGGTTAGTCGCAAATACGAATACTCGTTACAAACAAAGCAGCGCAGAGGAAGGAATTTTCACCCAGTTAATTTGGAAGAGGTTTTCAACCGCCCCTGCGACATCCATATAGGAAAAGATGGGAAACCACCCAACCACACGAAGGCACAGTGTTATCATTACAAAAAGTGGAAGGATGGACAGCCACTCAACACAAACTAAATCAAAACAACGAGGAAGGTAACCGGCGGAGGCAACAACAGCAACAACGCCGTCCCAAATCCGCAGCCAGATCAGCCACAGTTCCCAAAACAGTTGGGTCAGTATCATACCATTGTGGTGAATACTTCAAGGAGGGAACAAAAGCTGCGACGACGCAATCAGGCTGTTAATGCCATAGTACCAGCCGTCCCACAGTGGCTAAAGTGGTCCGAGCAGCCAGTAATTTGGAGCCGCGAGGATCACCCAGGAGAAATAAATGAAGAGGGAAAACTCGCGCTGGTGGTTGCCCCAAGTCGCAGGGTACAAGTTGAGCAAAGTACTGATGGATGGAGGCAGCAGCATCAATATATTATACTATGAAACCTTCAAAAGAATGAACCTCAAGAAAAGCAGCTACACCCATCAAGAACAACGTTCATGGTGTCGTGCCAGGCATATCAGCTCAGCCATTGGGGCGAGTTAACTTGGAGGTCGCCTTTGGGACACAAAGCAACTTCAGGACGAGTACATTTGGTTCGAGGTTGTAGATTTCCAGAGCCCATATCATGCGCTGTTTGGCAGAGAAGCATTCGCAAAGTTTATGGCTAGGCCGTGCTATGTGTACCTAAAGCTTAAAATACCAGGCCCTAGGGAGTCATCACCATCAATGGCGACAAAAGAATAGCTCAAGAATGCGAAGAAGGCGACAAGGCCATGCCAGAGCAGCTTGCATCGCAGAGAGCGCGCCATGCGCGAGTCGCAGGAGAATTTTGATGACATCGTGAAGGCCAAGAGGCACCTGCCTGACTTGCGACTTCAGATTACGCCGCAAGGGAGGCAAGGAAGTCAAAGGCTACAGCCATTGCCAATAAGGACACATCCCAGGCATCGCGAGTTGCCATCAGCAGCCGCAACAAAATTATTAAGAGTTTACATCATCAAGCTGCCACTCAGGGCTAAAAATTCAATTCTGATCGCCACCTAGGCGCGATCGACCCAATTCTGGTCGCCACTCAGGCGCGACCGACCCAATGTAACACTTCTGATCGCCACCTAGGCGCGATCGACCCAATTCTGGTCGCCACTCAGGCGCGACCGACCCATGTAACATCTCTGGTTGCCACCTAGGCGCAACCGACCCAATCATCTGGTTTGATAATTCTGGTCCTAGGCGCTTTTGGTCGCCACTCAGGCGCGACCGACCCATGTAACATCTCTGGTTGCCACCTAGGCGCAACCGACCCAAGCATCACTTCTGGTCGCCACCTAGGCGCGACCGACCCTATGTATCATATAATGATTCTGAAATAAAGCATCTCAAACTACCAATTGAGCTGTGAGTCTTTTATTTTTTAATCATTGGTCCCTTGGGGGTGCGGCAGCTTTTTAGCGCGGCCTATTCCTTGGGATCGCCAAACAAGTGGCATTTATCGTGATTATACTCAACCTCCTTGGATGCGACTTGCACTATGCGGCCAAAGTACTGGGGTGCGGCGTCAATCGAGTTTGATTGCCTATCATGGCCGCTCTCGACCCTGAACACGCACTTTTTACCTGGGAAATACTGAGCCGCGCAAGGGCCTAAGTGAGGAAAAACCGAGACAAATCATAAGGACCAGCCTATTGGTCGAAACATGTACTGCCAAGAGTACTTAAGCAAACCATAATATTGTCTTATGACACATAAATTCTAACAATTATTACAGGCCGCTAAGGGCCAAGATCATCAAACCATTGTTTTCTCTTCTTCACTTGTGCGCAGCTTTTGGCCGGTGGGAAGGAGGAACAGGCGGCTTACCAAGCTTGCCAGAAGGAGCAATCGCAGGCTCGCTGGAGGGCTCTTCAGTCGCGGGCTTGGGGGCTGCAGAGCTGGATACGCCTGGAGAGGGGTTCTTTTCCTGCGGAATCACCGCACTGGATGACGGAGCGGGTAACTTCTCCCATCTGCTTCCATCTGCATTATACTTGCCCATATAGGTCGCAAGATCTATCCCCTCCACCAGTTCAGTCGCGTGGCCGCGCATATCCTTCCAAGTCGCCGCATATTCTGAGGCCGTCAGTTCGGTGCCATCCACCTTCTTCGAGGGCCTACCTTTTGCAACCTTGGCAGCATCAAAAGAAGGATAGTATGTCTTGGCCAAAGCAAGAACATGAGCCGCGCCGGTGCGAGCTGAGGACTCCTTCCAGTCCAAAAAGAACTGAGGCGCCCTAAGCAGTCTTTTTAGCAGCCCTTCAGAATCACCGGGGACTGGCTTGGTCGGCAGCAGGCACTTAGACAGTGATTTCATGGCATCACAAGTTCTTCGCGAAAAATCGCGGATATACTCCAGCTGTTCTTGAGTACTGCCGCGCTGCTCCTTGGCATCTTCACCTACATCGAGGCATGTCTCCGTCAGCTCTACAACATACAGGCAAAGATAGTAGAGAAAACAGATGCAGATATGAGTCGCAACACATACCAGTTAACTCTTGAGTCATGATGCACACTTTGGCGTGGACAAGGTTATGGGCATCAGAAACTTTCTTCAACTTTTTCTCAAGCTCGCCAATGGAAACAGCCTTAAGCCTTGCGTCCTCATTGGCATCAGCAATGGCGTCTTTCTGAGCACTGACTTGGAGGTCCAGCTGCTGGACCCTCTCTTGGAACTTCTCTTCAACAGTTTTAAGCCGCAGCTCGGTGGCTTTGGCTTGCTCAGATAACTTGAAGCTTTCATCAGATAGCTCGCCCATCCTGGTTTCCCTCTTCTTCAGCTCAGCGTCACGCTGGCCAAGGAGCTCGCAGCCTCTCCAGTTCAGAGGGAGTATCCCCCAGCTGCTTTTCCAAGGCAAGTTTGGCAGCTGTTATGGAGCTTAGTTCCTCCTACAAAGGGTACATCAGTTAGTAAGTATATATCAACAGCTAAAAGAGAAGCATCAAGTCTCCCTTTACAGTCAAAGAAGAAACTTGATCCTTGGGGGCTAGAGACAGATAACTGGAGATAGAAGTTTACCTTATAAGCCGCAGACAGGTCAGACAGTGCCTTGCGGAGCTCCATGGCTTGCTTGTCATTTGAGGCAATGATAGCCTCTGACAGTTTCTCAGCGCGGCTTGTGGAGGAGGAAGAAGCAACCTCAGCACGCAGAATTGGCGACCGCAGGCTGTCGCCGCTGGCGACTCAATCACTGGCGCATCAGCATCCTTGGCCATTACATCTATGGAGGAGGGGTTGACCTTCTCCACGTCCTGGATCATAAGGGGATCCGTTCTATCCTCCAGAGCCACCTCTTGGGTGGCTGTGTCAAGAACAGGGACCGTGGCCAGGTCATCAGTGGTGGCCACGCCCTCTACCATGGCGGTATGAGCCGCAGGTGATAAACGCGGCTCAACCGCGGTTCCTCCAGGCTCAGCGCGGTTTAGCCGCACTTCTGCAAAAAGCAAGGGCATTGTGTGAAGAAGAAGCACATAAGCCAGAATAAAAGTATTATAAGCACAGGGAAAAGTTACTAACTCTGGAGCCATCTTCACAAAGGCCATAAGTTCACCGCTTGACGGTGAGGACAGGCCTTGGGTCCCAGAATCTACGAGCAGAAGTTTTGCGTGTCAGTAGAGGAAAAAGAATAAGCATTCAAGATGACAAGACAACAGAAATTACCAGAGTGGGGACCCATGTCTTCTTCAGCAGAGGCGGTGGCTTTGAAAGCACGCCTGGCAGCGGAGGAGGTCGCGCCCGTAGCAGGTTTGCGACGCTTCGTGGCCTCAGGTTTTCCAGAGCATCAACCTCTGGTTCCTCACGAGATAGCCTCTTGGAGGCTCTACGGGGAGTTGGTCCAGCCGCGGCAACAGAACTCGCGGCTGGCACTGGACTGTCATCCTCGTCCAGTTCAGTCTCTTCACCTCTGAGGCCGCAGAGGCAACAGAAGGGATATCAGCAGTTCGCTGCCCTCTAGAGTGGGCAGCAACTTCTTTCGTGCGGCACGCTTGGGAGCAGCAGTGCCGGCGACGGTCGCAGGCAGCGACCAGTAGTTCTCATCAGCCTGGATCAGAAGATATAAGTTGCAGTATTAAGAAAGGAATGCGACTCAACTACGAAGGCGAAAAGACAGAGAAGAGGAGTTACCTCAAAAGGCTTGTTGTTAACACTGAAAGGGGCAAGCCCCACCTTATCGAAGGAGATGTCCTTCTCCTCAGTCACGCGGGTGACAAATTCCACCCAATCCTCAGGCCTCCAGTCCGAAGCCTTGATACGATCGACGTCAGCAGAGGTGCCTGTGCACTCAAGGAAGGATCGCTGTCGTGGACTCACGGGCTGAATGCGCCATTTGGTCCAGCAAGAGAGAAGATCAAGGCCAGTAAGACCATGACCTATTAAGGCGCGGACCTTGATCAGCGACTCATTGATGAAGGGCATGGCCGAGTCGCGGGGTTTTGATTTCAGTGCCTCGGTAGGCACGAAGAGGGTGTTAGACCAGGAGGGAAGGCGAGTTTCGCCCTCCGGTGAAGTATCTTGGCAATAGAAGAAAGATTTTTGCCAAGCCCTGGGTCGATTCGCCAGGGCTAGCTTGGGAAGGCAAGAGTTCCTATGGCGTTGAAGAGAGATGGCGCCGACCTGAACGTAGGCGCCACCCTTGGAGACAAGTTGGCTGTTGCAGGTGAAAGAGGCCAGCCATAGATCGATGTTGGGGCTATGCCAAGATAGTCCTCGCACAAATGAAAATTGCTCACCTGGAGCATTGAGTTGGGCCCGATGTCGTGAAGACGGAGGCCTAGGCGTTGCAGCAAATTGCGGAAGAAGGGAGAACCTGGCGGCGTGAATCCACGCTCCACGTGCTCCACGAACATCACCAGCTCGTTGGGCTTGGGGCGCGGCTCGATTTCATCGCCTGGCGCCCGCCAGACGCCGTCCTCCTTCGGCGGCAAGAAGCCAGCCTCGGCCAGATCTGCAAGAGTTTCCTCCGTTACCCAGGATCCTTCCCAGTTGCAGGAGATCCTGCGCCTATCGTCAGATGGCTTCGCCTTGGGCGCCATTGCGAGGGGGAGATTGGATTGGGTAACTAGGCTCGGGTCGAGGAAGAAGACGGCGCGGCTAGGGATGAGAAGATTGCAAGGGCAAGTGAATAATAACCTAGGTGGCCGCAGCTTATAACTGAAGGGGCCCGCAACTAACGGCATTATCTGCGCTCGCAACCAACGGCACAATTTGCGCCCGCAAAACGTAACGGTCCGCAATTAAAGGAAACAGAATATTTCCAGAAGGAAGATGAGTCGCGCAGATAAGTCACAGCTCTGAATCGCATAAGTCAGAAGATTGGTCAGAACGTTTGCAGTGCGGCTCAGAGACCATTTCAAGAGGTCAGAAGATTCTCACCGTAAAGTCCTAACCAATCTTGGGGGCTAATGTCGGGGGAATACTTTCTGGATTAACCCGCGGCCCAGTGCGACTTACTTTACTCGCATGGACAAAGGCCCACTTGGGAGCAAGCCCAATATTGAACCGCCATAAGGGGAAAGATCTAGAAGACATATCCCGGAGGACGTGAAGACCAAGTAGTCTCCGAGTAGGCCTCTGTGGACGTATTCCTTATGGGGAAGTTTCCTTTTGTAACCTAGCGAGACTCTGTGTATATAAAGAGGACTCGCAGGACTTAGAGCGGGTCAAGCTATCAAGCCCTAAACCCTAGCTCATACGGCGAGTACCAGATCGGATCGCCTCCATTGTAACACCTCGATTATCATATCAATACCAATCTAGGGTAGGCAGGAAGTAGGTCTTTTACCTCACATTGAGGGGGCCGAACCTGGGTAAATCTGTGTTGATCTTTGTTCCTGCGATCCCAAGCTCGGAGATGCTTGACTCGCGTAATCCCACACCTACGAAGTCATCTATGACACCTGACGTGACAAACCCACGACACTATTGTCCTCATCCACCTAGGCTTGGCTCTCCTGGGGAAACCCCAGCTCCAGTTTTGCTGGACCGGACGATGGCGGCGCTTTCAGCGTCGTTTGCCTCGTTGGAGGCATCGTTTTGGAATGCCTTCGGCTATGGGACAAGAGGCTTGGGTGGTTTGGCGGTGTTGCGAATTGTGTGGCAACGATGACAGTTGTGAGCGGAGCCGAGTCGCGGCATGTCCTTCGTCACTGGCAGTCCGTGTTGCGTCCCGCTGTGAAGTTGAATCTGCGTGTCGTGGAGCGGCTGGCTGGCAACGATGCCACTTTTTTTACAGTGGCCTCGCGGATTCTGTGGGTGCAAGGTGTCCAATTTTCTCCGGTGAAGCTCTTCGTCGAAGTCGGAGATGCCTCTTCCTCGACGCTTTGGGTCGACTGTTTGGTATAGGCCGACATGGTTTTCGGCGTCGGCTGCGGCGAGGGCTTCGTCGGTGGTCGTCGAAGGTGAAGTCGGAATCGCTTGCTCGGGGAGGAGTGACGACGATGACGCTAGATGACAACCTCGACGGTGTGTGTGTTTCATGTGGGTAGCCAGGTCGGCCAGGTCTGCCCAATGTGGTCGTCTTCCATGATTACGTTGGTGCACTTGTAACGGTTTTCGGCGGGTTCCCCGTTAATGAACCGGTCAATTATCTCCTACTTTTTAAATAAAATGAGGCATTGTTGTCCGTTTTGTTCAAAAAAAAAATTTACAGCTGCAACTATAAAAGAGTTAACTACATCGTACGTACCGCAGAAAAGATCTTTAAAAAAATTGAATGAGACTCGATCGGTAAAATATATACTCCCTCCGATTCAGAAAAAATGACGCAACGGGTAGTTCTGAATTGTATGTAGGAAGTTCATTTTCTCCGACACTAATTTCGAATCGGTGGTAGTAGCACACATTTATGCAGTTGCACGTGGTAGAGAGACGTGAACTTGGTTGCGTTTTTCACGGAAGATGTATACAACTTAACATTCTATCTTGATACTGGCAAGTACTGTAAAACCAAACATAAACACCTCATGATGCATGTACTGGTTTGAGCCTGCCGCACGTAGGCGTGCGTGTCAGCGTGTGTGCCGGAGCCCCATACGAAAGAGGGAACTGACTTTAGTTTCGTCATCAAATTAGATTAGTCTGGTCCAGGCGAGCACACACGCTCTACCAAAGTGTACTACTGTGTGTTCAAAACAAAAAGTGTACTACTGTAGTAGTATCAAGCTCAGTAGCTGAGCACATCGATCAGTTCCTGGCCCAAAACAACATACTCCCTCCGTTCACAAAAGATATCTCACCTCAAATTTGTATGTATCTAAACACTACAAGCATCTCCAACAGAGTAGTTTAATAAGCCGCGCGCCGAAAAAATCGTCAATATAGCGCGCGCGGTCGAAAGCAGCGCTCCAGCGGCCGCGCTATAACCCCGTGCACGCTAAAAAGGTGCTAGCGCGCTGGCGGAAACGGGACTGAAAGCTGTATATTTGGTGTGCCCGCTCCAGCGCGCGGGCAAAGGAAACATGCACACGAATTGACCAACCGCCAGATCTGAAACCTACGGGCGCTCGCGCCGCCGCCCGCACCTCTCCCCCATCTCCTCCGGCGACCCAGGGCGCTCGAATACCTGTCGTCGGCGCTTCCTCCGCTCCTCCCAGCGCGCCGCCGCTTTCAATGGACGCGCGCGGGTCGCCGCGGCGGTGAATTTGGCCCCGCTGTCACGGACGCCGCCGCGCTTCCGCCGCTTCTCCCCAGCGCGCCGCCGCTGCTTGTTCCACCTCCCTCCTCGCCGCCGCCCCTCCAGTGCACAGTTCCTCTGACGAACAGCGCCCGGCGGCCGTTTACACCACCGCGCCCACAAGGTGTTTCACAAAACACTTGCAAGGTATATATTTCCTCTAAACTTTGTAGATGAATTTGGTGCATTTAGTTTGTAGTTTTAAATTAGTTCAAATTAATATTTGTAGATGAGTTCGTCCTATGACTCTTCCGATGAAGAATTTGATCTTGAAGAGGAGGAGAACATCGCAATGATCCTAGCTATGCACGCCCAAAAAAAGCATAAGCACGGTGGTTCAATTTTCGGTCGTCAGAAATCGTGGAGGGAAAGGATCGGTGCTCACGACAGATTTATAAGGAACTATTTGTGGACCATCCCACATACCCCGAATCCTATTTCCGGCGTCGTTTTAGGATGAGCATTGAGTTGTTCAAGCACATTGCGGAGATATTGGCGAGACATGATCGGTTTTTTCAGCAAAGGAGGAATGCCGCCGGAGAGCTCGGGCATAGCACCTATCAAAAGGTGACCGCCGCTTTGCGTATATTGGCGTACGGTATTCCGGCGGATCTAGTTGATGATCACTTGGCAATGGGCGATGTGTGTCAAGCGCTTTGCAGTTGGAATTGTGCAAGTGTTTGGTCCGGAGTATTTGAGAGCTCCCAATGCTGCAGACACGGCTAGGCTTTTGGAGTTCAACACCGCTCGGGGGTTCCCAGGTATGCTTGGCTCTATTGATTGCATGCATTGGAGTTGGAAGAAATGTCCTGTGGCATGGCATGGACAATTCCAAGGCCACAAAAAGGATTCCACTATAATCCTTGTAGCGGTGGCCGATCATGAGACTTGGATTTGGCATGCTTTTTTCGTAATGTCCGGATCTTGCAATGTCATCAATGTTCTTCAACGGTCACCACTCATGAATAGGATTGCAAAAGGTGAAACTCTACCGGTAGAGTTTGTAGCAAACGACCATACATACAATTATGACTATTATCTTGCGGATGGCATCTACCCAAGGTGGCAAATATTTGTGAAACCGGTTCACAAACCGCAAGGTAGGAAAATGCTTGATTTCCACAATACTCAAGCGGCGGCTAGGAAAGATGTGGAGAGAGCATTTGGGATTTTGCAAACCCAATTTGCTATTGTGAGGGGACCGGCTAGATTTTGGGATCAAGACATGCCTTGGTACATCATGACTGCTTGTGTGATCATGCATAACATGATCATCGAGAATGAGCGCGGGCAAGATTTAGACTATACTCATTATGAGTTGATGAGACATCCCGTGCAAGTGCGGAGGAGGGCTGAGAGCAACGGCGGAACCAGAAAATACACATAGGGGGGCCGTCCATTGAGTATCACTCTAAGATGTAAAAGCATGTACAAAATACATATGTGGTAGCCGAGTGTTTAGCAAAATATGTACATTATACCAATTAAGTGTTGAGAACGTAATCACACATCAACAAAAGAGGTGGCATGGAAGCTAAAACGTACAACTGGATGACAATTTGAAGAAAATCGAAATAGTTTGAGGATTTTTTGGAGGTGTTTGTGCAAAAATTTGAAGTAAATCAAAACAGTTTGAGGATTTTTTGGAGGAGTTTGTGCAGCCTGCTTCGAAAACGGAAGAAGAGACAGAGAGGAGAGAAGCTACGGGAAAGCACATGGCGATGGGGAGTGCATGTGCACTTGTGCAGCCTGCATACATGAAGGGAAGGAAGAAAAGTCAGAAGGACTTCTCACTCTCTAGTCTCTGTAGGATCTTTTATGGACAGATTCCGTGTACTAGACTAGTATATTGATGTTTGAGTGATGGATATAGAGTAGGATACACATATTTTGGACAAGAAATCCTGAGGTCTTAAACAAATTTCTGCATGTTGGGGGGAGCCACGACCCCTGCTGGCCACCCCTGGTTCCGCCATTGGCTGAGAGGGTGGCCCGGTTTGTTGCATCTTATCATGTCATTCGACGTAACGAAACGCATGATGAGATTCAAAAGGATCTAATTGAGGAGTGGTGGATATGGAATGGGCAACAATGAGTTGAAGTTGTATGTTTGTTGTACTATTGTTGTATTGTTGACGAACTATTTATTCTATTATTTGGTGAACTACTTGTTGTATTGAAGAAAAACTATTTGTTTGTGTTGTAATAATAATTAAACTATTTATTGTTCATTTATTTTGTGTATATCTTTTAGTGCAAATGTTGTTTGTGCTAGGCGTGCGCTGGAGTTTTAGCGCCACTGCTGGAGCGCTACTTCGGCGCGCAAAAATATAGCACTTCTGCTAAAGCAAAACAGACGCCCAGCACGCTAAAACGCTATTTTGGCGCTGCAAAAAATGTTTAGCGCGCCGACGCGTAGCGCGCCCTGTTGGAGATGCTCTAAATCATGTCTAGATACATACAAATTTGAGCTAGCAATAATACGAGGAAGGATACGGCCAAGCTTAGCTTAGAGCATCTCCACTCGGGGCGCCCAAACGGCCGCCCAAATCCCTTTGGGGCATGCCGGACATAATTTTGCTCCCACTCGCGGCGCCTAAACGCGAATTGGGTCCGGCGCGGCCCAGTTCTGTCCGGCACACCCAGCCCACGCCCTCATCTTGGGTAGACCTCGGGCAGCCCCGGACGCAACGGAGCGCGTCGCCACGTCTGCCTCCGACGCGCGGGCCACGCCTATCAGCGGCACATACGACTTCAACCGATGGTGGTCAAAGCGGCGTGCCGCGTGGCCGCGCCTCGTTTTCACAGCCGGTGCCCGCCAGTGAGCCGTCGCGTACCACTGCTCGGCGGCGTCAATGCGGCGCGCCTTTTCGAGGGCAGCGGCGTTAATGCCACCGCCCTCCGGCGGCCATAAAAGGCCTTGGACGCCTCCCCCGGCCTCACACGCCTTCTTCTCGCACTCGCCACTCGCCCGCCACCCCGAACCAAGAACTTGCCCGCCACCGCGAACCAGTAGAGATGGCCGGCAACTGGAGGCGCACCGGAGATGCGGCGGCGAACGGCTTCAGGCCGCGCACCCTCCTTCGGGAACAGGCGGAGGCGCTACGGGAGAACGGCTACCCGATGCCGCTCGACATGCGTGCCCCGCACCGCTGGGCGATTTCAGTCGGCGGCATTCCGGCGCCGCGCCCACTGACGCGGTCCAACCACGACTTCCGCGTCGAGGTAATCGCCCACTACCGGCGAGAGCTCAAGCTGGAGGAGCGCGCTGACCCGCGTTGGGACCCGGAAAACCCATGGAATTTTGGCCGTTACGAGGCGGCGTTCCAGCGCCTCTTCGACGAGGAGGTAAACCGCTGGGACGGCTCTGGACCGGTGTCGCGGGACAAGATCGTCGCCGGGCGCGAGGCGTTCTGGGGCGTGGCCGGCGCACGCTTGATAACCCCCAATAGCAGGGGATCACTGTAGCACCTCTCAATGTGGAAGTAGGATATCGATCCGCAAGAGCAAGAAGGAAAAGTTATCTATTCCCTACAACTAAAGTGTCGCAAGTTTTAGTTGATTATGCACTAAACAAGTTTAAAGAATAAGATGGTTGATTTAATGGATGGAAGTTTAACGTAACAAAACAAGAATGTAAAAGTGTCCCAATCATCTTCAATCCAAGAGGACAAGACAAAGGTTTTCTCTTATAGGAACAATGGACATGGGTTCATGGGTTCACTCAATCCTCTCTCCCATCTATGGTGATTATCATGTTATAGATAAAAAGTACACACAATTGTCATGCTTTAATGGTAAACTTCTATGACGGCTACATGTCCTAAAACACATAGTTGAAAGAAGCACTCATTTGTGTTGCTAGGTCACCCTCGTAAGGCTAGCGTGGTTGCTGTCACTCCCACATCATACTCTTCCTTTTTACCCCCAGATAAAGGATGTTGGGCAGTATTTCACATGTCACTCAATACATATGCCGTTGTCACACCGGCCATCCCGTACCTACATACATCATACTTCATAATGGACAATATTCTAAACACTAGTGCAATGATTCATATTTCGTGTGCATGACCACATCTCTCTCATCTATCCACACTTGGTGGTGTCAATCACCTCATGACAAGGATAAACAAGGCATTATGCATAAATCAAACCATCACATGTATCATAGAATATCTCCAAAGTATGACAAACCATAGAAATCCCAACATGACGGTAAATGCATAACATAATATCATCTCATACCACAATATCCACCATAGGAATTACAAAGATAGTTCCATAATCATGCAAGGCACATCATATGGACTTCAACAATGATCATACATAGAGAGATTAGATCAAGTTACCACCACAAACCCAAAGTCCAGGGGGTGGACTACTCCCCCTTCATCATGGTGATGATGGTGGAGATGTTGGAGAAGATGGAGACGATCTTGCTGTAGATGTTGATGATGAACACGCCGGAGGGGGGTGGAGCCCTCCGGAGGTGATTCCGGCGGCGTTTCCTCCCTCCGATCTTCTCCGGCGGCAGCCTTCTGACTCTCTATTTCGTGGTTTTGTGTTTCTCCGCCGCCTCCTCGCGAAACTCCTTGGTGGACTATTTTTATAGACGTTTTTAGGTCAAGACGAAGCCACGGAGACGAAAACGGACGGCACCGGAGCCACGAGGAATAAAGAGGTGGTCCCACACGGCCAAGGAATCTGGCCACGTGGGATCATCTATTTTCTTCCTCGGACTTCCTTTTTTGCGAATCCTTGGCTCGTACGTCTTCTTATTTCCAAATATTGGGCCCCGTAAAATATTAGGTCATTTGGACGTCGTTTGGTCCCTGAAAGTCAAAAAATGGAAAAAGGGGTTTTCTGGTTCTGCAGGGTTAATTCCAAATAAATGGGGAAACTGTGAATTATCCCCTAAAATCATTATAAAACATAAATATAACCCATATATGATGCAAATAAGTTGGAATATCAAGTAATAAAATGTAAAGTTCATGTATGCATTTTACATGCATCAACATCCCCAAGCTTAGCCCATGCTCGTCCTCGAGTATGAAGGTGATAAAACTAACATGGACTTTGCATTTTAATACTACCAAAGGATATCAAAGATGATTACTATTGCTACATAAAGTCAAATGATTCATTCTCAAAGGAGTAGCAATATACAAGATAGATTATAAAGTGATATCAAATATTCAATGAAAGGATGTTCAATGATAATTCACAAAGTGTAACATAGAAGAAAGTACTATGGACCAAATGTATGCATAATGAAAAGTAAGAACATCCTATAATGGTCATAGAGTATTCATGAAAATCTGAATATAAAAGGTGGACACTTTGGAAAGATATATAAATGAGTAGAGGTAAATCATGAATAAGTTTCATCTAACTTCTGAACTACTCTACTTAAGTTAATGATTGTAATGTGGTAATCCTTGGTGTCAAGCTCTCATTCCCCTATCATAGCATCTTGAATGATTAAGTTTAAAGTGAAATCAAATATGAGTAGTGTGCTTGACAAAGTACATGTTGAAAGTCTCATGCCCCTTGAATACAAGTACCTACTCCATGTGTTACTCAATTTGGGAAACAAAGCAAGTTCAAGTTAAATATCATTGTAAGTAATAATAGTATCATTAAGAGCGTCAACTGGGGTACCCCTTGTCCCAGGATATGGAACATGCCCATATCAAAATGACAAGATGTAATACCCCGCAGTTATAGGACTCGAGAGGGTAGAAATAGGAACTGCATTTGTGCATTCATGCATCTTTCGGTGAAATCTGGAAAATTTTCGCGCTTTTGTGTTAAAATGAATCGAGGGTTGATTCCAGACGAGTGTCGATGTTCTGGGAGTCAGATGTTGACAGTTAGTCAAGATGTCGATAAACCCTACGACTTATTTTCAAAAACCTATCTTCCCAAAATGGATATTTAAATTTTGACTTGACCTATTTATAAGTTCTTAAACTCAATACAATTCTATATCTTATCCAATCTTATACACACAAAATATATTTCAACAACACCAGTTATATAATTCATAACAAAAAGGAATGAATCATTCCAAATGATATCAACACAAGATATATTTACACATAATTTGAAACATTCAAATGATTTACAAATACACGATCATCTCTTCTTCAACAAGTACAAATTTAATTGCAGCATTACATATTTGAATCCATTTTCTTTACAAGAGCATATCATTACATTTCCAAGCAAATCAAATAATACAATCTGTCCATTACAACCAGATTTGCAACTACATTATTACCACAAGTGTGAATCTTACAAAAGAGGGAAATAAAAATCCTAAAACTAAAATTCCACTTCTGATTATCCAGAGGATCTTCTCACCTGCAAAACAAACAACACATACAAGAAGAAATGGGGGTTATGATTAAAATGTTGCCAACACCATTTGGTGCTGGCATGTTGTTGTATTGAAACCTGGTTTTAGCCTAATTAAAACTGTGGTTCAATTAGGCTAAATTGGGGAATAAAGCAAATCATCAAAGGCAACAGAAGGGACTGATCAATTGGATCATGCTCTTTTATTTCAAAGGCAACAAGTAGGGGCAAAGGCTTTTGTACAGCACTGACAGAAACATCTTAGGCAACCAAGAGCAGAGGCAAACATGTGTTGTATTGAGCTAATGATCTTGATCTTTCAAAAGACAAAGCAACAGATAAAATGCTTTCCCCAAAAATTCAAACCAGGAAGCAAATAAAACTTGAGCCCACAATTATGGTATCACATTTGCCTATTAATTAGGCAAATGGACCCTAAATCCCTCATTAAGCTAGCAATGAGCTTAATTGGCCACACACTTGAGTTTAATTAGCAAACCGACTATCTTTAGCATTCCCAATTCTCAGCCAAGCATTTCCACACAAATATCTGGATCAGATAGGATCAATGAGTCAAGAATGACTCAGAGTTATCACCATGGGGTGATGAACTGCGCAGCAGCAGAGCTGAGCTGATCTCCTAGGTGAAAAGGAGTGCAAGAATGGTCAAATAGAGCAGCTCGAGGCAAAGAGGGCCACTGTAAGCAGGTTAGTCACCACATCTCAATTATCCTGGTGTCACAAGCACAGGAGTGCCCAAATTAGTATAAATACATACCCAGGCCACAGCCACCAGCATATACAAGTCACAGCAACCACAACACACACAGAGCACAACTATCATCACATCCAGATCACAAATCCATCTGTTCTTCCACAAGAACAAGCACAACCCATCTCTACACATGGAGATCACCTAGTCCATCCACCACAAGCCATTAAAACTTAGGAGAAGTCAAGCAACAAGGAGGAGAAGGTAGAACCACAAGGTGCAGTCCAGAAGAGACGGTTGAACCTTGGAGCAAGATCAGATTCTTCCGTAGCTTTATCTGCTCTACACCCAAGGTTGTTAAACATATGTGCTAGAGAGTGATTTAGCAGGTTCTGTAAATGACAGAACCATGCTTGAGTGCTGAATTTAGCATCTGTTCTTAACAGAACCTTGCTCAGCAAGGTGTGGTGCTATAGAAGATGATTTGCAAGCAGAGTACTTCTGTTATGTGCAAGAAATAGGACAGAGAGATGAAAGGGAGTGCAGTTGAGTGTTTTAGCATTTGATTGAGCATCTACAAAAGCAAGGGAATCATTTTCAGTGTAGTATCTGTCCTTATTCTGTTTTTATCAAAGCACACAAGCCAGTAAACCAGCAGAGCTGGATTAGCTGAGCTATACACATCCTTACACATGGAAGAAGCACAGGAAAGCATAAAAAAATCATCTCTAAACAAGCAAGCTACTGTGTAACTCTACAAGGAGGCATCACAGCAAGCAAAACTTGTTTAAATCATCCTTAAAAGCACTTATTCATCACAGCTAGATCATTTGGTACAAGTTCTAGCTCAGAACTATTTTTCTAAAGAAAATTTCATCTTCTGTGAGCAAGAAATGCTCCCAATATTAAATCCAGAGGTAATGGATGGATCTAAACATGCTAGATCTACACCATTCATCTCATTCTTGGTGCACAATGGGTAGACAGTGCACATAAAGGAGTAAATCATCAAGAATCATCATCTGATCATCAAGAACCTAACCAACAGAGGAATATATAATTAATCCGAAGTCCAGAAGCATCTAGATCGAGTAGAGGTAGTAGGAGAAGGAGAAGAGAGGAAGGAAAAATCTTACCGTGCGTCCATGGCCGTAGCTCCACGGCGGCGAGGCAGAGCTCGCGCTACCAGTGGAGGGGGCACACGGAGGTCGTGGACCAGCACCACCGCACCATGGCGGCACAGAGGGCGGAGCTCTGCGCCCAGCCATGGTGGACACGCCGGAGAAGGAGAAGAAGTGGCGCAGCACCGAAACCCTAACCCTAGGGGATTGGGTTGTGCGCGGCCGCGAGAGGAAGAGAGGCTTGAATCGCTCCGGTGAGGAGGAAGAGCGGAGCAGGGGGATCGTTTTGCCCCACGCCACGGCGGCGGAGGTGGTCGGAGCTGGCCGGAATAGGGCGGCGACGGCGCGGGCGACACGAGCGCCAGAGGAGGTCGAGCACGGGCTCGTGCTCGTGCGAGTGAGAAGTGAGAGAGAGAGAGAGAGAGTGGACTGGTTCGGTTGAACCAGAGTTGACCAGGGACTTAATTGTAAATTTTGAATTTACAAATTCTTCCAAAATTTCAAAACTTGTTATAAATTCAAATAAAATCCTAAAAATAATTTAAAAATATCTACAAATATCAGAAGAAATAAGTAATCCAAATAAAATATCTACTTGATTTATTGAAAACTATTTCTTGTAGCAAAAATTCAAATGATCCTTAAGTGGAAATGACTTTGAAATATTTCAAATTATTTTCAAAAGAAAATAATATGGGAAAATTATGTATCAAGTTCAAAGTATAATTTGAACTACATTATGACTGTCATGTTACTCATCCTAATTAAAATTCAAATCAAAGAAATCTTTAAAAAGAAATCCTTAACAAAACTCTGGGGAATTTTGGGAAAGAATAAAAATCATCTCATTATATGCATATTGGCATGTATTTGGTTTTTCAACATTGTCTCATACAGACAATGATATTGATTTTCAGAACGCGAAGGTCCCAATTCGTCGGAAGCTTTAGACTGCATTACCTGTCAGTCTCAAGGCAAGTTCCAACTTGCATGTCCTATTTGATTAATTTTATCAAAGTAATTGCAAAGTACTATGGTTTATCATTGCATGAAAAAGAAAAACCTATTTTCGAATGATGTGAATTGCTATACATATATATTGTTGGCTGACAATGGAACCATGATTTGATGTTGAGGTGGAGGTTCCATTGTACGGGAAAGTATATACCTAGGATTAATAACCCATGGCCCAGTGATCCTTGCGCCGTATTGAAGCATCAACCAACAGATTCACTATGGATGGGCTCGTCAGAGGTTTCTTCCTTCGTTCGCATATCCTCGGCAGGCTATTACCTGGTTGCGTCCGTTGCGGCGGCCAACTGCGTGGAAGCGCGTGACCTTCCCACTCGACGGAGTGACTGGAATAGAAGCTCGGGAGGGGTGGCGGGCTAATGGTCGTAGTTACCAGCCGCGTCACAAATGGGCGGATATGCGTTGTGCAGGGAAGCGACTCCACATGACTTGTTGCCCTGAGTTCTGGCTATAGCACACATGGTGTGCTGAGAGAGCAAAAGGAGCCAGGCTGTTGTTGGGTAAAGTGGTGCAGCTCTGCAGAGTTAAACAAAGAAATTGTGACTGTCACATCCTTGTTCCAGGAGGGAACTACAGAACGCCGCGGGAAAGGCATCCCAAGTGATGACTAAAGACCCGTGGAGACTGGGGGCATAGTTTTCTAAAATAAAATGGACCTTTTCATAAAAATGTTTTACAAAAATTTGCATATTCATCCATGACTTTTTGGTCAGGATGGTAGATAGTGCATCACACACTTTATCATTTATTATTTGAACTTGCTGGGTAACGCTAGTGTTGCTCACCCTTTTCCTCCGTTGATCTCTGCTTAGACTCTGAGGAGATCGCTGAAGACGACTTTGGAGCATACCATGCCGACGAGGTGTACTTTGAAGCACCTGATCTGTCTGGAGGAGTAGAAGGCGTCGACTACATCATCGCCTACGGAGCCGACGATGCCGACGAGGAGGAAGTGGAGACTTAAAGTTACCATAGTAGGAACCTGGCCGAGTCAGACTAGACTAGTACTACTTAGCGGCTGAGCCAAGATGGTTCTCAGTTTGTTGTTTTCTATCGCGTGTAGGTTGACTCCTGTCAACATCGCAATAATAGATATTCCTCCCATGTCAGAGGAAGACGTCGATGTTTTTATGCATTTCTGGCTTGTAATCTTTAGCAGTGTGTAATAAAGTGGACCCGCAATGTTTCTGTTGTACTACTCTGAGTGATGTAATATTTACGGATTAGTGCTTCCGTGGGTGTTATGTCAATGACTTGTACACTACAATATGCAGTGGTGTGCTGGGTCACCGCACAAGACAAACAAACACAATGAACAATCTCAACACCTTTTTTATTTACCATTAGATAGCTTTTTATTGTAAGTTGTATCACAGAAGGTTCACCATAGCATGTAAGTAAATTTCCACCATGAATGATGCATGGCTTAGATTAGCGGCCCAGACGTCTCTCTAACCATTTATACAAACTCATTTAAACCTACTTCATTTCCACATTTATTTCACCCTGTAAGCATCCATAAACAAAAGTACATGATATCAACTAAATGAAATGAGGTGCATGTTGAAAGCTTGCATGTGACAGCACATATGAGCTAACTCTCAACCAAAGACATTTGTCAAGCCCACAACATCATAATTTTAATCACAATGGTCATGTTTTATCTATGCAATGAAAGTAAAGTGTGCATCAAGTTCGAGAGAGCTCTATAACCAACTTTTCCCATAACAATCAACAACATAAGCATTTTCATTCAGAGGTATAGATAACACAAATATCATGATAAACATACTCGGAATAGCATAAAGCTAATAGGTAGATATGGTGGACTCACTGGAAAAACTTTGGTTGAAGGTGTTGGAAACAAGTTTTTGCTTGTTGGAATTTTTGGGCTAGCAAGAGGGAGAAAGTTGACCATCTAAATGCATGCATGAGTGTCCATAGAACTAACCAATCCATGTTAAACAAAGTAAACTAACATTCAGCATCAAAACATGAATAAAAGATAGCTCTTGATAAAATACTTGCAAATTATTACTCATTAACAAGCTCATGAATCATGCAACTATATGTATCTTTTAAAATCAACTCCAACATCCCTTTTCCCAATCTAATAATAGCATCAACACAATTCAACCCAAATTTCCAGTAGCTCTCTCATATATAAATGATAGTGTGGTGGTCTCACAAAATAAAAATCAAACCAAAGCAAACAAAAAGACGCTCCAAGTTTATGCGATAAAGTGTTTCGATCGAAAAACAGAAGTTAGACGTGTGCAAACCGAGAGTGTGTAGGTCCAGTGGGGTTGTCTTCACATCCCCAAGCTTATGGTCTTCACCATCCTTGGATAGCTCTTGGTGCATCTCGTCTAATCCCTGTGAAAAAACTTCAAAACACCGTTTCTCCCATTTCTTTTCTGTGGGGTGCATTAATGATAAACAAATAGATTTCTTGCTGCATATAATCCTTAGACAAAAATTCATATGAATGTATAGAAAGTGTATAATGTTGTATGCCTACTCATAAACTCAATTGGATCAAAAAGATTCAAGTTAAAAGTTCAAAGCATGCATCAAACAAAATGGGACAGAATCTGTCCAGAAAAACAGCAGCAGCAAAACGTATTTTTCTACCCTACTAAACTTTGTCGAAAAATTCCGAAAAATTCATGCATACAGAGGATGAAAAGTTGCAACTACAGTTAAATATGAGCTCATTCGAGTTACAGAATAAGAATTAAAAATCATACCGTGCACAGATTCGTGCAGGAATAAAATCTCCGAACGCTATAAGCAACTTTTCAAACCAAAATGAGTAAAACTTGGCACTTTATTAAAAATTCAGAAACTAAACTATAAACAAAGTCTCTTGTTACAGCAAGAGGACAAAAAGAAAATCACAAATAAAAACAACCGGGTTGCCTCCCGTAAAGCGCTTTCTTTATAGCCATATAGCTAGGCTTCTTACTTGATATCAAGATGGTTGGAGTGAGGTGGCTTGGCATCCCCAAGCTTGAATTCTTGTACTTATTTGATATATGTTGGGTGAGTCTAGGGGTAACATCCCAAGCTTGAGTGGTTGTCCCTCTTGATCTTTGTTCATCACCCTCAACTCTTCCACTTGAAAAATTCTCTTTACACAAAACTCAACATAAAACTTGATTAGAGGGGTTAGTGTCTCCATAAATTAAATCCTCATAGGTACAGCAAAGACATATCATGAGTTGATTCTAAACATTAGCTACTGTTACTATGGTTGTGCATTGCTCTTTGATCAATAGAACTACACAAAACACAAGTAATGAGAGTAATGCAAAATAAAGACAGAATCTGTCAAAAACTGGACAGCCCGTAAAGAGTGAATTTTCAGAGGCACTTACGTTGCTCAAATCAGAAAATTTTGAACTAATGAAATGTGTATTAATAACTGAAGATTGCTGTCGTAAAATTTCAGGTCAAAATTCCTTTTCTGTGATTTTTAACATTTTTCGCAGTGAAGCTTAGGAATCTGTTTTCTGGACAGCCATGATAGTTTTAATGATGCTCACATAGGAACAAGAATTGAAATGCAAAAGAGAGCATCAAGAGAAAAATATGAAACACTTTTAAGTCTAACCCACTTCCTATGCATTGGGATCTTGTAAGAAAATAAATCATTGAAACACAAAGCAAGTAGCATAGGAAGATAAAACAAGAGCAATTTCAAGACTTTGAACTTAAAGAGAGGAAACGTAATAATATTGAAATGTTTAGAACCATGTTTTCCCCTCATAATAACTTTCAGTAGCATCATGAATAAATTCAACAATATAACTATCACATAAAGCATGTCTCTCATGAGCTTCAAGCATAAAAGTATTAGTACTCTCCACATAAGTAAAATCCTTCTTAGTAATAGTGGGAGTAAAACATTCATAATCATCATTGTAATCATCATATATAGGAGGCATAGTATCCTCCCCAAGCTTAAATGATTGCAAGATATAACAAAAATAAATTTAAAGTTTAGTGCACACAAGAATAGAAACTTAAGCGCTACGCTCCCCGGCAACGGCGCCAGAAAAGTACTTGATAACCCCCAAGAGCAGGGGATCACTGTAGCACCTCTCAATGTGGAAGTAGGGTAAAAAAGTTATCTATTCCCTACAACTAAAGTGTCACAAGTTTTAGTTGATTATGCACTAAACAAGTTTAAAGAACAAGATGGTTGATTTAATGGATGGAAGTTTAACGTAACAAAACAAGAATGTAAAAGTGTCCCAATCCTCTTCAATGCAAGAGGACAAGACAAAGGTTTTCTCTTATAGGAACAATGGACATGGGTTCACTCAATCCTCTCTCCCATCTATGGTGATTATCATGTTATAGATAAAAAGTACACACAATTGTCATGCTTTAATGGTAAACTTCTATGACGGCTACATGTCCTAAAACACATAGTTGAAAGAAGTACTCATTTGTGTTGCTAGGTCACCCTCGTAAGGCTAGCGTGGTTGCTGTCACTCCACATCATACTCTTCCTTTTTACCCCCAGATAAAGGATGTTGGGCTGTATTTCACATGTCACTCAATACATATGCCGTTGTCACATCGGCCATCCCGTACCTACATACATCATACTTCATAATGGACAATATTCTAAACACTAGTGCAATGATTCATATTTCGTGTGCATGACCACATCTCTCTCATCTATCCACACTTGGTGGTGTCAATCACCTCATGACAAGGATAAACAAGGCATTATGCATAAATCAAACCATCACATGTATCATAGAATATCTCCAAAGTATGACAAACCATAGAAATCCCAACATGACGGTAAATGCATAACATAATATCATCTCATACCACAATATCCACCATAGGAATTACAAAGATAGTTCCATAATCATGCAAGGCACATCATATGGACTTCAACAATGATCATACATAGAGAGATTGGATCAAGTTACCACCACAAACCCAAAGTCCAGGGGGTGGACTACTCCCCCTTCATCATGGTGATGATGGTGGAGATGTTGGAGAAGATGGAGATGATCTTGCTGTAGATGTTGATGATGAACACGCCGGAGGGGGTGGAGCCCTCCGGAGGTGATTCCGGCGGCGTTTCCCCCCTCCGATCTTCTCCGGCGGCAGCCTTCTGACTCTCTGTTTCGTGGTTTTGTGTTTCTCCGCCGCTCCTCGCGAAACTCCTTGGGGGACTATTTTTATAGACGTTTTTAGGTCAAACGAACCACGGAGACGAAAACGGACGGCATCGGAGCCACGAGGAATAAAAGAGGTGGTCCCACACGGCCAAGGAATCTGGCCGCGTGGGACCATCTATTTTCTTCCTCGGACTTCCTTTTTCGCGGATCCTTGGCTCGTACGTCTTCTTATTTCCAAATATTGGGCCCCGTAAAATATTAGGTCATTTGGACGTCGTTTGGTCCCTGAAAGTCAAAAACATGGAAAAAGGGGTTTTCTGGTTCTGCAGGGTTAATTCCAAATAAATGGGGAAACTGTGAATTATCCCCTAAAATCATTATAAAACATAAATATAACCCATATATGATGCAAATAAGTTGGAATATCAAGTAATAAAATATAAAGTTATGTATGCATTTTACATGCATCAACGCTCGACGCTGTCATGGAACACATCCGCAACGCTGGCGGTTCATCCTCCTCCGGCGAACCTATGGGCACCGCGTGCGGCGGCGTCTGCCTCGTCGCGCTCGGCGGCCTCCTCCTCCCGCTCCTGCACCTCGCCTCACCGAAGCCGGAGCAGATGAAGGTGAAGGCGGAGCCGGAGCTGTCACCGCTCATGGCCGAGCTCATGGCGGCGCAGGCGGGCACGGATGAGGACGCCATCACGCGGGCCATCGTCGCTATATCCATCGACGACATACCGCCGCTCGACGGGCCCGCTGCCTGCGCGTGGTCGGCGTTCGAGCACGCCAAGTCCAAGGGCGTGCCCTTCTTCGACCTCACCGGCGACGGCGCAGGCTCTTGTCGCGTCGAGGAGGAGGACGGCGGCGCAGGGACCAGCAGTGGCGGCGCCGACGTCAAGAAGGAGAAGGAGGAGGAGGAAGAGGACGCCTACTTCGCCTTCAGGTGCCGCAACAGCCGCCATTAAATTAGGTTTATTTAAATTTCATTCAAATATGTAAAATTTCCTAAATTTTGAATGAAATTCGTCGAAATTTTATTTGGGCGCCATGAGTGGGGAGCAACAGCGTCCAATTGTAAAAGGCTGTCCGGACAGCGCCTAAATGACCCGTCAGTAAGTCTTTTGGGCGGCCATTTAGACGCCGTGAGTAGAGATGCTCCTACTAGTACTAAGAATAGAATGTCCGTCCTTAACCACATGGGCCGACAGGCCTTTCTCGCGACCCGTCCCGCTCCTTCCCTCTCTCGCGACCCGCGCCGCCCCCGCGCGGCGGCCGGGCCGCGCCCCAGATCTCCCCGACCGCAGCCCCTCCCCACTCCTTCCCACCCGCCGCCGCCGGCGTGCTGCGTCGGCCCTTGGCCGGGCGGCGCTGGTGGCGGCGGCCTCTAGGCTTTTCCCCTCCTGGGTTTGGTCGGCGCGGGGCAGCCATGCCACAGGAGGTGCAGCTCAGTGGCGGAGGTTCTGGCGCGGCGGCGGGGACTCCCTGGTGCAGCACGGATGGTTCACGTGGTGATGGCGCCACCATTGGTGGCTGGGGCGGCGGCGGTGAAGTTCTGGCCCTGCAGGCCCAGATCTGGCCCCTTCGGGCCCGATCTGGGTTAGGGGGGCTCTGCCTCGCTGCATTCGGTTGGCTGATTGGCCCGTGACGGAGATGGCAGCATCGACACCATGTCTGTCTGCAGCGTGGCGGTGGGAGCTTCGCGGGCTTGTCTGGGTCCGGCTGAGCCTATGGACCGATCAAGAGGGTAGCGGCAGTGGCGGCTTACGGGCAGCAGCATGGCGGCGGGGACTTTACGAGCCCCACGGGGCTCGGCCGGGCCTGCGCGGCCTGGTGTGTCCCTGCTGCCGTGTCCGGTCAGCACTCGCCAATGGCGGTGGAGGATGCCCTCCAGGTGGCTGCGCTGTTGCGCCCTCCGGCTCCAATGGCTCGGTGTGCTCTTGTCGCTGCGTCCGGTCGGCTACCGTTGACGACGGTGGAGGCTGTTCCCTCCCACGCGGTTGTGATACTGTCGGATCTTGTCTACGGCTGCTTCATCGGCCTAGCCGGTCTTACAACATTTGCCATGGTGAGACGACGATGGTGATTTCAAGACCGTGGTGGCGGATGTTGGTGGTTGGCAAGATTGGTGGAGCGCTACAGATTGTCCGGGATGTGGTTTTTTGGGGGTCGGGAGAAATCCCTGTCGTTTTGGCATCGACGCGGTGACGCTTCAGAGTGTCGCCCTTCCTTCTTGAAGGGTGTCGGGTGTACCTCTTCCCCACTCCTCGGAGCGTACCGGGGGAAACCCTAGGACCAGTCCGGACAGCAGCGTCGTCGTCGTCGCTTTCCTTCTTGGAGGTGTTGTTTGGTACGCGGCGATTTAGAGCGCTAGGTTTGTGGTGGGAATACGCCGAAGAGGACGCAGCGGTTGCGAGTCATTGTTGTTTTCGTTGATCCGCCGATGTCGGCTTTGTTTTCTCTTCTTTTTCTTTCTCTTTTCTTTTGGGCGTGACTGTGCTGTTTGCCCAGCAGTGGACTCAAATTGTATCGGGTGGTTGCTATATTTATATAGCGGGGTGAAACCCTATTTCGAGACCACATGGGCCAGCCAGAGGAGCGACAGCGCTTTATACTAGTGCCGTAATTATGTATTTTCACCGGCGTCACATCAGCCCGGCCAGATCCCAATCGCTCCAGAACGGGACCGACCGACCGGGCGAGAACCCACCGGTTCGCGCACCGGAGAAGAAGCAAGTGGCGGGGACGGCCGGGGCAAAGCAGCACATGCCCCAGTAGCCCAGTCGTCCCGCTCCAGATAGATCAACCGCGAGAATCTCCTCCTGCCCGTAACGTGGACAACTGTAACTCATGTCTACTCCTACAATAGACGCCCGCCACTGCAAAAGCAAGCAGGGCATGGGGGAGAGAAAGCGAGATCAGGGTTTGACTGGACCGGGGAGAGGAGACCTGCAAAGGGACAAGACTGGGCTGGGAATTAGCTGTAAGATCACAGCCGTGAGCTGTCTCCTTCCTGGCTCAAAGGTTACACAGCACCGTAATGCCGTAATCATCATCAGATGGGGTTCCAAAAGCCTCTCTAGGTCTGTCCGGGCAGATGGCAGTGCTGGCTTTGTTTTTCCAGATCGATCAGATTAGATAGGATAGGTAGACACTTGCTGCCCCCCCCCCCCGCGCATCTTGTAATCCGATCTGGGCAAACATCTTTTTTATTCTCACACACCTCTGCTAGCTACAAAATTTTGGCGTCCATTTCTATGTGCAAAAGAAAAGGCTGGAAAATCCGCAGCTCGTGTGGACATGAAAGATGACATTTGGAACGTTCGGGAAGGCGATCGAGCTGTGTATAGCTCCAACCTAAATCACTGAAAGGTCAGTCGGTCGCGTGCACGCGTTGTCGTCATCAATGCGCGTGGCATACGAACCGGTGGCGACATTAATGCGGCCACCGACCTCCTCCGCTCCCCGTCGGATTTAAAACAGCGCCCGGCGCCTCTCCTCTCCACACAACACTTCACCTCTCCCACCAAAACCCTAGCCACCATGCGCAACCGCAAGCCGCGACCGGAGCAGAGCGCAAAGGACGTTGCCCGCCGCCAGCAGATGGCCGCCAACCGTCATGCTCGGCGTGAGCGCGCCAACGCCGCCATGACCACCGAGCGTCGCCACGAGCAACTCGAGGAGCAATGCCTCCTCAACGAGGATCGGATGATGACCTAGGTGTTTGCCCGCGATATGCGGCGCGAGGAGGAGGAGTGGAACGCGGCCCAGGAGCACTGCCGCGAGGATCAGCACGAGGTGGACCTCTTCATGCGCCGCCGCCCTGAGGAGGGCATCTCGTTCCGAGCACCACCAGCGGCATGCCCTTTGCCGTCGTATGGTTTCCTTGCAGGCGCAGCCAGCTCTTCCCGCGCGGTGCGGCCTCCGACGACGCTGTCGGAGCAGGAGGTGGAGGTCTACCGCTGGCACACCATAATGGTGCCAGACGGCTTTGTGCTCCCACCGGGATGGGTGCTTAACGTTGTCAAGGAGCCGGTGGCGCCGTCGCTGAGCGGCAGGGCCCGTCTCGAGCACATCATGTGGCAGCGGAGGGACCTGTCGTGGGAGCAGCGCGTCGACCCCTTCTACTCCATTTCGTCGCCGCACTGGGACACCGCGATAGACGCGGAGCACGAGGCACGCCGCGGCTCCTTCTTCCTCCCCAGCTGCATGCGGGAGCCACTGTCGGCGTGGTTCCACTCGGACGATGAGCACGCCCGCTCGTCGTCCGACGACGAGCTGCCCGACGTCCCCTTGCCGGTGACAACAGAGTCACGGGCACTGGAGGAGGGGGCGTAGGAACCTGCCCCACCACCGGCACCAGCACCGGAGGAGGAGGACAACGACGATGACTGGCCAGAGCCGGAGTGGGAGGGAATGCAGGCCGCCATCGAGGCCTCGGCCACGGCAGCGGTAGGCCTCCACGGTGACGGTAGGCCTCCTTCGCTCACGCCGGCCGGCAACACCGCTAGATCTGGGGTCTAGGGTTTAGTTTAAATTTAGTTAAATTTCGTTTAAGTTAGTTAAATCGAAAAGTTTGTTAAATATCGATTGTCAAATTTCGTTTAAGTTTGTTAAATGTCCATTGAATTCAATCAAATATCGCCGGTTTCGACCATATTTAGAGTTTATTTATTTCCTGCAAAACCTATTGGGAGCGACAGGTAGGGCGCGCCGCTCCCAATAGGCGGCAACACGCCGGCGTGTCCAATAAGGCTTGTCCGGCAAGAGATGCTCTTTTATGTTTTGAGCTAGCCTCTGAATCGTCTGCCCAACTGGATCGCGCATAAACTTTTCAGACAAGTGCACGGTCCAAAATGCAGAGAAACTCGATGAAGAGGAACGAGTGTATCTAGTGTTGAATATATGAGCAATTTTCCACATGATTTAATCCATAAAAACAGTAGATAAAACATGGCTAGAGAAATAAGAATTAAACTAGTCATGCAATCTAACAGAAAGTACGCATAAAGCAATTCTACACATATTGCTAGAAACAAAGTCTGAAACATGATCTCGAATAGGCAGAATAAGATCACATACGGGCCAGTGGAGGAAGACCCGTTCGCGTTGGCTGATGAAGACATGTTGCCGAAGAGGACGTCGACGTCGGGGAAAAAGTCGTCGTCCGGGAAGTAGTCGCCGGAGTCCTTGTTGGAGAAGAAGCCAATAGTTGCGTGTTGACGCTCCCCAAAAATCTTATCGCCTGTCTCCCGTACAGGATCGCGAGAGGCGGGTTCCGGAGGCCTACTGTTCCGTCACGCGGTGCACGCCGCGGAACGAAGCAGGGAAGACTTGATCGGTGGCACAATGCTCGAGTACCAGGAGGTACGCGCATCAGATGAGCGACCTCTCTTTTATTGGCACAGCAACAGGAGGTGAATTTCAGTTCCGTCCTCCACTAGTGCAAAACGTTTCACCTTCGTGTGCAACCGTTCATATTCATATTCGTCCATTCACGTGTGCAACCGTTTATATTCATATTCGTCCATTCACGTGTGGCAAAAAGAACACATCGGCTCGGCGAGATTCCCGCGGCGCGTGGCGTGGCGTGGCGCGGCGGGCGGCGGAGGAGGAGCACGCGGGGGACTCTCTCCTATTCTCATGCTCGTACTAGTGGTAGAGGAGCTCACCTTATAGAGTGGTGCAACTCCCTCTAAACTAGCAATGTTGGACTAAACATTTGTCCCACCTCTTGCCATGTATGAATGGGCCACATGGGCTCTAGAATTTTCAGGAATTATGGAAATAGAAAAATGGGCTGGGCCATTTAAGGCAAAATTCCAGCATCTAGTACTTCGATAATCCCATTGCCAAGGGTACTACAAGACACAATGTCCTATGCTTGTGTTTTTAATCAGTTAACCCCATGACCAGGCGAGGTGGTGTACATGTGTGAGCAAGCTGGCGGCCGGCAAGCATAATGGAACAGGGGAGAGATCGACTGGGGCAGTCGACGATCTGTCGTTCTCCGCTAGCTTCCGTATATTCTCTCTAGCATTCTCCCTTTCGTCTCCGCGCGCCGAGCATGTCGACTGCGAATCAGGGTATTATTCATGCATGCAACCATGATCCGATCGAGCGTCGATTTGAGTTTGAGGCCTCCCACCAACGTTAGTACCCCCTGCCACGTTCCCCAAGTACATGCCGCATACAAACTTATTGAAAAGGACAGCAGCTGGACGCAAAACAAGACCTGTCCGATCTCAACTTGTGCCCCGACCGCCTGAGAGCTCCGTACCGGGGAGAGATCTCGCTCCCATGATGAGACGCTACATATGAGGTTGTACGCAGACGTCGACTACCATGAAAGCTACGGTAGGCTGCTGCTGTGTTCAACATTCATGCAGCAGTGTCAATCAAAGACCGAGGTGGGCGGCGATGTTGGAGCAGCCTACGACATTGATCGTCGCAGCCTGATCCACTCACGCTTGAAAAGTCTAAGGTTTTAGGACGGATTCCCTCCGTTCAAAAATAATTGTCTAAAGTTTGCCCAAAATTAAATGTATCTAGTAGATAGATAGATGATCTCTCTAGCTTTTTTTTCACCTGACACTCAAACCAGGATGGACCGACTTAACACCATGAACTCTACCCACCAAGCTAGCGCTTGGTTCTCACGCTTGAAAGCCTATTGATGCTCAAAAGGGTTGATGATATATTAAGTCATAGTCAATTCTTGTAATAGGTAGAGCAGGATTGCATCTGCCGCGTCGATGATGGCGGGTCTCGGCTACATGGCGCAACAGGGTCTTTGCGACGGCCGTGACGCAGGCCCGGCAAGGTAAATGTGTTGATACCTGTTCTGAGGATGAATCGGTGGAAGATGGTAGCGGCGGCATCTGGAGCGTGCGCATGCAGTGCTCACTAAGACTCTGCAGGACCAGTTTGTGTTTACGACCTGTCGTTGACCAGTCGTTGGTATATGATAAATCTGAGTAATAAAAAAATCTGAGTAATGACCAATGAGACTAAAAGTCAGCCTGAAAACATATATTTGTATCTGGGTCAGATTCGATGGATGACACATCTTATTCAGCAATATTGCGATTGGAAAATGAAAAGCAGCAATGTGATTCTGCAGATAGCCAAATGAGAGAGCAGTCCGATTCGTGTATGCAGCTTTGCAAGCGATGGCATCAGCGCGGATGCTATCAATATAAAAAAGAATGGGAAAAAGAATTGATCCGGCTGCTAAGCCTGAATGGGAAAATTACGTGAGTGTACCACATACAATGAACTTGTATATGGTAGATAAAGAGCACACGTCCATTTACATACAAATATATTGAAGTTAATATAAAAAGTATAAGTAATTTCAGAAATTCCACAAATAGCTAAACTTAAGAAGAAAATTTATAGTAGAAACATTAGTTGTGAAACTAATCTAAAAGTAGAGTGTGGAATAAAACTTTCACGAAGTAAACAAATCGATTTCCATTCACTATTAGGCGCACACCGTCGACATAAACTACTTAGACGTGTACACATGCATGGATCCAAAGGAATAGGAAGGCATAAACATTTTTCTTAAATGGGCAAAAACTTTGTCTTTCATTAATCCATAATATGAGGTATAACAGGTAGCCACATAAGGGCCAAAACCACCACAAACTCTAGGTCATAACAACATGCCTAGAGGATTAAAAATAGAGTGCTAATCCCGCGGCATTAAATTTCACAAATGCTTCTCCCCTGCAAGGCGCCAAGCGGCTGCTTCCACCTATATTTATTAGACGATGAAATACGGAGTAGTCTCGATGTGCCGGAACGCTCTCGCCTTTCGGTCAGTCCAAATGTGCCAACATACTAGCATCATGAGAGAAGCAAGTCCCTTTTTGTCGTGCACCATGGGCTCAGTCATGTCGGACCTATCATCCTTCAAGGATGCGCACGCGGCCCACGACTCGATCGAAATATCATGAAGGCCCACCCATATTAGCATAGCGGTTTACACACTCATGGTGAATCTACACTTGAAGAAAAGGTGTGGTGCGGGCTCGTGGTGGTGTCAACAGTTGCATTCACATTAGGTCATCCCCGCCGCTCTCGTACGTCCGCCATCCAAACCCTCAAAACCCTGATGGTGTCAACCGTTCCATTCACAAGATTGTCGCCTTGAAACTTTGTTCATAGATCAAAAAACTCTTGTATGTGATCAAACCAAAACCCCTCGGAGGTATTGATTCATGTGGCCGAAAATATTGTTGTCTAGCGTAGATGGAAGGGGCGATGTCCATGTGCCGCAAACAATCAATCCAGGGAGATTTCTAGAATTTGGTATTTTCGCCATTTCCACCTGTAACAAAAGTTGCCCAGCTAAAAAATATCTCTATCGTGTCGGTTGCAAGGGTGCCCGTGCCGATCTAAGCATTGGAATCATCGGTCCATTCATACCAAAGCCACTAAAATTCGAGAGCCAAAAATAATTTGTGAAGGTCTAAGATCCCGAGGCCGCTATATCCTTAAACTGCCAAACCATATCCCAACTGATCTTGAACTTACTCCACCCGAGAGCCCACAAATAATCCCTCCTCCATTTATCAATGATTGAAGAACCTCGACCGAAATATCAAGAGTTGTGAGAACCTCATTGATCCACACCTCACTACCGGCAATTGTGGAATGCTTTCCATCGCAAGACCCCAACTTGATTAGGTATCTTTAAACTGCTGGAAATCAACTCCGTAGCTTGAACGGTGACAACAACAAATCAAGATACCGCATATGAAGGTGGTCCCACAGAATATCATCAAGATTCTGCCCATCACATCGCATTGGAGTGATTAATTAAATTTTTTATAAACATGCATGTGACTATCTAGATTACGCGGTTCCACGACGTAGATACTTTTGTGTTCACCGAACCAGTAAGGGCCTCTTTGATTCATAGGATAGGAAAAGTGTAGAAATAGGACCTAAAGGATTGGAGTGGCATGTCTAATTGAATCCTATGGGTAGATAGATTATCTTTGATTGTGGTGAAGGAATTTTTCATGAGGTTAGACCTCATGTTTTTTCCTACGGGATTTGCACTACAAGATTCCTATGGGAATAATTCCTAGGGGATGGGATCATATGAATCAAAGGGGCCCTAAATGAGAAAGACACCTCTATTTTTTAAATTTTAAGTTAAGTTTTAGTAGATTAATGCTATTTGGTAGCAAGGGGTGAGGATTTTGAATCGTCTCATAAGCCGTCCACCCCAAGGGCTGAGATCTTAGACACTTAAACACACAATGGCAAGGGACATGCCCTTCATAGGCCAAATTTGAAGATCATTAATTTACATGACGCTGCCTCCACCGTCGAGATGCCTCGGCTGGATACACATAAAAATAACTCAAATACTCAAATACTAAAATTGAATGTCATGCAAATATCCGAGGTTTCCTCCATCGAGCGACTAATAGGCCATCGGATACGATGAGAACTGGAATAGATGGACGTGAACGACGGTTGTGCCTGATGGTTAGGGGTTTCTCAGAAATCTATGTTGCGTGGGTGCTATATCTTTCAGTTTTTTTCGGTACATTGGATATCATGTAAGATTTATTTAAGAAAAAACATGGTTCTCAACGTCTACTTTATGTCATATTGCGAATTGGACACATCTGCGTTCTCTACATACAAAAATCGTATTTTTTGTGACATACGTTTTTTAGAAAGTTTGTTTTGTCGTGCTAATACTATTTGGTAATAATCTAATTTGGTAACATGGTAGCAAATATTGTACTTTTACCCTACCAAATTGACTTATGATGTGACATGGCTTACGTTTTTAATTTGGTAATGGCTTGCGTTTTGATAGTTTCTACATTGGATCTATAGAAGAAAAATATGGGTTTAAGCCTCAAGCTTATGCGGTTTCACAAATTGGACATTTCCACATTCGTTGATTCTCAGAAAATAATAAGTTTTTTTTGTCGTATATATCAACATTGTTTTTGTCGTATTTTGATAGCCACATGAGCCGTCTAGTAGAGGAATCTTAGATCGTTGAACGCACCGTGGATATGCAGACCCTTTACAAGATAGGTTGTTGAACCAATGCTTTATCACCAAACGTTCAATGGAGAAGACCGTGATAGTGATCGATGGGGTAAAACATGAGAAGTCAGTTACACCATTAGGTCTCCAACAATTACCACAAAGGCTAAACCATGCGTCCAAGCATCAAGATTGTGCGGTTTCACAAATTGGACACTTCCGCATTCAATAATAGTTTGTTTTTGTCGTATCAACACTGTTTTTGTCGTATTTTTAATAGCCGCGCATAAACCTTCTAGTAGAGGAAACTTGAATCGTGGATAGGCTTACCCTTCACTAGACATATAGGTTGTTGAACCAATGCTTTATCACCAAACTTTTAAGGTAGAAGACCCTGATAGTGATGTGATAAGACATGAGAAGTCAGTTTCACCAGGTTCTCGGCAACAACCACAATGTCTAAACCATGATGAGGATGAAACCGGGAGACCATAATTCCATAAGATGCCACATGTATTGTCGAGACACCACAACTAGGCACATACATAAGTAACACACAAATACCAAACTAAATGCCATAAAAATATCTAGTGTCCCCCTTCCAACCGCTACTAAAACATTCTAGATGAAGGGAACCAACATAGACGGTTTGTTCAGGAATCTATGTTGCGTGCTAGATCTTTACATTTCAATCGTTGGGACATTGGTTATTTAATTATGTAAAATTTATCTAAGGAGGAAACATGGGTCAAAACGACTAGCTTTTGCTATTTCATGAACTAGCAGGGTGGCCCTTGCAATTGCGAGGGCATCATCTTCAGTATGCTGAAAACTAACTAACATGGAAATCTATGATTGTATATATACTCATATTATATGGCAAAAACTTTATTCTATTTTGTTCGGATGTACCTTTCTATATTTACCTCCTACGTTTTTAAATATAGGACATTCACCTTCTCAAAAAGATATCTATGCGGAAATGGAGATCTAGTGGATGTGGTAAGTTTAGGTACAATATGCATACGTTCTATAGTACAATTATGAATATCTAATGGACACGGCAGTTAAGAAGAGTAGACCATTTTTGATCCATTAGCTATAAAATGTCCACTAAATCAATAGGTGGATATCATTTCTTTGTAATCAGGTTATATAAAGGTATGTTGCTAAAATACTTTTGAGAGCTTGCGGCCATTTGTTGTTCAAAGTGACTAAGAAAAAGCTTATGACCACATAGATGTTTACACTAAGAAAAATGTTTACAAATGTATGGATAGTTGAATACTATCTTCGCGTTATACCTTTTATTTTTAATTATATGGTTGAGAATTATTATGTGTCGTTTGAACATGATATTCGGTAAGTACAGAGAACTAAACTTTATGTGTCGTTGCTATATAATTTTCTATTGGTATGCGAGGTTAATATTCAGATTATCACTTATTCATGTTAGTGTAGAATTAATAAATATATATGTTGTGGCCCAAATATTCATTAGGATCCACTTGAGCAATGACCAAATTATGCCTTTTAGATTACTATTTTCTCGGCACAGAAATGATTGTTTGATGTTCTCTGACTGGAATTGCAACGTAATATTACTTCATGAAGTAGTGAAATAAAACTAATTATCCTAATTAAATGGTATATAACCTAAATGTACAAATAGTCATTGTAATTTGTGTAGGTATTTATTTCTCTCGTTTACCGAATATGTTTTGAAATATGTGACGATCTCCCGCAATTTTATATATGTGATTTTCAGACGTATGGATAGTTCCTACCATGCAACTTTTAGTTTAAGAAATTTTAATATAACTATCTTCTACAAACTTATTGCGCTTTAATATATTATGCATAGAGTGGATTGAAATAATTTAGATCATGATCAATTTACGTGATCTTCTATATGACTAATCAACTTTTTGAGTATGCCGTAATATGTACCAGACCTTTATTACATTTATTTTTCTAGGACCTTTTTTCTTACATCGATGTAGAACTTTCAAGTTTTTTCTGTGCTGTGATCACACTTCACTCCATGACGCATGACCAGCTGACCTGAAGTTCAATACCCAGAGTAGTAATTTACATATAGTTAAGTGGGTCCTGATTGCAAGCCGCATTATGCCCTCTCTAATGCTGTAATGCATTACTTGTCTAAACATTTCACTATTTTAATAGCTGGTCCTAGCATTACAACGCTGTGCATGTGTTCGACAATATATGCATCGTACATCAATGGCATGCACGCCGTAGCTCCCGGCCGGCCGGCCGGCCGTGTGGTCTTGCGTCAGCTGTAACGCTGCCTATCAATCGCCAATGCTTGGGCCGCTTTAGCATGTACGCCCAGTTATTTTTTTTTTTTTTGAGTTTGACACGACACGGACTCTATCCCTAAATATCTAGTTGAAAAGTTGTACACGATTAAACAACTCCTTTACCCTTTGACATATCGTGAATCTATTTGTTATGTCGGATGAATATATAGCGTGTCAAATGGAACTCTGTATGGTTACATAAATAATAATCTTTCCTTAAATTCTAACCACTCATTTTAATCTAACTGTCAAAACTAATTAGGATGATGTGGATTAACGTGGTGCCTCGAAAAACTCACTCATTTTGCTTTTAGTATATAATAGATTGGGCACCTCTGTGTTCAGTGCACCTCGGAAAATAAGAAAATCGTGCTGTTATTGTTTGTGAAACACGTTTTAAGTTAAGATTCTTTCGCCATATAAATACAATTTCGTAACATGCTAGCAATTATTGTACTTTTGCCCAACGAAATTGACGAGGACCGTGCCGTGACGGCCGTCACTTCACCAACTAACTTGTTTTTTCTCAAGAAAAAAAACAACTTGTGAAGTTGGAGAAAACCGAGGTCCAAGGCACGCCAACGAAAGGCGAGACCACGTGATCCGACGGTCCAACTCGTAGAAACATCCGAGAAACATCATTCGAGCCTCGAGGCGAGGCCCATCGTGCCCGTTAAAACCCCGGCAAAATCCACTGCTCTCTCTCTCCCTCCCCTCGCACTTCTCTGCTCCCATTCGACCGCCCCGCCATGGCCGCTGTATGGGAGGCCCCTGCCCGCCGAACGGCTACAGGCCGCTTCTTCGAGTTCGGGAACCGCGAGATCGGCTCCTCCAGCCCCCGCGCTTCCTCGCGCGGAATCAGCGGCTCCGAGGTGCTCCTTCCTTTGATTAAATTTCGGTGTCATACCCCATAGCACTTGATTTCCTGGACATTTCTAATATCTGTCGGTTTATCGAGCGGATCAAGTATGGCCGGTGGTGGGCATCGTTTAGTGAATAGGGATTGTCTACGTGGTTCATACTTCCGCCAGCAGGGGTTATACTGCTGAATAGTGTCTAATATGACCGGTGGTTGCCAAGTTCCATTAGTTTGATATTGTTGTACATGCTGAAGGACGTCATTTTAGCTTTTAGAACATGCATATATCTGGGTGATCCTTTTGGGAGGTGAGCTACGCAATTTGTGTAGATAGCCCTCTGATGATTTTGGCATTTCATAGCCCTGTTCTGTTATGTTCTGCAAACTGTGAAATGGTCGCGGCTACTGTTGCTCTTTCATTTTGATGTTGACTGTTACTATTTTTGTTTTCTCTCTGTGAATAGGGCCTAGTCATGCGGATGAATCAGTATGGGCAGTTGCGAGGTCATAGTGGCTGTGTCAATACCGTGAGCTTCAATCCTGCTGGTGACCTTCTAGTGTCTGGTTCAGACGACACGGACATCATGCTATGGGACTGGCTTGCGAAAACTAAGAGACTAAGCTACCCTTCTGGACATCAAGAAAATGTCCTCCATGCTCGTGTCATGCCATTTACAGATGACAGAACTATTGTGACTGCTTCTGCTGATGGCCAGGTCTGTGTCTATCCACACTTGAGGTTTTGTTCTTATTACAAAATAGACATTCACAAGAATCCCAATGAGTATGCACAATTTTTTTTGAGCTCTTTAAGATTGAGAAACATTCACAAGCATCCCAATGGACGTCCTTATCTTCATATTTTTCTCTCAAAATAACTATGTTAAGAAAGTTGGGCTTAGTGATAAGTATTAAAATGCATGTAGGATCCGGACATACTGCATGCGTAACAGCTAAAACCATATACTGACAACACAAGGACCATCAGTCATCCATGTTGAATATGCCCATTTTATCTTATTTTCAGGATGTGCTACAATGTACTGTAGTATACTACATCGTGTGTTGCCGATGACACAGTATTAATCAATGTGTTAGTAATGACATGCAACTTTTTCGTACATGGTCTGAAATAAAAATAGTACATAACGCACACAATATTGCTAAAAATGAAGCCATAATTAGGAGAGAATATATACCATTAATTAGTATTTCCCTATCGGTCACTATGATTTAATGATCTATTAATCCCTTTCTAATTCACATAATGTAAAAAGTCCATAATATCCCTATGCGGTGATTAATATTATCTCGCCTTCAA
This sequence comes from Poa pratensis, assembly GCA_947311845.1. Classification (NCBI taxonomy): domain Eukaryota; kingdom Viridiplantae; phylum Streptophyta; class Magnoliopsida; order Poales; family Poaceae; genus Poa; species Poa pratensis. The sequence goes on from CAMZMU010000117.1 coordinate 29,568,562, forward strand.
TGAGGTAATATAGGTTTACGTCGTTGTATCCCGCAGAATTGATGTTCCATTTTGATTAGGTAGCACCTTAAATTTCTCATTTTATACATGCTCCGCTAGCAGCCTTCGGAAACTGAGTAATGGCTTGTTCCAATGAGACACGAACTATGTGGGAAGAGATTCATACCACTACTCCTAATTTAAGTACTACTCCCTCCGTCCATAAAAGGACGTCTCAATTTTGTCCAAACATGCATGTATCTACACACTAAAGCATGTCTAGATATATACATGTTTGGATAAAGTTGTGACATCTTTTTATGAACGGAGGGAGTAAGAGAAAGGACAAAGGTTATGTTTTGTGCTGTACCAACCAATAGGCAAAGCAAGTTTAAATATCAGACTGCAAGTGCTTACAGAATATGCCAAACTTCTTCACTTTTTGTGCTAGCTAATATGTATGAAAATCATATGGCAGGGTGTGATGCATCTTCGGTCATGATTTGGTGCACCTACAGTGGTTTATACTGAACTATATAGTCGTGTCCTTGCACAAATTTGTTGGCCAATCTAAGCTATTTACAAAAATGTAGGGAAATCTAAGGTGTATTTTAAAATGTAGTTACGAGACTCTAAGCTAATTTTCTTTCTCGGGCTTTCGATGGCGAGACTATTTTTTTGTTCATTCAGAGTTGTTCCTACAAAAGCTGGCAATTGTAGGAATAGTTGTCTCATAAGGCCATACAAGTTGTTGTTTCCGTCATTGGTTATATATTTAATGCCTTTTCTGGCAATTAGGTGCCTGCAGATTTTCGTTGAAGATTACCCTTCTATTCATCTGATTGTGATTTCAATGACACAACTTCTTATACACAGGTTAGGGTGGGACAACTGAAGCAAAGTGGTGAAGTCACAACCAGACAAATTGGGGAACATGGTCATCGTGTGCATAAGGTGGCTCTCGAACCAGGAAGTCCTCACATACTTTACAGTTGTGGAGAGGATGGCTTGGTACAGCATGTATGTCACTTCTCCGTTATAAGCAATTCACAGCAACAATTTATGTCCTTGGCACATGTGGACTGAACTTTTGTTTCTTACAGTTTGACCTGCGCAGTGATTCAGCAACAAAGCTCTTCACCTGCTATTCGTTCTCAGATAAAAGACGTCGTGTAAGACTTAATACCATTGCCCTTGACCCGCAGAGCCCTAACCATTTTTCGGTTGGTGGTTCGGATGAGTATGTACGGTTGTATGATTCTAGGAGAATAAACCAGGATGCTTCAAGCAATATGAACCTACCAATTGACACCTTCTGTCCTAAGCACCTTCTTATGGATGGGAAGGTCCACATCACTGGCATTGCGTACTCTAAGTCTAGGGAGATACTTGTCTCATACAATGACGAGCTTGTCTATTTGTTCCAAAACAATATGGGTCTTGGCCCGAGTCCAGAATCAGCACAGCCAGAGCATTTGGACAAGCTCGAGGAGGTACAAGCATACTCTGGTCACAGAAATTCCAGAACTGTTAAAGGAGTCAGTTTCTTTGGACCAAATGATGAATATGTTTCGAGTGGATCAGACTGTGGGAATATGTTCATTTGGAGGAAGAAGGGAGGTAAATTGCTGAGGATGATGCGTGCCGATAATAATGTCGTTAACTGCATCGAACCCCACCCGCAGTTTCCGTTCCTTGCTACTAGTGGGATCGACAAAACCATCAAGATCTGGACACCTGCATCAAGTAAAGTGATTTCATTGCCTAAACATGCAAATCAGGTAAGTTGTATGTAGTTAGTTTGTACTATATACTTGCTCTTATTTATTTATTTTTGCATTTAATTTGTACTAATCGTATTGTTCTGTTGTGTAACAGATAATTGCTTCTAATGAGCGGGGGAGAGAAGTCGATGCTTCCCGAGCAGGAGTGGCACTTCCGTCTGACGTCATCATGCATGTGTTGAAGTTGCATAGGAGTCGATCTGAATTTCAAACGGAGCATGAACCATCTGCTGCTGATTTCGAAAGTGGGGATGGTGAGTCTTTCTTCGTTAGGCTTGGTGATGGCAGCAGAAACCGAAGATCGAAGTCTGATCCCAGGGAATGCATTATGACATGATCTCAAGTAGTACCTGGTTTCATTGCAACTTGGCTCTGGATTAGTTTAGGCGTGAAGTGCTCAGGTTTTAGGCTGCAATCTTACATGCACTGATACTCAGAGGCCCGAAATGTCGGTGTGTCACAAAGTGCCATTTGTTTGTTCTGCTATAGTGTTATTACAGATATGAGTATGATATGAGTATGCTCATATCTCAACTCATATATGCTTAGTCTAGTAAAAAGGAAGGCGTTGCCGGTTAGGGAAGACGCATGCATATGTAATTACGAGTTATATCGGGGAGTGTCCCTACTGTACATATGCTTCATTGGAGCAGAAATCATGAGAATTTGGTGTCCTACTGTTGACTGTAACATGCAAACACAATTGTCAGCACTGAAACCGCTGTAAACATTTATGTTCAGACTTCAGAATCTCAGATGTAGCACCGAGTAGTACAATTTTGGCAATTGTGGATTTGTCTGACGCCTCCTCCATGTTGTGGCATATAATTTATGTCGCATGAATCTTCTTACTACTCTCAGATGTAACATGAGTACCGTGAATCATTTCGTTTATTAACGTTAACTCTGAATGAGGTGTTCCTTTCGTTTATAACCAAATTTGAAGTCGACAAATGTGTGGAATGTAACCTCAAAGATTGCATGTCGGCTTTCCCAAAAAGATCGACAGAGCATAGTGCATTTTGTCTGACTAACAATGCACGTACTCTGGCTTCTCAGGAAAAACATGCAGTAATTCCGGCAGCGGTGCAATGCTAGGACATCTACGCACGCAGTCCAGCGTAACTGTCGTTGTTCTCTTCATTGTGCAAACTGCACGCAAACTCTCTCGAAACTCTGAACTTGTGAAGCAATAGAGAGCACGGCACGGCAAGTGCAGCTTTTGGTGGGCAAGAACAGAGCGGAGACGCGTCGCGTTTCCTATCGCAGCAACGGCTTTTTGCAGCAGCCCAACAACGGCTTTTGGCAGTTCCTTATCGCACTCGCACCGTCGCACGGAAGGATTTATGCGTTTTGTATGTAAGCGGTGGATGTATTTTTTTCCCGCAAAGGTCAACCAATGTATTGATGATCAACATCGTACTATGACCCCATGGGACCAGCACACCAGAGCAGTAACCATCGCCAATAATGACAACCGTAGATCAAACCTGTAACCACACGGACGAACACGGAAACATGAACGGATTGACATCTTCAAATAAGGAAACACGAAACCCACGAAGCTTGATGGAGATCACCTCCAGCCTCCAGGATTGGAATGTCGAATCCTGAAACAATGGCTTGCACTTCTCTGGAGACCATTTCCTTCACCATTGAAAAAACGGGGCAACGCATTTTCAATTCTTTATTGATTAAGATCAAGAAGAAACAAAATAAAAAAAATCACAGGCCTGGAAAACATAAATGGAGGTCATACCATCATAGGGTGGTGACACTGCAGACAGCTGCGTTCCACGTAGGCGGTGCTCTTGCTTGCAGGATTGCGGACTGGAATAGTGAACTGCATCCCACAGGGATTAGTTTTTTTTTTCGCGGATCCGCAGGGATTAGTTTAACTCCTAAATAAAACTCAGTTTTTGTGTGCTTTCTGCCTCTGATGTGTCGCTCCAGCCTGTTTTGTTTGTTGCGCATGCCCCCTTCTGGCTGTTTCCGATGTCGACGGATAGCATAGCACTAGCGTACATCGACGTGATTTCTACTTTGTTTATGCCAAATCAATTAAAAAGAAATCCTATTTTGGTTCTACGTGTCCTCGAAAGATCTTCAGCCGTGGGCTTTGTTCTAGTTTATGTTGCAATCCCTCGAATCAATCTCTCGAAACAGGCTTTCGACCCGCTTTATAAATAAAGCACCGACCACCAAGCAACCAACGGTACAAACGCAACACCACACACGCACAGCTGGGCAGCAGCAAACAAACGCCCAAAGAAAGGAAAAAACAAAAACAAAATGAAGACAAAGGCGGATCGACTAAACTAAGGTGACCCGCAACCGCTGCGCCCTCTCCGAAGATGTACCACCACATTCCTAGCGCGAATCATCAAGTACCAAGCAGCACCTTCAAGAAGGAAAGCTCGCGCTGCCGCCCGAACCAGCACACTGGTTCTAGGGTTTCCCCCGGCACACTGAGGGAGGCGAACGAGGAGAAGCCACGACGCCCTTCAGGAAGGTATCATGCCACCTAGAGATGGCACCGCGTCAGTGTCGAGCGAGCCGACAAGGATTTCTCCCGCTAACATCCTATCCACCGCCCTCGAACGATCCGAGACATAGGCACCTTGCGAGGACGAAGCCACGCCATCTCAGACTCATCGCCCACCAACTTGCGCCACCACGGTTACCAAGTCGCCATCGTCGTCTCACCAAAGCAACCGGAACAACGACCACAAGACGGAGGCGAGGGATAGCTCGACACCGGGTCAGCAGGGAATGCGATCGCGCGGGAGGGAACTGCCTCCACCGCCTCGACGGTAGTCGACCGGACGCGGTCGAGCACACCAGTCCCAATCAGGTCCGGCCACCTGCCAGTCCCAATCAGGTCCGGCCGTGCCCAAAACGGGCCCGTAAAGCTCAACCACGCTGCAACAAGGGCGGCGCCGTCGCTGCTGGAACCCTGCAAGAACACCCCCATCTCCATCTGCAGAGAAGTCAACCGCAAGCCAGGCCCGCACGTCCAACCCAGATGGGGCCCGTAGGGCCCAGATCTGGGCCGAGGACAGGGGCGCCGCCCCGCTGGTAACCACCGTCCCGGTGTGCAGCGCCGCCCCGCCGCACCGCAAGGACGCCGTCGCGCCGTCGCCACCCGGCCGGAGCCGCGCCAACGCCGCCCGAAGAGCACCGCCGCCAAGGAGAGCCGCCACCGCGCGCGGGCTCCCTGCGCCGGGGAGAGGACGGCCGGCCGCCGCTGGCACCGCACGGGCCCGGCCCGGCGGCACACGCCGGCAGCGGCCGGGGGAGGAAGGAGATGGGGGGAAGAGGAGGCGGCGGGCTGGGGGAGGTCTCGGTCGCCCGCGGGGGGGCGACGCGAGACCGTGGGTAGGAGGAGGGGGTGAGGGAGGAGGGAGGGCGGTCGGGGGCCGCGGGCCGGTCGCCGGCGGCGGCGGCACCTAGGGCTAGGGTTGGTGGAGGGCTAGGGTTTCCGCGTGCATCTTTGGATAGATCTCCGCTGAAATACGAACATTATTCACAATCCCTCGAATCAAATCACATCGATACTTCGATCGAGTGTGACAGAATGATAGTGGCTTTTCCGTGAAGGCCATTCGCTCTGATTTCATTTTTTTGACGGCGTCAATCAAATTTCGTGATAGAATTAAGCAGGTTTTGTTCGCCAAGTTAATGATTTCTTCCCTGCATCTCGGGTCAGTGCCGAATCCTGCTGTCATTGAGCAGTGGGGACGACCCTGGGATAGGGATAGAACAACTGCGACGGGCAAGGTGCTGCTCCCCACATGTCCCCTCCGTGCTGTGTGCGTATTTCCTTATATTTTGCGGGGATTTGTTGGTGATTTCGTGAACCTTATATGTTCTCGATAAATCTGCAAGAGCCCTGTGATTCGATTGTTTCCAGTCATTCGGAAGGATCATCCAGACGTCCAGTACTTCCAATCTCAAGAACGCATGCGCTGCAGTGCAGTCCATATGAATATGCCTTCGAATACAAAAGCTAGCGGTCCATGACTACGCTCATCACATAACAGATCCACAACACTGAGTTCCCAGAAAGAGAAAAAAAAATCACAATAGTCCATACATACACATGAACGCGTGCTCTCTCAACACAGAGAACATCACGTTGCACAGTCGCTGGCTCGCTCGCCCAAGCAGGCCGGAAGCTTAGGCCACCAGCACGTACACGGCGTAGATGATCCCCGGAATGTACCCGAGAATGGTGAGCAAGAGGCAGATCCAGAACTCCACCTGATACATCCACACCAGTAACCAAAATCAGCTAAAGCGGCACACTTGAGAATAAACCGTAAAATCAGATACATAAAGGGCGAAGAAGAAGACGCGAGCTTGAGAGTAATGAATCACTTACGGCGAGGCCGTAGCGGAGGAAGACGCCGACGGGCGGCAGGATGATGGCGAGGATCACCTCGAGGAACGTCGCTGAGGCCATGGCTCACAGCTTTCTTCCTTTCCTTCTTCTCAGAGTAGAAGTTAATGAGTGGGTGAGCGTGGTTGATATGGATTGCCAGATCAGGTCAGTTTATATAGAGAAAACAGTGGGTGTTGTTTTTGGAAACTGCTCTGATGCGATCTGGAGTGGGGTGTACGTGTCCCTCGCGTGGCACGCGCCTTGGCCCTTGGCACTCCACGTAGCAGCTTTGCTGTGTAGTCAGACGTGCGAGTTTGGGATACTGAAATGCGGGGGATTAGATTAAGCTCGGGGACTAGGGATGCTTGCTGGTGGCGTGTTCTTGTCCGATGCGCTGGGCCTCTTCTCTTTTTTGTTCCGGCCTGGTTGTATCTGGACATGTCGGCACGGCCCCGTCGGGGGTGGATCCGATGCTGGCGCGCTTGCCTTTGCAGTCGAGACAGCTGTGGGTTCGTCTTTTTTTTTTTTTTTTGATAGGATCAACACTGCGTTCTCAACAAAGTAAAACAGAAGAAGAAACAGAACAACGCAGAAGAACAAGCTGACGAACTCAGCACAACAGCGACGCCAGAAGAACCTGCAAGGCCGACCGCTGATCCGCCGCATCGCCTGACGCCAAACTCCACCGCCGGAGAGGAAAGCACCAGGCCGCCGCCATCCCGGGAGAGGGAGCACCCCACTCATGTAGAAGACTGCAGAATCCGTCCGTCGCAAGCGACGGAACCGAAGCTCGATGAACGCGCACAGGCATGGCGCCTCCTCTCCGCAACCACCCCTCTTCCATCGAACCCTGCATAGAGCACGAAAACAGCTTGCCGGAGTCACCGCCGAAGACACGCCTTGACCACACCTCCACCCCTCGCCACCACGGCCGGCCGGAGGAAGAAGAAGTAAGGCGAAGTAGAGCACGGTGTCGAAGGCAGTCATCCCCACGCCACCACGGCCGGCCGGAGAAGCCTGGACACCACACCGAAGGTCGACGAAGAACTCCGGGATCCCAACACCGACGCCGACGCTCAGCAACAGCCCCCAGCAAGGAACCTGGGCTCGGCCGCAGCAGAAACATCACCGCCGGCAGCAAACTCCTGTACAAGCTCCATGTCCTCGCGACGACGCCGGAGCACGCGCCGCCGTGCCGGCGAGGACCAAGCACAAAATCCACCACATGGAGGTCGCCGCCGGACCAACCTCCAAGCTTGGACACGAAGCTCACAGATCCACCACCGGCCGCCGCAAAGCAAGCCTCCGGCCGTCGATCCGAAGCAATCTTATTCACCGCCGCCGCCACCATCGCCGACGGCAGGAAAACCTAACTACCTAGCTATAATAGACTAGCAGTACTCAAATCCGCCCGGCGATTCGACCCCCCACCCCCTTCCGACGGCACTAAGGCCGGCGGGAAGGAGGAGGGCAGCAGAATCGCCGGCGGAAAGTGATCGCCTCCCCGACGCCTTTTACTGTAGAGAGGGAGGGGAACGGGAGCGAAGAGTGGGTTCGTCCTTTCTGTCCGCCACGTGGAAGATGTTGGACTCATCGTGACTAGGAGCATATATGTGTGGCTTGACTATTTATGGTGAAGTAACATTGTTTTACTATCCTATGTTATTATCTCTCTAGTGCGTAGTAAGTTATTTGTGATAGCATGCATGATAACATTTATTAGGTTGTACACTCATTTTGTATTGGTGTGTGTGATGTTACGGTAACTAGCTATGTTACTCTATTTGTCTCTCTCCACATTAATTAGCTGTCACATCATCTTTTTGCTTAGCTGACATGCATGTTGCTACATATGTTAGTTTCACTATGGGTAGTATTAGAGTAAGTACAATAGTAGAGTCAAGTGCTGGCTTTAAGAGAATAATATGTCATATACAGCCAACACTATATCCAACATGTACAATAAGCTAGCTATAAATATGTGTTAATTGGCACACCTCCACCCTCACAAAGTGCCTAGGAGCACGTGCAAGAGATGGCTCTTGCGTGAGAGACCACTCCCCTTTTCTCTCCTCTTCTCTCACATCCATGTAAGCATGTATATATTATTTAAATCCTTACAGCCAGCTGGCTGGACCTTATTGTACTTGCTCTTACCTGAATTTATCTTCGGAGACTCGTGCTTTGTTTTTTTTAATAATGGCAAAAGCTTTGTCCTATCCATTATTTAAGAAGAAGGTGTGTGGTTTATTTGCGAGAGAAACTGGGTGAAAACTGTATTTTCTTTTCGCTGTCCCGTACCTCCTCGGAGGTTGTAACTGAAACACTTCTTTCTTTCCAATAAAAAGAAACGCAAAGCTTTTGCGTTTCCTCGAAAAAAAGAAAACCATACAACAACACCAACATCACCGGGCGAAGCCCACACAACCTCGAGAACACCTAGAGTCAAGCTCAAACCACCACTCTGCAAAGATCCGGCTAGCCTTCCACCCTCGCCGGAGAGAATAAGCCATAATTGATAAGGGAGGAGCAGATACGGGACACTCCAACGCAAATGAAGAGACCAACCCTCTGGGGCGCTCCGCCGCCTGTTGCCCGTCAGCATACACCGCAGCTTCGACTTCGCGGCAACAAACAAGACAAGATGAACCCACTGACACGCCGGAGAAGAGCTGAAAACACCAACCTCGCCTCCACAGGAGCCGTGAAGCTCTCAGGGCCCGCCGCCCCGACATCCACCGCTCCAATATGCCATGCACACTCAGCCGACACCACCTTCTGAGCCGCTGAAAGGGCATTTTGTGATCCCTCGTATTTTGTGTGTTAGTTAACAACACTAGTGACATTTTAATCAGGTGTTAAGTGATGCAGGTTTTTAGTTGTATTTAAACATATGAGCATCAACACCGAAAAGATTAAGGAAAAGAGCAGCCGGATATTTTGCTACCGGATATTCCGGTTTCTATCGGATTATCCGGTTCTAGAGAAGAAAAGAGGAAAACGGCTAAGGACTAGAACTTAAGTGCACTGGAGGTACCCGGATATTTACAGCCGGATATTCCTGATGGCACCGGATTATCCGCCTGACCGGATTATCCGGTACCAACTTGGACCGGATTATCCGGTCCCCAGTCTCTCCAACGGGCAGAATTTTGGGAGGGGTATAAATACCCCTCCACCTACCTCAAGTCAACTAGCTCGTCCAGAATTAGTTGCTCACCATTGTTGCAAGACCAAAGCTCACCGATCTCCCAATCCCTCCACCCAAACTCACTCATACTTGGAGGATTGAGGAGAAGGCCCGGATCTACAACTCCAGCGAAGCGTTCTTCATTTCCCCTCATTCACTTGAGGGATTTGAGCCTAGGGTTTCCACTAGGAAAACCTAGGCATCTTGTTGTACTTACTTGCTTGCTACTTTTGTGTAGCGAAGTTGTGGTGCTTGGAAGCTCCCAATCCTTTTGTGGGTTGTGCTCCAAGCTTGTTGTAAGGACTCCGGATTCCGCCTTGAAGGATTCCGATAGTGGAAGGTGGACCGAGCTTTTGGGCGAGGTTCATCGGAGAATAGGGTGAGGTCATTTGTGGCGCCTTGAGTTTGAAACTCACACCCCTCCAACGAGACGTACTCCCCTAAAAAGGAGAAACTCGGGAATACATCCTTGTCTCCGCGTGCTTCCCGATCGGTTACTCCTTACTCGTTATTTACTACTTGTATCTTATCTTGTTTAGGCTTAACTTGTCATATAGGTAAATTCACCATAGTTGCATATCTAGAGAATTTACCTTTGTGTCAAGCCTTAATCGAAAAAGAATTAAAATTTGGAGTAGCACCTATTCGCCCCTGAAAGGACAATGATGTCGCCTAGAGGGGGGGGTGAATAGGCGATTAAAACTTTTCCGGTTTAGGCTTGATAATTGCGGAATAAAACTAGGTGTTTAAATTAACAAGCCAACAACCTAAATAAACTAGGCTCGCCTATGTGCACCAACAACTTATGCTAAGCAAGACGAGTAACAAGGTGATAGCAATATAGAATACTTCAAGCACGAAGGCTATCACAATGTAAAGTGCATAAGTAAAGAGCTCGGGTATAGAAATAACCGAGGCACGCGGAGACGAGGATGTATTCCCGAGTTCCTCCTGTTAAGGGAGTACGTCTCGTTGGAGAGGTGTGAACCAACACAATGGTTCAACAACCACAAAGGTTTCACCTTCTTCTCCGATGAACCGCACCACAAAGGTTTGGTTCACCTTCCACTATCGGAATCCTTCGAGGCGGAAATCCAGAGCCTTTCAACAACGATCCGGGGCACAACCCACAACGGGATTGGGGGCTCCCGAACAGCTACAAGTGACCACACAAGGGTCTCAACCACCACACGGGCGTCTAGGGTCCAAGGACCCAAGAGTAACAAGTTCATAAGCTTTCAACTTCCACGAATCCTCGTGGAGAGCACAAAACCGATGCAACGAAGCAATGGCAAGAGCACAAGGCTCAAATCATTCACTCTCAAATCCCACCACAAGCAACTAATGCTTATGGGGGGAGAAGAGAGGAAGAACAACGAAGAACACAACAAATGGAACTCCAAGATCAAGATCTACTAGGTTCCCCTCACTTAGAGGAGGAATGGATTGGATGAATATGTAGATCTAGATCTCCTCTCAATTTCCCTCAAAGATATGCAAGAATCATGGGAGGGATAGAGAGGAAGGCAAGCTTTTCCAAAGGTCAACAATGGAGGTGAGAGAGGGAAAAACGAGCTCGAAGAATAAGTCGAACCGTTGGGGAAGAAAGCCCCTTAAATAGTTCCTCAAAAAAACTGGCCGTTGCAGGCCAAAACAGGGCCGCAGCGGTAGTACCGGGCCTCAGCCGGTCTACCGACAGGGGCAGGAGCAGTCGACGTCGATGAAGGTCAACGAGCCTCGCTCACCGCCCGCAGCGGTAGTACCGGACCAAGACACGCGGTAGTACCGCACCACTACCGGGGCAACTACCGGTTAAAAAATCCTCGAATACGGAAAGCCTCCCGGAGATGCGGTAGAGACCCGGTACTGCCTGCGGTAGTGCCGCACGGCCAAAAAGACGGGGTCACCCGGTAGTACCGGGCTTGGGTCGGTACTACCGGCCTAAGAAGAAACTGCAGAAACAGATAACGAAAACCGCAATAACTTTTGCAAGGAAGCTCCAAACGAGATGAAACCAACGAGGTTGGAAATATTAAGGGTCACAAATATAGAGGATATATCACACATGGGGTGTGGATCTTATCTCGAGGAGGACCAGTAATATTTCCAACAACGAGAACGCAGCAAGTTTTCCATCCGGACTCCGTTTTCAATGATCTTGGGCTTGCTCCGAAGATAATCACAAGCACTACAAGATTATGCATATACACATCATAGTCCATCATGTGAGGAGGATAACACAAGAGGAGTTTGACCTCTCTACAAGAGATGAACTGGTAAAACCTCCAACATCAAAAACACCAAAGATATTCAAATGAAATCTGTTTTTGATGAACTAGAGCTTGGTATGGAGATGAACACAAGCTCTAAATTCACACAAGGATAAAAGACAAATAAGAACCAAGAAAGATGATGATGCCAAGTATGCAAAGGTTTGAGCTCTCCACAAAGATGCGTTCAAGTTACTCACTTGAGAGCCCCTCTTGATAGTACGCCGTCTATCCTATAACCCGGTCTCCAAACTAACAACATGAGACCGGTAAAATAGAAACCCTATCAAGATCATACCTTTGCCTTGCGCATTCCACTTGAGCTAGATGACGACGATCTTGATCTCTTCAAGTGGACCACCTTTCTTGATTGCGCTTGCTAGCACATGCTTGATGACGACTTCTCCAAATACTCTCCCATACACCATTATGGGAGAGCCTCGCTTAGCTCCGTCTCTTGCGCTTCATATTCTTCTCTTGATATAGATGATGACTTGGAGATAAACATGAAGTTCACTCAATCTTCTTTTCCAAGCCATGCTTGCAATAAGGTCAACTCTTCACATGACCATTCTTCATATAAACCCTTGGATGGAACCTTGGTCATCATGTAATCTTCTAGAGTCCGACACATGAACTCCAACCTTTTCCTATGGACAAGATCTACAAGTATATCTCAATGCAAACATTAGTACATAAGGATTATCATTAATTACCAAAACCACGCATGGGGCAACACATGCCCTTTCAGCCCCCCTCTAGGTGGCCATACGATCCTTTCAATTGGTATCAGAGCCTCGGCTCTCTATTCGGGCTTAACCGCCTAAGAGAAGTATGGCCCTCGACGAGTTTGGAAATGAGATTCCCGACCTTCCCATCGTTTCCACTACGGTTTCCATTGAGGATTTCAATTCCATAAAGACCTCTATGGAAACTAAAATGGAAAAGTTGCAAGAGATGCTTAAGCAACTCTTGGAGGCAAAGGAAATCTCATCTCCTCCCACTCCTCTTACTTCGGAGATTCCTAAGGAACCTTCGGAGGAAGAGGATGGTGTGAAAACGGGGTGAACGATACTAAAAATGGTCTCCCAATTAAACCCGCTAATGGTTCGGGAGAGCATGCTAGAGTTCCTTTTCCATACTCTCCCGACCTACCTATCCCTCATCCTCCTATTCACATAAGAGGAGCTCCACCTAGTCTAAATGCATCCTCTTTTACCTATTGGCAATCCTCTATGAAATCTCATTTGAAAAGTGGTTGCATTGAGCTTTGGAGGATCATTGTAGATGGATACAAGGCGATGGATGAATCCAACTTGACAAGGCGAGAAGAAGTTGATTGTCAACTTAATGCCACCGCTCTTGATGTGATCCGTGTTGCCGTGGAGAGAAGGATATTCATCACATTCAAGATTGCTCCACCGCCAAGGAAGCATGGGATTCTCTCACGGAGGTGTTCGTTGGAAATGAAAGCATGAGGAGAAATAGATATGCAGCTATGAGTAGTCAAATTGAAGGTTGATACGTCTCCAACGTATCCATAATTTCTGCTGTTCCATGCTTATATTATACCATTTGCTACATGTTTTATATACACTTCGTATCACTTTTATGCATTTTCTGGGACTAACCTATTAACAAGATGCCACAGTGCCAGTTCCCTGTTTTCTGCTGTTTTTGGTTTCAGAAAGTTACTTCTGGAAATATTCTCGGAATTGCACGAAACAAAAGGCCAGTCCCTATTTTTCCAGCACGTACACGGAGTCCGAAGGAGAGACGAAGAGAGCCACGAGGTGGCCAAACCACCTGGCGCGGCTGGGCCCAGCCGCGCCTGGTGGTTTGGGCCCCTCGGGGGTCCGCCGACATCGCCCCTTCGCCTATTTATTCCCCGAGACGAAAACCCTAAAACACCGAGCCTTTCATCCAGAACATATTCGCTGCCGCCGCCGTCGTCAACCCTAACTCGGGGGGTTTCTGAAGCTCTTCCCGGCACCCTGCCGGAGAGGGGAATCATCACCGGAGGGCTCTACATCGCCATGCCCGCCTCCGGAGTGATGCGTGAGTAGTTCATCCTTGGACTATGGGTCCATAGCAGTAGCTAGATGGTTGTCTTCTCCACTTGTGCCATCATGTTTAGATCTTGTGAGCTGCCTATCATGATCAAGATCATCTTATTGTAATGCTACATGTTGTGTTTGCTGGGATCTGACTTATATTGATACCTATGTGGAGCTGAATATTATATTATCATGTCTATGTCATTTGTGATCTTGCATGCTCTCCGTTACTTGTTGAAGCCTTGGCCAAGTGAATACTTGTAACTCCAAGAGGGGGTATTTATGCATGATAGTTGGGTTCAACCTCTATTTAACCTGGGATAGTGACAGCAAGTTCTAAGGTTGTAGATGTGTTGTTGCCACTAGGGGTAAAACAGCAATGCTTTATTCAAGGATGAATGTATTGTTTACATTACGCACATTACTTAATGCAATTGTCTGTTGCTTGCAACTTAATACTGGAAGGGGTACGGATGTTAACCGGAAAGTGGACTATTTAGGCATAGATGCATGCTGGATAGCGGTCTATGTACTTTGTCGTAATGCCCAAATGAATCTCATAGTAGACACCACAGCTCACACATGCATGTTATATGCACTTATCAATTGTCAATTGCCCAGCTGTAATTTGTTTACCCAGCATGTTAGTTATCTTATTGGAGAGACACCACTAGTGAACTGTGGACCCCGGTCCATTCTTTTACATCTGAAATACAATCTACTGCAATCATTGTTCTCTACTGTTTTATGCAAACAAACATCATTTTCCATTCGATACGTTTAACCCTTTGTTTTCAGCAAGCCGGTGAGATTGACAACCTCACTGTTAAGTTGGGGCAAAGTAATTTGATTGTGTTGTGCAGGTTCCACGTTGGCACCGGAATCCCTGGTGTTGCGCCGCACTACACTCCTTCACCAACACCTTCGAAGCAAACCTCGTTTTCCTACTGGTTCGATTAAACCTTGGTTTCATACTGAGGGAAAACTTACTGCTGCACTCATCATACCTTCCTCTTGGGGTTCCCAACTGACGTGTGACGTACAAGCATTGTTTCTGGCACTATAACCTAGAGCCACCAACACGTTTTCTGGCGCCGTTGCCGGGGAAAACGAATTGCTTCTGCAAGGGGAGTCTCTCACACCCAATCTCTTTACTTTGTTATTTGTCTTGCTTAGTTTATTTTTATTTAGTTTGTTTGCTCTCTTTATCAAAAACACAAAAAAATTAGTTACTTGTTTAATTCAGTTTGATTTTGTTTTTCAAAATGAATGCTCCTGAAGTTGAAGTTCGTTCTTTTAGGCAACTAGGAGGTGAAAATTTGAAAGATGCTTGGTATAGAATTAGTGATGCTCATCATAGATGTACTAAGAAACACTCTACCACTATCCTCCTTAGGAACTTTTATGTTGGTATCTCTAGTTGGTATAGGTATGTTCTAGACACTCTTACAGGTGGAAATTTCTTGGGTACTCCTGCTTTAGAAGCCTGTAATATTATTGAAAGTTTGGTAGGAACACCACCCACTAAAGATATTAAAGTTGAGATCACCTTGGAGGATGTTATAAATAAGTTAGACTCTATGGAGAATTTTTTTCCAAATTTTCTTGATTGTATTGGTAAGACTAATGAATCAATAGCCACCATCAATGAAAGAATCACTGTTCTTGAGGATAATAATATCCATGACACCCAAAATCATAGAATTGATGAGTTAGAGGAAGCTATTGAAACCTTAAGTTCAACCTTTACTTCTCTTAAGTCTAAAAAGGAGAAAGTTTATGTGGGTAGAGAGCAAAAGTTTATGTATGTTCCTAAAGTGCCAAAACCAAAGACTCATTATGAGCTTAAAATTGATAAAACTTTTAGTACGGTTAAAGGTAATGAAACACCTCCAGGAACATCTAAGATACCCATTGTTACAAGCTGTGTGTTGGAAGAAGCTTTTGATGATTTGAATGATTTGCCACTTGACAACACTTGATTTTCACTTTCTGCGCCTAGCTGAAAGGCGTTAAAGAAAAGCGCTTATGGGAGACAACCCATCGTTTTTATTTGCTGTTATTTTTGTTTTCTTTGAGTCAAGGAGTTTTGTTACTTCTGTAGCAACTCCTTTGTATCTTTATTTTATCGCAATGTTGTGCCAAGTAAAGTTCTATATTGAAAGTTGATGCAAGATTTGGATTTCTGCGCAGTGACAGATTTTTAGCTGTCACGGATTTGAGCTTATCTCCCTGTAGAAAATTCAAAAAATTCTGAGAAAAATCACGCATATTCCTGAGATATGTACGCAACTTTCATTATTTTAGGCCAGATCCATCTGAGCAACTTAAGTGCCTCGAAAAAATTCGTCATTCCAGACTGTTCTGTTTTTGACAGATTCTGCCTTTTGTTTTGCATTCGCTCTTTTACTGTGTTTGTGTGGATTTCTTTGCTCCACAAAGCATTGGTGGCTGTAGCTAATGTCCAGAAGCTTTGGGATTGATTGTATCATTACAGAATATGAGAATTTTTGATTATGCACTAACCCTCTAATGAGAACTGTCTTGAGTTTGGTGTGAAGGAAGTTTTCAAGGATCAAGCGAGAAGGGTGATATTATGTGATCAAGAAGAGTGAAAAGCCTAAGCTTGGGGATGCCCCCGTGGTTCATCCCAACCATATTCAGAGAGACTCAAGCGTCTAAGCTTGGGGATGCCCAAGGCATCCCCTTCTTCATCAACAAACTTATCAGGTCATCTCTAGTGAAACTATATTTTAATTCTTTCACATCTTATGCGCTTTACTTGGAGCGTCTGTGTGTTTTTATTTTTGTTTTTGTTTGAATAAATTCGGATCCTAGCAATCCTTGTGTGGGAGAGAGACACGCTCCGCTTTTTCATGTGAATACTCATGTTCTTCACTTATATTTGTTGAGTATTCTTAACTAGCTACTGCAGTGCTTTTAGCTCCTGTTTTTCATGCATCTCTTCGAGCTGTTAGCACTTGTTTATAAATACTCTCTTGCTGCATTATATTATCATTTGGAGAGTTTATGTTTAAATAAATTATTGGTGTTTGTTTGGAAGAAAGAAAATGCTACATGTAGTAGTTGGTATTGGAAAAGACATATGCATTCTTGTAGATCATTGTCTTGTTTTGATTTGATGCTTTGCAATTGTTTTGAGCTCTCAAGTAGATCATGTTTAAGCTCTTGCATCATGTAGTTAAAGCCTAGTAGTGGAGAACTACCGTAGAGCTTGTTGAGACTTGGGATGCATATTTGTTCTCTCTAAGGTCTAGATATTTTCTGGTAAAATGTTTGAGCAACAAGGAAGACAGTGTAGAGTCTTATAATACTTGCAATATGTTTTTATGTGATTCTTGCTGTACCGGTTTATACTTGTGTTTGCTTCAAACAACCTTGCTAGCCTAAACTCTGTACTGAGAGGGAATGCTTCTCGTGCATCCAAAACTTGAGCCAAAACCCATGCCATTTGTGTCCACCATACCTACCTACTATGTGGTATTTCCTGCCATTCCAAGTAAATATTTCATGTGCTACCTTTAAACTATTCAAAACTTTATTACTCCTTATTTGTGTCAATGTTTTATAGCTCATGAGGAAGTATGTGGTGTTTTATCTTTCAATCTTGTCATTTACTTCTGACAGACTTTCACCAATGGACTAGTGGCATATACATCCGCTTATCCAATAATTTGCAAAAAGAGCTGGCAACGGGGTGCCCAGCCCCAATTAATTACAACTTTCATTAATAATTCTCTTCACATGTTTTGCCCTGATTTATCAGTAAGCAACTTAATTTTGCAAATAGACACTCCTCCATGGTATGTGAATGTTGGAAGGCACCCGAGGATTCGGTTAGCCATGGCTTGTGTAAGCAAAAGGTTGGGAGGAGTGTCATCTATAAAGAAACTAAAATACATGTGTAAACAAAAGAGAAGAGGGATGATCTACCTTGCTGGTAGAGATAACGTCCTTCATGGGAGCCGCTCTTGAAAGTCTGGTTGACAAGGGGGTTAGAGTGCCCACTACCATTCGTTGACAACAACAAACACCTCTCAAATACTTATTTTGTGCTCTCTATATGCTTTCGAAAACTTAAAAAGCTCTAGCACATGATTTAATCCCTGCTTCCCTCTGCGAAGGGCCTATCTTTTACTTTATGTTGAGTCAGTTTACCTACTCCTTTCTATCTTAGAAGCAAACACTTGTGTCAACTTTGTGTGCATTGATTCTTACATATTTACTTATTGCACTTGTTATATTGCTTTATGTTGACAACTATCCATGAGATATACATGTTACAAGTTGAAAGCAAATGCTGAAACTTAATCATCCTTTGTGTTGCTTCAATGCCTTTTACTTTGAATCTATTGCTTTATGAGTTACCTCTTATGCAAAACTTTTTGATGCTTGTCTTGAAAGTACTATTCATGAAAAGTTTTTGCTTATATGATTCATTGTTTACTCTTTATCTATTTGTTAGCAAACTATAGATCATTGCTTTGAGTCACTTCATTCATGACATGAGCCTTGCAATATATTGATCAAGATTGTGTGAAAGCATGTCTCCTCAGAAATTATTTGTTGTTATCGTTTTACCTACTCGAGGACGAGTAGAACTAAGCTTGGGGATGCTTGATACGTCTCCAACGTATCCATAATTTCTGCTGTTCCATGCTTATATTATACCATTTGCTACATGTTTTATATACACTTCGTATCACTTTTATGCATTTTCTGGGACTAACCTATTAACAAGATGCCACAGTGCCAGTTCCCTGTTTTCTGCTGTTTTTGGTTTCAGAAAGTTACTTCTGGAAATATTCTCGGAATTGCACGAAACAAAAGGCCAGTCCCTATTTTTCCAGCACGTACACGGAGTCCGAAGGAGAGACGAAGAGAGCCACGAGGTGGCCAAACCACCTGGCGCGGCTGGGCCCACCCGCCTGGTGGTTTGGGCCCCTCGGGGGTCCGCCGACATCGCCCCTTCGCCTATTTATTCCCCGAGACGCGAAAACCCTAAAACACCGAGCCTTTCATCCAGAACATATTCGCTGCCGCCGCCGTCGTCAACCCTAACTCGGGGGGTTCTGAAGCTCTTCCCGGCACCCTGCCGGAGAGGGGAATCATCACCGGAGGGCTCTACATCGCCATGCCCGCCTCCGGAGTGATGCGTGAGTAGTTCATCCTTGGACTATGGGTCCATAGCAGTAGCTAGATGGTTGTCTTCTCCACTTGTGCCATCATGTTTAGATCTTGTGAGCTGCCTATCATGATCAAGATCATCTTATTGTAATGCTACATGTTGTGTTTGCTGGGATCTGACTTATATTGATACCTATGTGGAGCTGAATATTATATTATCATGTCTATGTCATTTGTGATCTTGCATGCTCTCCGTTACTTGTTGAAGCCTTGGCCAAGTGAATACTTGTAACTCCAAGAGGGGGTATTTATGCATGATAGTTGGGTTCAACCTCTATTTAACCTGGGATAGTGACAGCAAGTTCTAAGGTTGTAGATGTGTTGTTGCCACTAGGGGTAAAACAGCAATGCTTTATTCAAGGATGAATGTATTGTTTACATTACGCACATTACTTAATGCAATTGTCTGTTGCTTGCAACTTAATACTGGAAGGGGTACGGATGTTAACCGGAAAGTGGACTATTTAGGCATAGATGCATGCTGGATAGCGGTCTATGTACTTTGTCGTAATGCCCAAATGAATCTCATAGTAGACACCACAGCTCACACATGCATGTTATATGCACTTATCAATTGTCAATTGCCCAGCTGTAATTTGTTTACCCAGCATGTTAGTTATCTTATTGGAGAGACACCACTAGTGAACTGTGGACCCCGGTCCATTCTTTTACATCTGAAATACAATCTACTGCAATCATTGTTCTCTACTGTTTTATGCAAACAAACATCATTTTCCATTCGATACGTTTAACCCTTTGTTTTCAGCAAGCCGGTGAGATTGACAACCTCACTGTTAAGTTGGGGCAAAGTAATTTGATTGTGTTGTGCAGGTTCCACGTTGGCACCGGAATCCCTGGTGTTGCGCCGCACTACACTCCTTCACCAACACCTTCGAAGCAAACCTCGTTTTCCTACTGGTCGATTAAACCTTGGTTTCATACTGAGGGAAAACTTACTGCTGCACTCATCATACCTTCCTCTTGGGGTTCCCAACTGACGTGTGACGTACAAGCATTGTTTCTGGCACTACTAACCTAGAGCCACCAAGGTTTCTTCAAGAAAGATGATGAAACTCATGAGGAGATGTATCAAAGGCTCAAGGCTCTTGCTACCGCATATAGAGACCTTGGTGCTAAACATGTGGATGATACTTACATCAAGAGGAAGTATGTGAATGCTCATGCCGTTTGAGAGGGGCCGACTTGAAGAGTCTCAAGGAAAGCGCAACTACGACAAGTTGACCTCAAATGAAGTCATGCAAGAGATGCAATCTTACAAGGTCCAAGCCCAAATTTCTAGAGACTCTCGTGCCGAGCTCTTGGAATGGCTCAAAGTTCCTCACTTGCTTTGAAGACAAGGTGGTGGAACAAGATGAAGACCAAGATCATGAAGAGGGAGGCTACTTGGAACCCGAGGAACTCATGAGTGCTCATAGAGATATGTGGCTCTTGCGGCAAAGACTTTTTGGAAGAATCCATCCAAAGCTAAAGCTCAAGTGGAGTAAAAGTACAAATCAAGTGGTTTCAAGGAATGCAACCAAAAAATGAAGACTTGCTTTAATTGTCAAGATAAATATCACTATGTTGCCCAATGTCCTTATAAGAACCGTGAAGAACATGGAGGAAAGACTTATTCTCAAGGAAGCTTCAAGGTCTTCTCCCAAGAAGCCCTACTTCAAGAAGTCCATCTCCAACAAGAAGTCACCTTCAAAGATTGTGTTGGTGACAAGAGAAAAATATATGTCCGAGGATGAGAGTGACAAAGAAACAACCACAAGTGGAGTGGCCGCTTAGCCATTGCTTCATCGACACCCTCTTCTCTCTTTGAATCCCCCAATGAGAATGTCTCCATCCAATCCGCTACATGTCTTATGGCCAAGGTCCCGAGGTATCATCTTCCCTCCTTCTAAGACTATGAATGAAATACATGATCTTATGAGTCTTAGAATTAAGGAAGAAAATGTTGCTTTGGATTTCTTGATGACTAACTTGCAAGGTGAATGCAAGATTCGGCTTGAGATTCTTATGAGTCAATATGGCATGGCACAAGATCTCCTTGAGGAAAAGGGGAGACTTGAAAGAGAAAATGCTAATGAGATTGCTTCCCTCACTATTGCTCTTGAGGAAGAGCATGAGCTTCGAGTTTCTCTTGAAGAGAAGCTTGATAATATTGATGAATCTCAAAATGATATTCTTTCTCAAATCATTAAAGAACGTGACCATGCTATTGCTAAAT
Source organism: Poa pratensis (assembly GCA_947311845.1). Classification (NCBI taxonomy): domain Eukaryota; kingdom Viridiplantae; phylum Streptophyta; class Magnoliopsida; order Poales; family Poaceae; genus Poa; species Poa pratensis. The sequence goes on from CAMZMU010000117.1 coordinate 29,589,670, forward strand.
ACAAAGTTTTAAAGAAAGAAAAGGTCGAATTTGGTGTTGGTCATAGTAGACTAACCGAGAGCTAGAGAAGCTCACCAAGGCTCACAAGGCCTTGGAGAGTGAACACTCTACTCTCACCAAGTCTTTTGAACAACTTCAAATTCAACCTACTAAAATTGATGTACCTAGTTCCTCTACTTCTTGTGATCATGCAAATGTCATTGAGGAAAATGCTAGGTTGAAGAATGAACTTGCCAAGGCCTCTAGCCCTCAAGGTGAGAAACCTCTTTATGAGCTCTTGCAAGCGCAAAAGCCACACATAGGGAAAGAGGGCCTTGGTTATGTTGCCAAGAAGAAGAAGAAGAACAAGAACAAGAAGAAGGCCAAGCCCGCACAAGCAAAGGAGACTACCATTGCGAGTAGTGATGCCACAAGGGGCAAAACCACTCGTAATGACTTTGCGGGAAATGCTAACCCCAACTATATTCTTTATGTTGATTATTATGGGGATGTTTATGCAAAATATGTTGGTCCCTATGATGGTTTCATTGCTTATTCTATTTGGGTTCCTAAGACCCTTGTTGCTAACAAACGAGGACCCATTGCAAAATGGGTACCTAAAACCAAGCAATGATTTCTTGTAGGACTATGCTTCCGGTGGGTCTAAATGGGTGATTGATAGTGGATGCACAAGTCATATGACCGGAAGCAAGGAGCTCGTGACGGAGTTGAGACCAAATACAAATCATTCAACCGTCACTTATGGTGATAAATCAAAATCGGAGGTAACGGGTTTCGGCAAGGTGGTAGTAGCAAAGGATATCACCCTTGTGAATGTCATGCTTGTCGAATCCCTCGGTTACAATTTAATGTCCGTTTATGCACTTAATAAGATGAACTTTGATGTCCATTTTACTATTGATATGGTGGTACTCTTGAGGAGCAAGACTCTAAAGGTCATGTTCGTTGGGTATGTTGAAAATGAGTTGTTTGTGGTGGACTTTTCGGGTCAACCAACACTCAAGCAATATGCCTCTTCGGAAAGGCCGACGTGGGGTGGTTGTGGCATCGCCGCTTGTCCCATGTCAACATGAGAACTTTGCAAAGTCTTCACAAGGGTGGCCACATTCTTGGACTAAACGAGAATGTTTCTTTTTCTAGAGATCGTCTTTGTAGGGCTTGTGTTGAAGGAAAGATGCATGATTCTCCCCACCAAGCAAGACCATCATCTCATCAAAGATATTGGAACTTCTTCATGTTGATCTCTTTGGTGCCGTTCCTCAACCGAGTCTTGGTGGAAGAAGTATTGTTTGGTGATTGTTGATGACTATTCAAGATTTACTTGGGTTTATTTCTTCAAGTCGAAGGATGAGACTCAACAAGCCATCATCGACTTCTCCAATGAAGTTCAACGTCAACACAATGTTCCCATATTGGCCATTAGAAGTGACAATGGCTCCGAGTTCAAGAACTACACCCTAAATGAGTTTCTTAGTGAAGAGGGAATTCGTCATCAATATTCCGCTGCGTATACCCCTCAACAAAATGGTGTAGCCGAAAGGAAGAACCGGACTCTCATGGATATGGCAAGGTCCATGTTGGCGGAGTTTAAGTCTCCGCTTTACTTGTGGGCCGAGGCCATCTCCACGGCGTGTCACTCTTCAAACGGCTCTTCTTCCGCATTGGTAAAAAGGAAACTCCATATGAAATGCTTACCGGCAACAAGCCCAATGTCTCCTACTACCGTGTGTTTGGTTGTAAGTGTTTCTACAAGATCAAAGGTGTTCGTTTATCTAAATTTGAACCTAAAGCTTTAGAGGGTATTTTTGTTGGTTACGGTGCCGAATCTCACACCTATAGAGTCTACGACAAATCCTTAGGGAGAGTTGTGGAATCTTGTGGTGTGAAGTTCGATGAGAATGATGGCTCCCAAGTGGCGCAATTTCATGTTTGTGATGTAGATAATGAGGAACCTCAAGATGCAATAAGAAGAATGGGCGTTGGTTTCTATCGCCCCATTGAGATCCATCATGAGGCACCTCAAGGAGAATCAAGTTCTATCCAAGTAGAGCCTTCTCATCAAAGATCTTCATGCTCCCCCAATGGAGCCAATGATGCACCAACTCAAGAACAAGTTCAAGACCCTCCCCATGACCATGTTGCTATGCAAGAACCAAGTACTCCTATTGTCAATGCTAGCCAAGGTCAAGACCAAGATCAACCTTCTACTTCATCCAATGAAGAAGTGCATATTGAAGATCAAGGTCATCAAGACGGTCCAAGACGGGACCCAAATGATCAAGTGATACCTCCTCGCTCCAATGAGGATATCGAAGCCCGTCGTAAAGCAAAAGTTGCAAGAAACCTAGAAATATTACCACAAGGCGTCAGTTGGCAAGCTTTAGTGAGCATCAAGCACATATATCCATGATGGAAGCAAAGAAAGTCTTTGAAGCTCTTGAAGATCCGGATTGGTTGGAAGCGATGCATGAAGAACTCAACAACTTCGAGCGCAACAAGGTGTGGAAGTTAGTTGAGAGGCCCAAAGATTGCCGCAATGTTATAGGCACAAAATGGATATTCAAGAACAAGCAAGATGAACATGGAATGGTTGTGAGGAACAAGGCAAGATTGGTTGCACAAGGGTACTCTCAAGTTGAAGGCATTGATTTTGGAGAGACCTTTGCTCCAGTGGCTCGCCTTGAGTCCATTCGTATCCTTCTTGCATATGCATCACATCATAACTTTAAATTGCAACAAATGGATGTGAAAAGTGCCTTTCTTAATGGTCCTTTAAAGGAGTTGGTATATGTTAAGCAATCACCGGGATTTGAGGACCTAAACTTTCCTAACCATGTCTACAAGCTTGATAAGGCCCTCTATGGTCTCAAACAAGCACCTCGTGCTTGGTATGAGCAACTAAGAGAGCTATTGCTAGACCGTGGTTTTCAAGTAGGGCAAATCGATCCCACCCTCTTTACCAAGAGGGTTAAAGGGGAGCTTTTCATATGCCAACTTTATGTTGATGATATTATTTTTGGCTCTCTAATAAAGCTTTTAATGATGAATTTTCAAATCTTATGACCGATAGGTTTGAGATGTCTATGATGGGGGAGTTGAAGTTCTTTCTTGGTTTGAGATCAATCAATTGAATAAAGCGATTTTCATCTCTCAAGCCAAATATACCCAAGACATGCTCAAGAGGTTCAAGATGCAAGATGCTAAGGAGAAACGCTTTCCTATGGACACCAAATGTCATCTACAACTTAACCCAAAGGGTATAGATGTCGATCAAAAGGAATACCGCTCCATGATTGGTTCTTTGCTTTATCTTTGTGCATCTAGACCCGATATTGTGTTGAGTGTAGGGGTGTGTGCAAGGTATCAAGCCGCTCCTAAAGAAAGCCACTTGATGGCGGTCAAGAGAATCCTTCGATATTTGGTTCATACCCCAAGGTTTGGTATGTGGTATCCAAAGGGCTCTTATTTCTCTCTTGCCGGCTATACGGACTCGGATTGGGCTGGTTGTCTTGATGATAGGAAATCAACTTCCGGGTCATGCCAATTCCTTGGTAGGTCCTTGGTGAGTTGGTCTTCTAAGAAGCAAAATTGCATATCTCTTTCCAGCGCCGAAGCCGAGTATGTGGCCGCCGCTAATGCTTGCACTCAATTGTTGTGGATGAGGCAAACTTTAAAGGAATATGGTGTCACTTGTGACAAAGTGCCCCTTTTGTGTGACAATGAAAGTACTATCAAGATTGCCCACAACCCCGTGCAACATTCAAGAACGAAGCATATTGAGATTCGTCATCATTTTATTCGAGATCATGTTGCCCGAGGAGATATTGAGCTAGGCTATGTTCCCACAAAAGTCAACCTTGCCGATATATTCACGAAGCCTCTTGATGAAGCAAGATTCACTTTTTTGAGGAATGAGCTAAATATCGTGGATTCAAGGAGCTTGACTTGATTGTCTTGCATACACACCTTTGTCTTGACACTCTATTTGGTTTAGGTGTAGGTATGGACATAGGGGAGTGTGGTCCTAATCCATTGGACTATCCCTCCCCCATTATGCCGATAGTAAGAACTCATTTTGTCTCTATATTTTCTTTTTATGAATTATGAGCTTAAATGACGAGTAGTGGCCGTGAACCCAAGATACATCTTCGCGGTGTCACACCACACACTCATACATGGTGGCCTAGGCCACCGGCCTCTTCTTTGTGAAGAGTTGGTTCTTACTGGGTCTTATTGAAAATCAATTGAGTTTTTGGTCTTTCTTTTGGTTTTATGGAAAACACACTCAACTTGGCATTTTCTTGTTTGATTCTTGCAAGAATGAGTGTGAAGTACCAATGTAAGTTTGGAATATCTTATCCCAAGCCTTCCTTATCTAGAAACCTTCTCTCTAATGCACACAAGTCTTGCTTTGAAATATGGAAGAAAGGGGCAGCAGGCCAGAATTTTTGTGGTTTGCACAGAAATTTTGAGACCGGAATATCCGGTCCTTATTGGACCGGAATATCCGGCTAGGCGGATTATCCGGTTCAAGTTCGGACCGGAATATCCGGCTATGCGGGATGTCACGTTTTACAGGGAGACAGCCGGGTGAAGGGCCTCACTCGAGACCTTCTTCCACCCCGACCCTCTCTCTCCTCCCCACCCGCTGCCTGCCGTCCCACGCCCTCTTCGGCGACTTCCACCACCGGATCCTCTGGCCCTCGGCCAGATCTGGTGCTCCTCCATCCCGGGCACCTTCTCCTCCAAGAAGTTCCTCCAATGGCAGAGGGTAACTCCCCCAATCTTGAATCTTGGGTGCTTTTGTTCCCTTGAACTTTGTGGAGTTATTTTACTTGTTATCTTGGAATAGTTGGTGCCTATTGATCATTCCCGCTTGCTAGGAACACTAGGTAGCATCCATTTGTGTCGATCTACTTTTAGACCTAGGATTCGAATCAAATTGTTCTGAATAATTCAGACCGGATAATCCGGTTCTGTTTGGGCCGGATAATCCGGTTCCGACAGTTTCGTTCAGAATTGTTCTGATTTGCCTAGGCCTAAGTTCTATTAACTTGTGGATGCTCTCCTATTGTACCTTGTATTTTTCCTTATGCATAGACCTGTGTGCTTATCTTTGCTATCTGTCTATTGCTCTACTTTACAGGTGGTTCGAATGCTCCTCCTATGAAGACTTTTGAGCGAAGAAGAGATCCTGTGAGCAAAGTAAAAGCACCCCCAAAGAAGACTGTCTCCAAGCCTTCATCATCTAAGAAGAGAAAGGGCAAAGAGGCAAGGCCTAATCACTATGATATGAACATCATTGACTATGCAAAAATCAGACAGGGAGATTGGTACACTGCTGCAGAGAGAGATGAGGATATTGAAGATCCTAGGTTTTGGTGCATGGAGCAGCTGTTCATTCACAAGGATATCTATCTCCACTTCAAGCATCCTATTCGTCCAATGCTTCCCATCAAGCTGCAAACTCTCACGGACAAGCCCAGTTTTGCTCAAACGGCACATGTGATCCAACAGTTTGGTCTAGTCCCTCTCATGGAGAGGCAATGCGATTTCAGTGTGCCTTTGGTGCTGCTGTTCTATGCTACTCTTGTGATCAAGAATGATATTGACAAGACTCTCAAGTGGATGTCAGGAACAACTCCGTGTGAGTCTAATTTTCACAAGTTTGCTGCTGTTCTTGGGTACTCTTTCTGTAGCCATCCTCCTCTTGGTCACCGTATGCATGGTGTAGAGAAGCCCAGCAAGAACAAAGCTATGAGAAACATGTATGGTCCCGGTGGAGTCATTGGAGAGAAAAAGGGGCTCCTACCACCTTATGATCAACTTGTGACTATTTTCCGCTACAACATCGCTCCAAGTGGAGGTAACAACGATGCAATCACAAGCCCTCTAGTCAATCTGCTATGCCTTGTTAAGAAGTGTATTAAGAATGAAGACCCAGCCGCTAACTTCAAGGTGGATGTTATGGATTTTATTTTTCATGAGATGCATGATGCCATGGTTGATAAGACCACTATTCCTTATGCCCCATATGTTATGCTGCTCATCAAGGATACTTTGAGGAATCAAGATTTCAGTACAGAAGATGTGGTGTCTCACTACTTGAAGAAGGTCTATAAAAAGAAGGATTCTAGTGCTGTTGCTTCTGCCCCTGCCAGAGACTCCTTCATGAGAGATGCACGCTCTTCTGGTGCACACCGTCAGGCAGCTGCCCCTGTTTTTAAGCCTAAGTCAAAGCCACTCAACTGTTTCAGCGTAACATTCTGTGCATGCACATCGACATCCGCCATGGCCAGTATGCTGCTTATTGTGAGAGGCAGCAAATTCTGAAGAGGCTCCCTAGTCTGCCCGGTGATCCTCCCATGACAGATACTCTTTCCTATGACAGCTGGAATGCCAATGCTCAGGCCCCGTGGTTGATATGGAGAAGTACCTTCTTGAGTCTGCCCCGACAGTTTCCTCTAGTGCCTCTCGCACTCGTGCCTTTGCTCGTGATGAAGATGAAGGCGACTCTGACGCGGAGGATGAGTATGAAGATGATGGGGAAGAGGATGTTGAGGATGATGCTGATGAGGACTACGAATCTGAGTGATCATCTTGGGACGTAGCATCGCTCTTTTCCCCTTTTCGGTGTTTCGGTGCCAAAGGGAGATAAGTAGTTCTATTAGGTTATCCGTGTGGGATTTGCATGGGTTCGGGCACAAGGCACAAGCATATGCGTTTATCATTCCTATGACACTTGTGTCCATTTATCTTTCTTTCTTTCTTTCTTTGTCGAACCTATTTGCTATTTGTGTTGTTGAACTTTGTGTTGTTTAAATTTATTGTGAGAGACATAAGGATTTCTAATTATGTATGGTTGAGACTACATTATTTTGGTGCTATGATCGCTATGGATTTTATCTATATGCACAAGGTATGGTTTCCATCTCAAGTCTCAACCTAGTGTGGATTATGTCTCTCATATTGCATTTGTTGTCATCTATACCATGTTGTTGTATCTTGTTGGAATTTACTTCCCTCTATATGTGTGTATTTGCATTTAAAGGCGAATTTTTGATATGCACACATTTAGGGGGAGTGCTTTCCATTTTTCTTGAGATCATGGTCTAGCTATGTAATTTTATTGCAAATCCTAGTGTTGTCATCTAACACCAAAAAGGGGGAGATTGAAAGGGCATTTTGTGATCCCTCGTATTTTGTGTGTTAGTTTAACAACACTAGTGACATTTTAATCAGGTGTTAAGTGATGCAGGTTTTTAGTTGTATTTAAACATATGAGCATCAACACCGAAAAGATTAAGGAAAAGAGCAGCCAAATATTTTGCTACCGGATATTTTGGTTTCTATCGGATTATCCGGTTCTGGAGAAGAAAGAGGAAAACGGCTAAGGACTAGAACTCATAGCGCACTGGAGGTACTCGGATATTTACAGCCGGATATTCCCGATGGCACCGGATTATCCGCCTGACTGGATTATCCGGTACCAACTTGGACCGGATTATCCGTCCCCAGTCTCTCAACGGGCAGAATTTTTGGGAGGGGTATAAATACCCCTCCACCTACCTCAAGTCAACTAGCTCGCCCAGAATTAGTTGCTCACCATTGTTGCAAGACCAAAGCTCACCGATCTCCCAATCCCTCCACCCAAACTCACTCATACTTGGAGGATTGAAGGAGAAGGCCCGGATCTACAACTCCACCGAAGCGTTCTTCATTTCCCCCTCATTCACTTGAGGATTTGAGCCTAGGGTTTCCAGTAGGAAAACCTAGGCATCTTGTTGTACTTACTTGCTTGCTACTTTTGTGTAGCGAAGTTGCGGTGCTTGGAAGCTCCCAATCCTTTTGTGGGTTGTGCTCCAAGCTTGTTGTAAGGGCTCCGGATTCCGCCTTGAAGGATTCCGATAGTGGAAGGTGGACCGAGCTTTTGGGCGAGGTTCATCGGAGAATAGGGTGAGGCCATTTGTGGCGCCTTGAGTTTGAAACTCACACCCCTCCAACGAGACGTACTCCCCTAAAAAGGAGGAACTCGGAATACATCCTTGTCTCCGCGTGCTTCCCGATCGGTTAGTCCTCTTACTCGTTATTTACTACTTGTATCTTATCTTGTTTAGGCTTAACTTGTCATATGGGTAAATTCACCATAGTTGCATATCTAGAGAATTTACCTTTGTGTCAAGCCTTAATCGAAAAAGAATTAAAATTTGGAGTAGCACCTATTCACCCCCCTCTAGGTGGCCATACGATCCTTTCAGCCGCCACCCCGACATAACGCCACTCGACCTCGAGATGCAACGCCGCACGGCCCAGCTGCCTATAGCCCAAGCTACACAGGACCACTGCCCACACACCACGGCCGCCACACCATGCCTGGGGCCGCCGCCCCGACATACCGTCCACCATCCCCTCCGGGATGCACCGACCAAGCCGACAACCTTGCCGCACTAGCAACACCAGGAAGCCACCCAAGCCATGGCAATCAACAGTCCACCCCCTGAAGCCGATGTCTGCCATGGTTTCCGAGGCCGCCACCTCGATGCTCATTGATCCACCCGGGGCCGCCGCCCCTACATCCACCTCACCAGCAACAAAGGAAACCCAGCCTCGTGGAAACTCTCCAAGGCGACGCCTCCAAGGAGGTAGCGACAAGACGTCACCCGCTCCGACAACCGGAACTACAGATTTCTCTCGGAGAGTGCACACCCCACGATGGCAAAGAAGGAAGCTCTACTACAGCGCCTCCAAGGAGGGAGATGACGTTGGAACACCACCACTGTCGGCACCGACCAACGGTCAGGCAGGGCTTTCACCCAGAGCTTCTCAACGCCGAAGGGGTCTACCAGCAACACGGTACCGAAGCACCTAGCCAAAGCATGCAGCACGGCATCACTCTCTCGGTCCACCAATCAACATCCCGCGCCGTCCACTCTTTGACCTTCAACAAGCAGCCGAGCACTCAACACCGGCCCTGCGACCTACATCTCTAGCCGCAACAGCCCGCAGCTCTTCACGCCGCCCCCGCACCTCTAGCCACGGCCAGTGCCGCACCTCCCCGGACCAGGCGCCAAGCTGCCAAAGGCGCCGCCCAGCACCCGCATCGGCCGTGGCCCGCGCGGCCCAAGCCGGGCCCAGATCGAGTCCGCACAGCCGCCGCCAGACGGCGTGCTCCGAACCTTCTACGCCGCAGGTTGCCGTGCCCCGGACCTTCTTCGCCCCCGCAGTCCGCAACTCCGACCCGAGCCCGCCGACTCGGCATCCCCGCGACCGACCGCCGCCACCCCCACGAGCCGGTCAACCACCTCACGCCCACGAACTCCCCGACCAGCTTTGGCAGCGTGGTGCCGCCACCGCCGCCGGCGGCGGCCGGGCTGGGAGGAGCTTTGGCGGCGCTAGGTTTTCCCCTAGCATCGCCTGGGGGAGCGACGCGAGGGGCAGTCCAAAGTATAGGAATAGACTCATGCTTTGTTATACCGTCGAACACAAGAAGAGAATAGATCATCTCCACCATCGTCACCTTTACCCTTCGCGCCGGTTCAATGAGATCCAGACGTGATAAAACCCTCTCATTGGTACTCTTAGTATCCGGTCGTTTTGAAAACTGCTCGGCGAGTGCTTATCCTCCCCAACATTCGTGGCCAACTCAGGATACCAGACACGTAGGTCTCTAACAGGCTGGTCCAGCCTATTATCGACACAGAGGGCCATCAACGTTGTTTAGTGGTGTCCACTCACCTTCTCGGTTCACCAGGCGGGCATTGCCGTTTCCCCCACACATCGCGTTGTTTCGGTTTCCCCATGCGTCGCGACATTGAATTGGCACGTCTCCGACATTAAATCGACGCCACCGGACCCCATCTATGACCGCTTTATCAACCCCTCTAGGCGAGTTGCGCCGACTGTCGTGGGTTTGTCACGTCAGATGTCATGGATGACTTCGTAGGTGTGGGATTGCGCGAGTCAATCGTCTCCGAGCTTGGGATCGCAGGAACAAAGATCAACACAGATTTACCCAGGTTCGGCCCCTCAATGTGAGGTAAAGACCTACTTCCTGCCTACCCTAGATTGGTATTGATATGATATATGAGGTGTTACAATGGAGGCGATCCGATCTCGGTACTCGCCGTATGAACTAGGGTTTGAGGGCTTGGCCCCGTCTAAGTCCTGCGAGTCCTCTTTATATACATAGAGGCTCGTCAGGTTACAAGAGTTCTACACGAAGCCGATCGTCTTCTTATCTTCCAAGGCAAGTTAACACCGACCTTCTGGAGCCTTCCTTCGGTAGGCCGCGATCCTAGGTCAGCCCATCTTTACGTGGCCCAATAGTAGCGTGATCATGAGGATGAAGCGCTGTTTTAGCTTTGAATAAGTCGCGGGTTAATTATTCCCCCGACATTAGCCCCCAAGTGTAGCCTGAACTTCATGGGATATCTTGATATGTTTTCTTGATCTTGAAGGGTTCCTTGAACGTTTAGGCTGCACTTTTTCTTTCTGGCTTGCACTTCCTTGCTTTGCGACTCATGATCACGTTGGATTGGCTTTTACTCGCACTTTTGGAGCGGCCTGGAAGATGCATCTGACTTCGTGAGCTTCTTACTTTGTCAAAGCTTGATAGCTTCAGCACTTGATGATGATCAATCTTCAAATTTTTGATGAATAATATGTTGTAGCCCCAAGGATTGAGCTGATGTGACTTGATAATCATCTCAATTCTTCTCAGAAGGTTTTGAAGATCGTCACCTGTAACTTGATATCATAGATAAAACAATTGTTAAGATATAAGCAATTGCAATTGGTGTTGCCGTACTATAAGCAGTACATTGACCTCTAGTTAGGTCTTTCTGAATCCATTAAGTGGGCACTTGCGCGACTCAGTATTTCCTAGGAACATGTGTGTTCAGGGTCGAGAGCGGCCATGATAGGCAATCAAGCTCGATTGACGCCACACCCCAGTACTTTGGACGCATAATGCAAGTTGCAATCCACTTAAGGTAAGTTTGATAATTGCCAGTAAGTTGGCTGTTTCAGGGTAACAAAGCCCCCAAGAAACAAAATGATATATAGCTATAAGCAGCTTTGATTATGATGACACATAAGGTCGCGCCTTGGTGGCGACCGAGTGTTATACATAGGGTTGGGTCGCGCGTAGGCGGCGATCCCTTTGAGACATACGGCCGCGCCTAGGTGGCGGCCGATTTTTGATACATAAGGTACGGCCGCGCCTAGGTGGCGGCCGATTTCTGATACAGGTGTTGCAGGTCGCGCCTAGTGGCGACCAATTTTGAAGCTGGAGCCCTTAGTGGCTGTGATGATACTCAGCTATAGCAGCTGGAAAAGATGATGCTTAGCTCTGATTAGCTTTTTTTATGTGTAGTACGGTCGCAGTTGCGCGACGTTCCAAGGGCGAGGCGCCTCTAGACGATCCTCGAAATCATGGCGATCGCTGCTTTCTTCCCTCACATCCAGCAGATAGTATGATCCATTGTTTAGTTTTGCTGATGATATAGGGTCCTTCCCATGGAGAGGATAGCTTATGCATTCCCTTGTGGTCTTGCTTGAGTCGCAGCACTAGGTCTCCTTCTTGAAAGGTGCGGGTTTGATGCGTCTGGCATGATAGCGTCGCAAGTCTTGCTGATACCGCTGACCTTGATGCTGCCAAGTCTCTGACCTCTTCTAGTGTGTCCACGAATCTTGCCGAGCTGCTTCATTATCTGCTTCGACATAGGCCGCAACTCTTGGTGAATCATGTATGATATCGCTGGGCATAACCGCTTCTGCCCCGTAGACCATGAAATATGGTGTAAATCCTGTGGATCTGTTAGGGGTTGTTCTTAAGCTCCATAGCACGGCTGGCAATTCCTCCACCCAACATCCTGGAGATGCTTCAACCTTTTCAATAAGGCGCGGCTTAATTCCATGGAGGATTTCCTGGTTAGCTCGCTCAGCTTGTCCATTGCTCTGTGGATGTGATACTGACGTGAGGTCCAGCCTTATCCCATTGTTTGCACAAAATATTTGTGTAGCTCCTTCAGAGGTGTTGCTCCCGTTATCTGTGATGATACTATGGGGATACCAAGCGGAATATGACCTTCTTCAAGAACTTGACTGCTGTTTCAGCTTCGCAATCTCCCACGGGTTCTGCTTCTATCCACTTTGTGAATTTGTCCACCACGACCAGGAGGTGAGTTTTTCCCGTTGGGGACCGTCTGAAGGGCCCTACCATGTCAAAACCCCATACGGCAAAAGGCCATGTGATGGGTATTGTGCGAAGTGCTTGAGCTGGCATATGATCTTGCCTGGCGTATCTTTGGCATCCATCGCACACTCTGACAATCTGCTCGGCGTCTGCTAGCGCCGTTAACCAGAAGAAACCATGTCTGAACGCCTTTGCCACCAAAGATCTTGACGAAGCATGATGGCCACAATCGCCTGCATGAATTTCGTGCAAGATTTTTCGTCCTTCTTCTGGTGATACGCATCTTTGGAATGTCCCTGAAACGCTGCGTTGTATAGCTCATTGTTGATTATTGTGTAGGCCTTGGATCGCCGTGTTATTTTGCGCGCCTACCTCATCATCTGGTAGCACTCCGCGACTTAAATATGCCATATATGGCTCTGTCCATCCTGGCTGTTCATGCAGGGCTGCGACTAAAGTTGAATCATCTTCTGGCTCTGCGATGTCAATCTCTGCTGGAGGTTTAACTGATGGGTTGTGCAACTCATCCAAGAAAACATTGGGCGGGACTGCTGTCTATTGGATCCAAGCCGAGACAAGGCATCTGCCGCTTCATTTTGTCTACGATCAATATGCTCGACTTGGTATCCAGTGAAGTGTCCAGCAATTCTGTCCACCTCTCTTCTGTATGCAGCCATATTTGCGTCCTTACTGTCCCACGTTCCAGAGACCTGTTGAGCTACCAAATCTGAGTCTCCAAAGCAGCGTATGCGACTAACACTCATCTCCTTTGCTATACGGAGTCCATGAAGCAATGCCTCATACTCCGCCACATTGTTTGTGCAGTTGAAGTGTATTTGAAGCACGTATCTTAGCTTGTCTCCCTTGGGGGACGTTAGTACAACTCCAGCCCCCGAGCCTTGTAGCTGTCTTGACCCATCGAAGTGCATGGTCCAGTATTTTGTTTCCGCCATGCTGGGAGCGACTTGGATTTCTGTCCAATCGTTGATGAAATCTGCAAGGGCTTGCGACTTAATTGATGTGCGCGGCTCATAACTTATATGATGTGGTCCCAACTCAATCGCCCACTTGGCTACTCTCCCTGTGGCCTCTCGATTGCGGATGATGTCTGCCAGCGGTGCTGAGCTGACCACAGTTATTGGGTGTTCCTGGAAGTAGTGCTTCAGCTTGCGACTCGCCATGAACACACCAAATACTAGCTTCTGCCATTGGGGTAACGCTGCTTTGAGGCCGTGAGTACTTCACTTACATAATACACTGGCCTTTGGACTGGGTACTCCTTTCCTGGCTCTTGTCTTTCTACGACCATCACGGCGCTTACAGCACGAGAGTTTGCAGCTATATACAGCAGCATGGGCTCTTTATCCTTTGGAGCCGCCAGAACTGGAGCATTTGTCAACTGACTTTTCAGGGCTGTTAAAGCTTCGTCGGCTTCTGCATCCCAAACGAAGGTATCTGACTTTTTCAGCAATCTGTACAAAGGCAGGCTTTTTCTCCTAGTCTTGATATAAAGCGACTCAATGCCGCGACGCAACCGGTAAGTCGCTGTACATCCTTGATCTTTTCTGGTTTTTGGAGGTCCATTACAGCCTTTATCTTGTCAGGGTTGGCTTCGATGCCTCTTTCTGACACTATAAACCCCAATAGCTTCCCCTGGTACTCCAAAGACGCACTTCGTCGGGTTGAGCTTCATGTTGTATTTTCTGAGATTTTGAATGTCTCTCCAGGTCGCTGATAAGATCCTGGCATACTTGCGATTTAATCACAATGTCGTCCACGTAGGCGTGAACGTTGCGACCTATCTGCTCATGCAAGCAATTTTGAATGCACCTTTGGTAAGTCGCGCCTGCGTTCTTCAATCCAAAGGGCATGCTGACGTAGCAAAAGGCCCCAAAGGGTGTAATGAAGGATGTCTTCTCCTGATCTTCCTTCTTCATCTTGATTTGATGGTAGCCTGAATAGGCATCTAGAAAGCATAACAACTCGCATCCGGCCGTTGAGTCAATCACTTGGTCAATCCGTGGCAAGGCAAATGGATCCTTCGGGCAGGCTTTGTTGAGACTGGTGTAATCAATGCACATTCGCCATGTGCCGTTCTTTTTCATAACCAGGACTGGATTTGCCACCCACTCCGGGTGATACACTTCTGTGATGAATCCTGCGGCCAATAGGCGAGCTATTTCTTCCCCTATCGCCTTTCTCCTGTCGTCGTGGAAACGCCGCAATGGCTGCTTCACCTTGGCCACGGGGTTCACGTTGAGGCTATGCTCTGCCAATTCTCTTGGTACCCCTGGCATATCTGATGGTTTCCATGCGAAGATGTCCTTATTTTCCTGAAGGAAAGCGATGAGGGCCCGTTCCTGTTCTTTTTCCATGTGCTCCGATGCTTGTCTGCTTAGATGAGTCGCCAGGAACAAGATCTATCTGCTTGGTGTCTTGGGCCGCTTTGAATTTCATTGGTGGTTCGGTGGATGGTGTGGTGACCACGCTCATGTCGTTAGGGTCCACCTGTGACTTATAGCTCTTTAGTCTTCAGCGGCACAGGCTGATTCTGCGAAGGCTGCATCTCCTTCCTCACACTCTATTGCTTTTTCTCTATCGCCGTGCACCGTGATGACCCCTCTTGGTCCTGGTATCTTCAACTGTAGGTACACGTAGCAGGGCCTGGCCATAAACTTGGCGAAGGCTGTTCGTCCGAACAGAGCGTGATACGGGCTTTGGAATTTCACCACTTCGAAGCATATGAACTCGCTTCTGAAGTTTTCTTCTGTCCCAAAGGTTACTCCCAGGGTTATCTTTCCCACTGGCTGTGCAGATTTCCCTGGGACGATGCCGTGAAACACGGTCGTCGTGTGTTGCAGGCTGGAATCCATGAGCCCCAGCGCTTGAACGTGTCGTAGTACATGATGTTTATGCTGCTTCCTCCGTCCATAAGCACTTTGGTTAGCTTGTATCCTGCTACGTAGGGTGCCACAACTAGCGCCAGCTTCCCTGGTTCTCGCACTTGCGGCGGGTGATCGTCGCGGCTCCAAGTTACTGCATGCTCGACCACTTTAGCCAATTGGGGGTTGCTGGTATTACAGCGTTCACTTGCTGGCTTCTGCGGCTTAATTTCTCCTCCCTCTTGGAGGTGTTGATAACTATTGTGTGGTACTGCCCTGCTTGCTTGGGATTACTCGCATTGTGCTGCCCGGCGCCTGAACCATGAGCCGCACCAGGGTTTCCTTCATGGTGGTTTCCCCTGTTGTGTTGGCTTTCCTCTTTCCACTTCTTGTAATAGTTGCATTGCGCCTTGGTATGGTCCGCTGGCCGCCCATCACCTCCTGCGTGAAGATCGCACGGCCGACTGAAAACTTCTTCCATATTAATTGGACGAGAGCCGCTTCCTCGGCCCCTTCCTCGTTGACCTCTGAATCCTCCACGCGTGTTGGCGACGAGCCCAGAGTTTCCTTCTTCACTCTTGCGCTTGTTTTGACTCGCGTTGTTGTGGCTGGTTTGTTGCTGTTGAGGCTTGCTGATATTTTTCTTTCCCTTGACAGCAACTTCCTCCTCTTCTCCATCTGACGCATCTCTGGTTTTGTCCGAGCCGGCGTATTTGTTTGCCGCAGCCATTACCTCGCTGAGGCTCTTGACTTTATCCTTCATGCGGCCCAGTTTATGGATCAGCGGCTCGAACTTGCAGTTTTTCTCCATGACCAGGACGGCTGAGCTTGGTGGTATATTATCTGAGGAGTGTATTATTTCCGCCACCCTTCTCATCCAGTGGCGGCTTGACTCGCCTTCCCTCTGAACGCAACGCTCAGATCTTCTATATTGCAGAGTCGCTTGCAGGTTCCTTGGAAGTTCTTGACGAAAGCATCTTTCAGTTCCTCCCAGGTATTTATAGAATTGGGGGGCAGATTTTGTAGCCATGTGAGCCGCGCCCTCCAACATCATGTTGAGGTATCTTGCGCATATCTCTTCTGAGGCGTTTAAAATACTCATCCCCATCTCGTAATTGTTTAGCCAGGTGGTAGGATCCATGCTGGCGTTGTAGTTTGCCACCTTGCGCGGTCCTTTGAAGTCTTCAGGGAAAGGTTCGATCTGATCTTTTCAGTGAAACACGCCGGCCCTTGAGTCGCGAGGACAGGGTTGTGGATGTGCCCATGGGGTTGTTAATTCCCGCGGGCCGTGTCTGCATCGTTGGCATGATAGCCTGTGCTTCTGCGACTTGTTCCTGCTGCCTTTGTGCGACTCTTGAAATATTCTCTGGTGGCCTGCTTTGGACGCTTCTCTCTGCTGCAATCCTGTGGTTGGCCGGTACGGTGGTTGCTGCCCTTCGGCCTCTGATCTGTTGGCCTGTTGTAGGACCGCAGTGCTCAACATCTGAATCGCACGCCGTGCTTCCGTGTTGACCGGGTCGTCGCCTGTTGGTACCATCTGTGTCAAGATATTAGCCGCAGCATACATATTATCGACGGGGCTTTGGTAGTGGCCTTGCGGGGTATGAAACCTCCTTGGTTGTTGCGATGGTAGTTGCTGGGCTTCTTGGTCCCAAACTTCTTGCGATTGGTTGGACTCCTGCTCCAGCAGCTGGAGTGGGAGGGAATTCTACCGTTGGTTGAGTCGCCCGCGCCTGTGCCTGCGAGTCAACTTGTCTTTGAGTCGCAAGCGCGGCTACCTTCGTCGTTCCTGTTGGATTCCTTGGTTCACCTGGTCGAGTCTGTAGCGCTCTTCTTCCATCCTCCGAACCTCGTACAGGAGCTCGGCCCTGGCGGCCTCAATTTCTGTTGCACGGACGGCGGCGTTTGCGGCTGACACCGGGATAAGCAGCGGGTTGCCGGGGGGTGCCGACCTTTCGGCTTCTCCTGCGGTTCCTGATGCACTTGCCCCTCCGGCCATGTAAACCCCAACTTGTGCCGCCTCTTGATCTGGCACTAAGGTGATTCCTGGTGCGTAGTCCCAGTAACTTTCTTCAAGGGCAGGTATGATGGACCCAAATTCTTGCGAGTCCATGCTCTCCACGGACTCTTCTTCGTCATCGGCGACTTCTTCCGCTGAGTCGCCTTCTTGGACTGAGCTAACAGATCTGCCACCAATGAAACCGACGAAGACGTTGATAGATCCAAACGGGATGACGCGGCCGGTCTCCAGGTAATCAGCTTCCGGCCCCCAGCTTGAATCGTCAATGAGAGGTATGCCATCGACCGTGATGATGTGGCTGATGGCGAGATCTTCAGCTCCTTTCATCGATCATGCGCGAAACGTGACGCTCTTGACCGCAGGCCCCATGGTGGGCGCCAACTGTCGTGGGTTTGTCACATCGATGTCATGGATGACTTCATAGGTGTGGGATTGCGCGAGTCAATCGTCTCCGTGTTTGGGATCGCAGGAACAAAGATCAACACAGATTTACCCAGGTTCGGCCCCTCAACGTGAGGTAAAGACCTACTTCCTGCCTACCCTAGATTGGTATTGATATGATATATGAGGAATTACAATGGAAGCGATCCGATCTCGGTACTCGCCGTATGAACTAGGGTTTGAGGGCTTGGCCCTGTCTAAGTCCTGCTAGTCCTCTTTATATACATAGAGGCTCATCAGGTTACAAGAGTTCTACACGAAGCCGATCGTCTTCTTATCTTCCAAGGCAAGTTAACACCGACCTTCTAGAGCCTTCCTTTGGTAGGCCGCGATCCTAGGTCGGCCCATCTTTATGTGGCCCAATAGTAGCGTGATCATGAGGATGAAGCCGCTGTTTTAGTTTTGAATAAGTCGCGGGTTAATTATCCCCCGACACCGACCACCCTGCCCACGCCTCTCCACAATCTCTCTCTGTCTCCACGCTGGCCACTTTCGACCCTGATACCATGTCGCACAACGATAAGACCAGCGGCGCGAGCTCGAACCGATGGAAGCAGAGCCTCTTCGTCGTTGAGGCGAAGGGAGCTCGCCGACCTTGACATCATCACACCGTCGGACAATCGGATGCCGAAAGGATGGCATGTGAGCTTGGGTGGCCATCACACCCACATTCTCCATCCCAAACCTGTGTGTCGGGGTCACGACAATGAGCTCGACAACAGGGTGGCAAGGTAAGGCGTAGTCGATGAAGGCTAGTGGGAGGTCACGAGGACTTAGGGGCAGAGCTAGAGTAATAGTGACCCCGATGCCTTCTGAAATAGTGAACAAATATAGTGGCCTACCGCTACTTAAATGGCCTTGTGGGTTGTGAAAAATGGGCTGTCTGATGCACATTTAGTGGGCTAAGCCGTGGAAGATAGCCTTTTTACGTGGTAAGCAAGGCTAAATTGTTTTGACCCACATGCATCGGGTAAGTCCAAACAGTTTTGCCCCTATGAGGCCATGTGGGAATATCTCACGAGAACCCAAATCACGGCGACAAGCGGAGATGGGGCAGAGCTTGAGGATCAGGGCGGCAACCGCGATGGGTCATTCGTTGTGACCATGGTCGAGGAGCACGCTTCCTTCGTTCTTGTTTAGGCTTCCTTTGGTCATTCTTGGTTTTGGTCACCGCTATTGTTGATGCATTCATAAATATATACAATGATACACGATAAATATTTTGTTTATATTTGCAGGCTGTTCGGATTCGTCTTTTTGGCAGCACCATTGGAAGGACATTTCAAGGCTAATGTTATTACGGGTTAGGATGCAGTCACAAGCAAGGCAGGTCTTGGCATTATAATTCGTGATCATCTAGGGCATACATGCCTATCTGCAGTAGCGTAGCCAGGATAGAGCAACGCTCCAGGCCAAACTCATGCTACAGTGTATAACATTGCAAAACAGTAGCTACACTACTACAATCACCAAAGAAACTAAGGTTCCACGCCCCGGGCCATGGCCAGTGTAGCCTGCGGCCTGGCTACGCCCCTGCCTATCTGAATGGAAGTTTATTCCCTCATGTGCAAGCGCTGAAGAAGCAGAAATGCTTGCCTGCCTGGATGGACTAAAGCACCTAATTTCGTTGGGTCTTTGGCCGGCAACACTGGAGTCTGATTGCATGAGGGTGGTGAATACTATCTGTAGCCAAGATATCGAGTGTTCAACGCATTGGTCGCTATATGCTGAAGCCCGTGAGCTACTGAAGGTGTACCACGATATTGAGATAAAAAAGGTGGGTCATGCGAGCAACAAGATTGCGCATACTCTAGCGCAATTAGGTAAATCTAGTTCGAGTAACGTCTTACGTGATTCAGTGCCGGCCACTAGTACAGATATGGCAAACACAGACGGTCGACTTTGGCAATCACAAACGATTCTAGCGCCCGTCGCTATACATGGGTGGGCGCTGTCGCTACAGATCGCAGACGGAAATAAAAAGCGTGTGTGTTGGTTCACCCAAGGCATACGTTTTTTTTTCCATAAACGTGTGCGATAGCTAAGAAGATCGCACACGGGTTCTGCTTTACAGCCGTTTGTATTTACTTATAATCGCATACGTCTTGGTAGGGATTTTCGTGTATGTTAAAGAAATTATCACACACGTTTATCGTAGTGTTAGTCGTTTGTGTTAAGGAGCCATCACAAACGCTTTGAATATCCGGACCATGCTAGTAGGCATTGTACTAGCTGTAACACATGCAAAAATCAAAAACAAGAATCATCCAGTAGCAAATATCATTGTTTCATTCATTTCATATTCATACATAGCGACAAAGTATGAATTCCTAGCTATACAAATGAGAAAGCTACACAAAAGAAAGAACTTTTGTTGGTTACGTCTTTGTCTCCGCAAATCTTCGCAACATGTCCATCTCTGCAATCATTTTTTTCACAGAATATGAAAGCTCGGTTACGAGGATCCGGACTTTGCCTTCGACGGGTAAGTGGTCACTGAAACAGAAATGGAGAAAATGACTTATGTTAGCTCGGTGTACATATAATATGAATGACATGTGACATAATGGATGAATAACACGGAAAAAAAAACTTACAAATCCATTGCATAATTGTTGTTCTGACAATGGATGCAAGACACCCTTTACTGTGAATAACAAGAGTCACAAAGTCAGACTCAAACCCATCAATGTAAGATAAACACGAAAAGCAAAAACAAGTAAAAATGATTATTCACTTACCACCGTCAAGGCAAAGATATTCGATGAAATCGGCGATCCGTTGCTGCATATATGTTATGTGTGAAATAATCCTTGTTGCATGATGTGTTCAAAATATCCATCAATGCAAGGAGGTGAAAACATAAAAATAACATTAAAACTGAACTGGTTAGTGTCACTTACGAGCAACTACCGATTGGCCAAGAGAGGGAAATACACTACAACAAGACAAAGTTTTGGTAACACACTCATGTGTTACTAGAGGTCCAAAACAGTGTTACTAGGCCATGTAGTAACACAATATGGAAAGTGTTACGTTAGGCCGTGTTCCTGCGAGGTATGCACTGTCACACATAATAATTGTTACCGTATGTTAAAAATTGTGTTACAATTTTTTTGTTGTAACATGCATAATATGTGTTACTAGATAAGCTAGTAACACGTTTTATAACCATAGTAACACGGAAATAATATAATTTTTAGGTGCAGTAACATTATTTGTAACACCTTTTAATAGCTTTGGCAACACATCTTTATCCAAATATCAAATAAATATTCTGATAAGATTTTGACATGGATTACACATGTGCTGACATGGCAATCTATTTGGCAATGACATGGCACTAACACGTGGACTACAGATAGATAAGGAATGGTGACGTGGATGCCTACATTTGACCCAGCCTAGAAGCTACGTGGAATTTGGTTGATGACATGGCATATTTTATTTTAATGTTTCAAGAACTAATGGCTCATTTAAATTTCCGTTGGAATGTTAGCACACCTGTTTCAATAGCAATTCCTGTGAAATTCCATATGTGATTTTTTTATTGAATTTGGATACCACAGTACAAATTCGACGGTCATGAAAATAACTAATTAAAATTCAGGCACAAAATATATAAGATAACGTAACTTTAAATTACAATTAATGGAACAGAAACAACAACTAGACTCGCTTGGAACCAAAATCACATGGACAAGTTACGACAAGAACAAAGAGAACTTGATAACTAGTCCAGAATCGTAATATGTTGAGCTCCAAAAAGACATGATTCCTATGCCAATCTCTGCAAGCAGCGCGACAACACCAAAGTGAATGTTGAGTTACATGAACCAAAGAAAGATGCCAATTACTTATGGATAAAGATGAAAATGCCAATAAGAGTGACATGTTATCATGTTTAGGAACCGATCTGGATCTTAAGATAAAATAATCATTTTTATAAAGTTCACTTGCACTATATTAGCACTGTACACGACACCGAACCAGCAAAGAAAAATATGTTCTATATGGCCATAATAGTGCAACGGTGGATAGCATTTATAGCATAATACCTCTGTTGCCTACACATGATCATCTCAAGTCCGTAAAACTGAACGTATGTGCATCTAGGATGTTTGACTAGCAAAGCATGTAATAATTCCTTAAAATTCAGTTAAATTTTTGCTTTATTAGACATGAAACAATAGCATTTGATAAAATCTTGAAGTAAGATGAGTGGGCTACAGAATGGGTGGCACATATGGGCATCACTTAATTAAGACACATACAGGCTAGGAATTAACTGACCAAGTTGATTCTAAACTGCATATCAAGAGATATTCATGGAAAAGATGGATAGATATCTCACCAAAATGATGGGAATTGTTCTTCCTACCCATGAACATTGCATATTCGATCACTGTAGAAATCCACGAGACCACAAGGAAGCAAATGAGAATAAAGTTCAGCATGCCAATACCTGAAACCGCCGACGAGGCAAATATAACCTTCTGCACCAAGCTGACCATGAAATAGAAACAAGATACGTAAGATAGAGAGGCATATTCATGTGCGTGTGTGAAACCGAATCTTGCACAAACAAGTTATAGGTGCGCAAGAAACATATCTCTATAAAACTATCATATCTCTCTTGATGTAAATGTCATGGGCAACTACTAACACCTTGCTTATCCATAGAAGAGCCTGGCCTGCATCTTTCTCAACAACCACATCGGAGACCTCTAGATTAGGAGGTGGTGGAAGAGCTGCAGACAACATTAGTTGTTATCGCGACAGTGCATAATGAACTATAGAACAATGGCATGTAATAATTCAGTGAGACGGACTGAGTAAAACATTATAAGTTGTCCCCATTGAGTTAAAAGAAACTCAAACGATTACCTAAGTGCAACAAGTTCCTGGTGCCTGTTATGGATCCCTCTCCGTGTTGAAAACAAATATGAAGCACTTAATACAAATAACTATAGAAACACGGTAGCAAAAGAAATATGAAAGTGCTATGACAACTTAACTATAAAATATAGCAAGAACTTTAGTATATACTTTGTAGAGAAGGGAAGATGTAGGTCCATCATAGCTAATGTAGTAGACAAGGGTAAATGAGCAAATCCTCTACATACTGAATGGGTAAATTAAACCTTGAGCACTCTCCAACATCTCATAAAGATTATCTCCAAACTACAGCCAAATTCCAGACTCCATAATGCTCAGGTATACAGATTAACATTGTAGCAAACCTACTGGAACAAATTTAGTTTGAACAATCCACCAAACAATTCAACAATTCCCTAGTCGAAGTGATACAACATTTGAGTGAATAGATTAACCAATTACTAGCGTGAAATCACAAAGAAAATAATTATAATCTGCAATCGTCCAGAGTAATAAGTAGTCAAGGAACCAATTTACAGCACATAAAGCCATCACATGAATCACCTGTACAGAAGGTGAGTCGCTGCTACGAACTGGAGAGGAAGGTGGTACCTGCTTGGGTCCGCCTTCTAGTTCTTGGAGGTGCCACCGTCCAAGTGGTTGCTGCTGCCACAGCTGCTACAAAAAGTTGTATAAAAAGATTCAGCACTCCAGCATATGATTAGACGAACAACAGGAGCAGTGTTTTCTAATGGAACATTTGCTTGCATTTCTCAAATTGAATAATTAGGATTTGACCTGGGCTGAGGATTTGGTGAAGAGCACCGCTAGTACGAGAAGAACTAGGGTTTGCTCGTTTCAGGGAGCCCGTAGTAGATCACCGGCCAAGTACATCTTGCACCAGGATGTCGGAGACGTAGACCGGCCACCGGGAAGACCCGGTGCCGCCGGCAGCGGACATAGGCTCCACCTCCCAGGATGCCATAGGTGGGAGCTCGAGCGCTCAGGACGGAGCCACCACGCCGTTCAGGGCGGGTTAGGAGCTAGTCAACGCGGTGGGGGCTGCTGGGAAGGGAGCTAGCGGCAGTGGCTAGGAAACCACGGCTGCGACTCACTGTAGTCGAAAAGAGAGAGATGTCCAGGGGTGAGAGAGGCTGGGGGTGGCGGCTGGGATCTGGGAGATCGAGGGGAGGCAGGCGACGGGATGTGAGATCTCAGAGGAGATAGCGGCGGCGCCAGGTAGGGGCGACCGGGCGAGGACGCCGGCGTAGGGTGTGGCGGCGTTTGAGGAAGGGGATGCGGGAGAAATAGGGTTCGATTTGGGACGATGCTGGTCTACACCAGATATTTATCTCTACTATCTCTACTATATAATACGAGTAGTGTTTCTTCCTTCGTCCGTTTTTGGTTGGTACGTCGTGCGTTGGTTTTTTTTTTTGAGAGTTCGTCGTGCGTTGGTACGTCGCACGCGAAGCCACGCTCGAGACAAAACGATCGTCATGGCCCATCGAGCAACCTTTTGCTCGTCATAACAAGCCTAGTCAATAGAAATCCGGATCGAGTTTGTTCAATAGAAATCCAGATCGAGTTTGTTCAAAAAGAAATAAAGAAAAATCCGGATCGAGTCCAACAACAATACGAAATCGAATACACACTACATCGGGTCAATATAACCCACCTGTTTCGTTGCCTGGCGTCTCGAAACGTCGAAGCGAATCGATCTGGACGACAACAATTTCGTTGCAACGTGCTCCCCTCGCCGTCGGCCTCGGGACGCCTGATGCATGTAAAATGCATACATGAACTTTACATTTTATTACATGTTATTCCATGTTATTTGCATCATATAAGGGTTATATTCATGATTTATATTAAGTTTTGGGGATAATTAACAACTCCCCCATTTTTCTGGAATTAACCCTGCGCTCTCAGAAAACCCCTTTTTCTATATTTTGATGTTTCAGGGACCCAACGACGTACAAATGACCTGAAACTTTACGGAGATCATTTTTTTGGAAGGAACGAAATGTAGGCGCAAAGGAATCGAAGAAACGGAGACCAGAAGGCAGAAAGGGTGGGCCCACACGGCCAGATTCCCTGACCGCGTGGGGTCCCCCATCCTGGCCCTCGGGCCTCCGCTGCCGTCGATCTTTCTTCCCGAAGGTTCGTCTTGACCTAAAAACGACTATATATAGACCCCCCGGGCTTTCGCGAAAGCGAGCGCCGCCGAAACAGAGAAACCACGAAACAGAGATCTGGAGCTGAAGATTGGAGGGGGAAAACTCCGGCGGGGCGCTGCCGGTGTGGTCACCTTCCCCTCCAACAACATCTCCACCGACACCATGATGAAGAGGGAGTAGTCCACCCCTGGACTATGGATTTGTGGAAGTAACTTATGTATCTCTCCTCTCTATGAGCTTCACTAATTAGTACCGTATGAGCTGCTGAACATGATTATGGTCATCTATGTAATTCCTTTGTGATGGATCTTATTATGAGTTAATACATGTTTTGAGATTGCAATGGTTTTGTTTCATTAGAAGTAGATGCATATTATGTACCCTTCTTATTTACTTGTCATGATCAAGCATGTTTATGAGAGCATGTGAGGGAACGTGTGCATTAGTTGGAGTAACGGGGTGGCTAGTGCAGTGAACGTGAGAGAAAGTTCTGCGATCCACTTGGGTTTTCTACCTTACTTTGTTGCCTCACTAGGGATAAACAAAAATACCATGCAACCGGAGAGTGGATGTGACCTTGGCCACTATCTCCATGACTAGATCTAGCATGTTCTTATTTTAACTTCATGTCATTGAACTTATTGCTATGCTCTGATTTATCTTAATTACTAAGGTGTTATGATTTAGTTCGCATCTTGGTGGAGCATAAGAGAGAGAACAACTTATACTTGAGATCTCTATGTTAGGACGTGATGCCCATATTATTAATAACTTGTCAAACCATGTCTTGCATCTTACATGTTAATTTTAGTGTTCCATTGTCTACCACTTATCAAGAGAGAGTGCATTTGTGGAACCTTGAACCCCGGTCCATTTTTAATCATAGAAACACCTTTCCAACACTTTTATCACCACTTTTGTTTGCTGCCATTATTAAATCCGAAAATACAAAAATACTTTTACATCTGCATTCATCATAAAAAACCCAAAAATATCATTTATCATTACTACCATCATCGTTGCATATTTATTTTATCATCATTGCATATTTACTACTGTTTGCATATTTGTTTATTATCATTCTCACACCTTGTGCTTGACAACCACTTGGTGAGGTTGAGGCACAAAACAATTTATTTTGTTGCAGGTTCTCAAGAGAAGGATAAGGAATAACACCTGAAATACTGGTTCCCCGAGAGTTCGATAAACCCTCGAGTCACCCCTCGTGGGAAAACTATCTTCCACTACTACATACACTCTGCACTTGGAGTCTCAACCTAACCCATTTACTTTTCACGCAGGTAATCACACGAAGGGCCGTCAAGACGTTTTCTGGCGCCGTTGTGGGGTAACTACGTGAAGGGCCATCAACGCCGCCACACTCCTCTCCCTCCCGCTCCTCTGCTCCCCTCGCCGTCGGCCGCCACCACCTCCCGCCACAGTGCCGCCGCCATGGCGACGCGTAGCTGAACGCGCAGAGCCGCCATGGAAACGTCCCGGAGCGCGTGCGGCGCCGCCTCGGCTTCATACGCGAGAGGCTGCTGCTACACGCGGAGGAGAACAGCGTGCTCATCGTCGGGGTTGATGTGGACCTGCTTGGCGACCTGCGGCGGGGTTGGTGCGCGTCGGCGAGCGCCGTGCCTAGCTAGCGGGCGGATGGCGAGCTCCTCGGGAGTCCAGTAGAGGAGCACGGAGGTTTCACCACCACCCCCCGAGCCGAGCCCGCAGAGGTACAGGTACTCCGTGCCGCTGACGAGCTGGAAGACGACGGACGGTGCGATAGTGAACGCCATCTCGGTGCTCGTCGCCGGCGCCATGTTCTGCGGCGACTTCGAGGAGAAGCTCAAGCAGCGCGTCATGCCCAGGGACGTGCCCTACCTATAGGGCGCAGCTGGGCGGCGCTTCGTGCTTCGCCTCGCACGTTCGAGGTCGTCGCCGGCGATCTGATCCGCCAGGCCCAACGGTCCAAGTCTGAAACTTTCAGTTTTCAGTGTCGTCAGTGAACCGCAGTTACCTACAAAAGACTTCGGTGACGCTTCCTTCACATATCCCGTATAGCTCACCTGGATCTGTTCTCTGACTAGCAGGGCGTTCGCGTGAGTTTGAGTCCCAGCCCGGCCAAAAAGGTGACCCTTTTCTGGTTTAAATTAAATCTGCCATATTTAGAAAAACGTAAATAACTTGATCATGTCAAATTCGTTTTGCACAAATAAAATCTGTATCTGTAACCAAAGAAGCTGAAAATTTAAAGTTCAAACCTTTTGCAAAAATAAATTAATTGAACAAAAGTAATTATTAAACCCATTTGTACTAACAAAACTTCAACCAGATTGTAACCTATCTAGAGTTCATTGTCGTCGTCACCTGTTTTGGAAGGGGAATATTAGCAAAATTCTTGAAGCATTGTCTCCAATTTAAACAAAAGATAAAGATTTTCTACTAGGTGTAGTAAAGAGCATATTATTTATGTATTATTTAAACTTCTTAAGTCAATATTATTTTTAATTGTAATCTTAGGATAATTGTTTCATGGGTATATCCATATAATTTTCTCGATATCCCGTAGCAACGCACGGGCATTTAGCTAGTCAGGCTATAAAATGCCCTGCACGCCGGAAATTTTCTGACGGGCGGGAAGACGAGAAAAGAGCAGTGGGATGCCTAAAAACTTGATAAAAATATTCATCATCTAGTGCAAAGATGCTTTAAAAATAGTTTTAAATTATGAAAATAAATGTACTATTACAAAAACATTTAGAATATATATATATTTCTTAGCACTAATATGGTGATTCGATCTTGTTGCAATTTTTTTTAAACGAGGCAAAAATTGTCTTTTCATTGAAATAGTAGAACAGAGTTGACAAGTTTAATGAAAATTGGCCGAAAACAGATACATCACAAAACACAGGAAACGGGACCCAACGCATCCAACGAGGGGAGCGACGTCCGAGCGCCGTCATCGTCGGCATGAACCTAGGTCGGTGGAGAGTTTTCACCCAGCTGTGAATTCGAAATCGTGTCTTCCCACTTAGCCAAATTTGTCATGAAACTCACTGTCGTTGACCACCAACTCCCACCAATAGTCCCTCCAGCATGCGGAGCACCCAAGACAAGTTCCCAAGAGACAATCGACACTAAAACACCACCCTCGCCCGATCCATGTGTAATCTACGGTTTCCCTCGGAAGTTCCCAAGCGCATATGCGAAAGCACCAGCTCGACGACGCCTTCGAGAAGGACACGACGCCCAAGGGCGTCGCCGTCCCTTGCCCTGGCTGGCAACAAGAGCAATGCTTTCATTCGGTGGTAACTCGCGAGCCACACCACCGCCTCATGAAGATTGGTTAGACCACCGCTGCAGCCTTGCACGCGGATGGCCATCCCCACGCGGGTCTAAGGCCACAAACGATACAACACGCCGGGACCAGGCCCGCTTCACACGGAGTTACCTATTACCTCACCGCGAAATTAACAAGTGTTCACCTATGATAAAAAAATAGTACACCATAAAAAATGGTTCACGATTAAAGAATTATTCACCTACAGTAAAAAAAGGTTCACAATAAATTAAAATGTTCACAATGGTTCACGATAAATGAAATGAGTTCACCTATGATAAAAATGGTTCACGACAAAAAAGTATTCATGTATTTCCGGAAATTAAAAAATGTTCACCTATGACAAAAAATGTTCACAATAAAAATTGTTCATGATAAATTAAAAATTGTTCGACTACAATAAAAAAGATTCGCAATAATTAAAAAGAGTTCACCTATAATAAAAAATCACTCATGTAAATTAAAATGTTCACCTATAATAAAAATAGTTTACGATAAATTAATATTGAAAGTGTTCACCTATAATAAAAAATATTCATGATAAAAAATATTCATGTATTTTCAGAAAAATTGAAAGGGAAATATGAAAAAAAAAGTCAGATAAATATTAGTGTTGTACACTGAAAAAACAAAAAAGAAAAGAAACAGCAAAAACCCAAAAACAAAATAGAAAGAAACGAAGAAGGAGAAAAAATGAAAAAGAAAACAGCCCAAATGGGTCGGCCCATGCCAGAAGCTGGTGCGACCGAGTCGTTGCACCAGATTCGCTATACGCGACGTATAGTGGTTTGTGTGTTTCAGGTCAAAGTTGGCCCAGCCGTTGTTGTACACTGAAAAAACAAAAACGAAATGAAACTCCTCGCCTGCTAGCCCGAACCATTCATTCTAATGGGCTTTGGCCCAGCCGCTTGTAACTAGTCAAACTAGGATTTTCCCCTAAAAAAAAAGTAAAACTAGATATATCTTGGAAATACAGCACATCATTTTCTTAGCTTGATGGTACTGTCACCGGGCTTCTATTGGACGTTTGAAGTTCGAATTTTGCAAATACAATTTTATTTTGTTTATGCGTGATGGGTGGTTCCGCTTGTCATATGGGCGCAGCGAGTGTGGGTTTTGTCAGGCCTGCTGCATATTAGCCTGTTATTATCGGTTAGGTGAGTTAGCGCTTGTATACGGGCCCACAAGTCAGATAGGTTATAGGTGTCTACATTTTATAGCAATATTATGTACTCATTATATAGTTTAATGCTGATATTTTCAATTTCATAATATTCTAAAATATTTATAACTTTAAAAAGTATTTACTACTACCTATTTTCCATATTATAATATGTTTCTGCATTTCCGGAATCAGATGTATGTACGTATATAGACGTCTTTTTGTGTGTATATTCACTTATTTTGCTCCGCCTGTAGTACACACTGCATTATGTAAAACATTTTACATTATGCAACATAGAGAGTTTATTTTATGGATTAAATGAATTTATGCGTGCTTATTGGAAGTAATTCAAATTTGAGCAACATGTACATCTCGAATAATGTAAATAAAAAATAGACATATATACAAGTTTAGGTTATATACATAAGATTGTTGAAAAAATCAATTGTCTCATTGTCTTTTAGCGAAATTTGAACTAATGTTTGAAGTAAATGTGACACTATTCCCTTTTCTATAAAGAAATAGATACTAAACTATTCCCATTTTTCTCCAGAGTTATATAACTTGTAACACTATGTACCAACACATAATTATGTGTTACCGAATCCATTACCTGTAACACATATGGTGTAACACAAATTAATATGATACAGTGCCAATATTCACGTAACACATTTTCGGATCTTATCAACTATCTGTTATGCCTGCTCTGTAACACACATGATGTGTTACCGCGATTTTGTTCTGTAACAGATTTTTCTATGTGTTACTTGATTGTGGTACCAAAACTCTGTCCTATTGTAGATCTCCTGATTTTCTTGTACAGTGCCACCAAAATAAGATCCCTATTACACAATAAAATGAAATGTGTTCTATCAAATCCCATCTGGTAAAAATATTCATAGTGACAAGATAAAACATAAAAGAGTTGCTATTCTAACAGATCCCTATTCCAACAGATAACATACCAAGATCTAACAGTACACACCAACAAACTAGCTATTCTAACAGATCCGGCCTTGTTAGTGCATAACCAATATATTCTAACAGACCCAGCATATCAAACATGAGGACGACCTTGATAAACGAGCGCTAACCTTCGGGATGTGGACGAGAAGACGGCCCCCTCGCCATGGGGGGGGGGGGGGGGGGTCGGCGGCCTAGGACAGGCCTCCCGCGAGGTTATCGTCCGGTCGTCCGGCGGGGTAGGGCCGCGGTGGAGGCCAAATGCGGCGGGGGAGGGCCGGGAGGGCGTGTGTGCGACTGTAGAGAAGAGGAGGTGGCTGGGAGAGGGAGAGTGGAGCCTGTGTACGGGTCAAGCGCGTATGGTCCTTATTTATATGGAAGGGTTCCACTTGCTGTGACCGTGGGCGCATCCAGCCGTCTAGCGATTGTTATCGCACACGGTTATGCGTAGAAAAAATCGTGTGCGATCAGTTTGTGGTGCACTTGCTGTGCCCTCTGCATCATCGCCGGCGGGGCCCTTGCCGTTGCTTGAGCCCTCTGCATCGTCGCCGGCGGGGCCCTTGACGTTGCTTGAGGCGTCTGCATCGTTGCCGAGCGAGTTGCCGGAGCCTGATGCCCTAACAACGTCGGCTAGCGGGTTGCCGGACTCACCGGCTTTCGACTTGGCCAAACGCCTTCCCACGGCGCGCATCCAAAGCCGCGTCTGCTTCTTGACCTCCTGCCTGGCGCGCAGCAGCGCACACACCCAGAACTTTCGAAGAGTGGCGAAAGACTCCTCGACCACGCAATGCACCAATGCTTCCTCACACCTCGCCGACGCGATGGACATCTCCATCAACTTATGCTCCTCAAGTTCCTCTGGGGTGGCCAGAGGCTCATCCGACGACGAACCCGAGTAGATGTCTTCGCGCTCCTCCACCGCCGTGAGGTCAACGAAGTTACCCCCAGCTCCGTTCGCTGGGGACAGCTCCTCCTGCCCTCAGTCGGAGTGTGATCGATTGAGGCCGCTGTGGACAGCATCTCTTCCGATTCCACGACGCGAGGTTGGTTGAGCTACCCCCGGCCACGGCCGCTGAGGGCAACACCTCCTCCGACTCCCACGGCGCGAGGTCCACGAAGGTACCCCGTCCCCGATCTCCCATGGCTTCCGTGCTGTGTGGCATTGTACAAATCCTAAATAACAAATGGTCATGGCCGCCGAAGCAATTTATACTCAAGCAAAGGCGGGAACACCATGGTACTTCATACTTAGCGAGATTTCAGAAAAATGCAGGAAGACGAAATATTAGACAAACGATAACATCAAACCAATCGTATGCAATAGAACAATGTATCGCACACGATTTACTTAGGAAAATCCTGTGCAATAGTTCAGCAGATTTCATACGGACTGACGTCGGTAAATCGTGTGCGATTCTGCCACTTAATGCACACCGTTACTTCGTATAGTCCTGTGCGAAAGCACGCACACGCTTCCTAAATTGTAACCGTATGCGAATGTTTTGCGCCGGGCACCTTTCGGGTCCTCGCAACGGCTTTAAACTCGAAGGGTAAGCGATAGGTGAAACGCACACGGACGCCTGCATCCATCTGCGGTCGCGGGTCTTAAAACTGCCCGATCTATACTAGGCCTGCATGCTCGGGTTGATCACAAAGATTGTAAGATTTCTATGCCTAATTAATAAAGGGTAATTGGATCTATGCCATTGTGCTATTCACAGATTGGATGCCATTACAAAAACCCAACTTGGAAATTTGCCACTCTAACTTCTTCATACCTCCATCTATGCCATTTTGTTCACTAAAGAGAATAACAGTAAAAAATACATGTATTTGAGTGTATAGTGCTGTATTTACCATACTGGCCCCCGTGGCCAACTTTTGGCAGGTGCGGTGACCAAAATTCAAAAACTTCAATTTTGTCCAAAAATCAAACCTTCTCAGAAAATCTAAAACAATTACATAAAATCTAAAACAGTAATATGAGCCTACTGTTCAAATATGAGCCAATTCTGGGCACACATGGACCCTTAAACTGATATTCAAGTTCTGTACAGAAATTTTGACAAATCTTTTTTTTTTGTGCCCAGAAATTTTTGAAAATCATTCACAGAAAATTTCAGCACTAGGACCAGGCTACCAACGGACCTACAGCCGGCGCCTCCATCAGCCCCGCTCCAGCAGCGCCTCAGCAAGCGCACGCAGATGAGACCCGCGGAAAGCCGCTGAGTCCGCACGAGGGGACCTCCACCGCGGCGCCTCCGCCGATGGCGCCTGCTGCGCGTGTGCGCCTCCGCCGCGGCCGCCCCCGCCGCTGGCGCCTGCTGGCGCGGCCGCCGCTGGGTTCGTCGGCAGGAGAGCTCCGAGATGGGCGCGAGATGCCGTTCTGGATCGATGCGTATCCAGCCTTCGAGTTATCGATTGGTTCCTCTCGAGTCGCTGTCTTTTTCTCGTGTCTACGGAGTATTTGGGATGTACAAAAGTATAACTGCCGTATATCGTTTGTATTGATAAAAATGGCATAGTAGAGGTATGAAGAAGTTAGACTGGCATATTTCCAAGTTGAGTTTTTGTAATGGCATTTTCCAATTTGTGAATAGCCCAAAGGCATATATCCAATTAACCGCAGCTTCCCGTAAACAAAAGTTGTTATATTTGTACAACTTTACGTGCACACGTACTCTAGGATTCTGAGATTGCTGTTGGCTTTGTTGCTAGAGAGCTTATCTAGTGAAACTAGCCTCTAAATGAATACCTATCTAAAAAGGTGTGCAAATGATTGTGACTTTTTAATCAAAAACGCATAGATAATGGATGATTGCATGGACTACAATGCAAAATGTTTATTGAAAACAGACTTCCCCTTTTTTATGTACATCTCGGTTTTATTCAAATTTCGTATCTATACAACCATCCACTATCATGTGGGTTTTGTAGATTTTTTCGTGATCATTTGCACTATTTTTTAGATGGCATCATATATCACTAGATATGATGGCAAGAACCACCGGTCCAATGATATTGCATTCAGCGCCAAGTGAGCAACCTGAATAAAAGGAAGCAGCACTAGTTGTAGCTCCCCACGCTGCGATCTCGTCTTTCAGAGTCTTCATCTTGCCTCCTGCTTGCTCCCGGCCTTTTCAGACTTTTTCAGTGTCTGGAGCAACATCAGTCAGTCAGTAAGTAGAACACATAGAGAGCTAGAAACTCAGTATAACGCTGACCTTTTTGAGGAGTAGGTCGTGTGCCTCTCCATCTCCCGGATCTGCTCCATGTCATGCCGTGTCCACACTCGTCTATCCACGCGAAGCACAGCCGGTGGCACGCCAGGAACAGCGCCCTCTCCCCCTGCACGGTATGGACCACGAAACATACCTCGGTTACCTCTACACTTCTCAAGTACCAACACTGCGCCGATCCATTCAGATCAGTAGATAGCAGTCGAGAACAACGCGCGACATATACATACCGCGATGAGGCAGTCTTCGAGGCGTTCGCCCAAGCCCCAGATGGGAGCATCCATGGTCACCACTTGTATATTGGTCATCACGGACGGCAAGAATCCTGAGCAAATGCAATGCACAATAGCATATGAACATGGTCAATAGTGTATAGAACTACAGATTGATCTCTGAACACAACTGAGTTATCTGCATTAGTACCATCCCAGCCCTTCAGAAGAGGGCCCCGGTTCGTCCGTTGGGACTTGAAGGTTGTGAGGTCGACGTTTGGAGCAGTGATCACCTTGCTCCAGTAGTCCCGCGATACCGACGCGATGTCGCCGACCTCGACCTCTCGTGCAGCCAACTGCTGACCGGTTAAATCATGCCCTGGTTGTAATGCATTAGCATCAAGCTTATGTCAATTCCTTTCGTCTGAACGACTGAAAATGACTACGATGCAATACGACTGAGCGTGCTTACGTTTTCAGAGCAGCCGTTGTCAGGCCTGATCACGGTGTCGATGGTCAGTGAACACTTGCTGAAAAGCGGCACTGCGTCTAAGAAATAATCAAGAACGACGAGGTTAATTTGCAAGAAGAACTGAATGGACTACGCGGTGTTGGATTCGAAGAACAGAGGGATTTCTCGTTGTACCTTGATCACTGATTATGGTCAGAGCAACATCCATGGCAGCCACGAAATTGGGAGGGGAATATTACAGATGGAACTATTTAGCAAGAATTCTTGACCATGCAATACTAAAACCACAAAATATGATTGACAAGAGGTAACAAAGGGTTCTTTGCTAACCTGTTCTGCTCTTTGGATAGGCGGACCAGGACTCCCATGCACGGCAAGAGCACTCGCGGACGCGAAGCCCCCATCCAAGATGGGATTTTGCTGCACAAAGTTTTACACTTAATTTTATCTTCAACTGTTTTCTGAAAAGGACATAATTACGCCATATTTAAACCAGTTGCTTCTGGTATTTCATAATGTCCTGATTGCAACAAATTAACGCTGCTACTTAGCCATTGTCTGCTTCCAGTATATTTTATATCTAAACTCTCGTCATTACCATGACATGCTTATGACTGTAAGAGTTACCTAGATATTTCTACAAGAACTGTAATGGCCTTAATCCAGTTTTTATTTTTTCTTCCTGAAACGACTTTAGATTCATGACCACTGTGAAGTATACTCCATTAAACCGTTTTTTTTTTAGTGAAAGGCGATCCCTGCTGTCCCAGTTTCATCGTTTTAATGAAGACATGAACTGTACTGAAACGAAACTAGATGATCACATACACACGAACCTCTGCAAATGATAGACTTTTAAGGTGAATTGGCCCTCGCCGAGCTCCTCATCCTCAAAGTGGTCCTGTTGCAGCACCTCCACGCCCTCCTTGCCGTTTGTATTCTGCTGCTCCATCTTCATGATTGGTGTAGCTGAGCCTATTCATACTGCGACACAACAAGTCGATCTTGCTCAACTCAATTACAAACTTGACATAAAACAAACTAAGAAATCATTCTTTTGGTCCTCCATACCTCCTCCAACGACATCGGCATGACGATTCGGCTTAGTGCAGGATCGAAGTCAAAGTGAACCAAAATTGCGCAGACACACGAGTTATATAACAAAAAAGATGATAAAAACAAGGAAGATCATGCGCAGACATAAAGTGATACAACGATGAATATAAAGATCTTAGAAGGATACAATTCCTTGATCTGAACCATGGCTGAAGCAGATTCGAGAGCTCGAGACGGGCAAGTTCAATGGCTGGCTGAGTTTGGTGTTGGAAGGAGGTCTCTGCTAGCCCTTTTGGAAACCGGAAGGGGGAGTAGTAATTTTGCCCGTTTGCCAAGAAGGCGACGGAGGAAGAATCGGAACAACTTCAAATTGCTTCTTGTACTTCTTCCACTTATATCCCTCCGACAAATGGAAAAATTCAATAATCGAAAATAATGGGCGAGCTACACTATGAACAGCAAAAACATTTTGTCTTAAAGTACAATCTAAGGTTTGAGAAGGATGAGTGCGAGAAGAGGCAGGTCTCCATCAGCAGGGCTGTGACTTGTGAGGTGGGTAATTTACTTACGTCAGGGTTGCCTAATGTAACGTATCTTGCAACCTCTGGAGAAGGAAGATGCTGGCAAAATCCGCCCGGCCGCCACTGCGATCCTGCCCACCCCTTGCACTCCTGGGGAAACACTTGGCCAGGAGGAACCTAGTATGTGGCTTCAAAAAGCCCGTTCTGTCATGCGGATCATGAAGCGTGTTGACTACCTGATCTAGTGGTGGAAGTTGATTACGCCTGGACTATCAACTATTGACCCCACAGCCACAGATTCATAACTTTTTTTTGAACGAGGGGGCAGGTCCAGAAGGACCCGAACGCTGCTTATATTAATGTAGAGGGCTCACAAATTACAATCAAGTCTAGAAAGGAAAAAAACAACAACGACCTGACATTCTATAGCAAGAGCCTTGGAAAGATTTGTGGAAAAGCAATCCACCCCCCCCCCCCCCCCCCCCCCCCCCCGCGGGGTTCTTCCCCAACAAAGAACAAGCACAAACTCAACAACAAGAGCAGCATCGAGCCAACTTAGTCGAGGAGGGTCGCCTTTCGACCAAAGGAAGCATAGGCAAGCCGGATCTTGCTGCCGCAAGTAGGGCGCAATCCCCATACTAGGAGTCTCCTGGGGAAGCAACAACAAGCCCACCGCACAGCTTGAAGTAGAGTGACTCCATCGCCCTCCTCTCCGTCACCTCGACAACTGAGGAGAAAGAGGGGTAGCAACCACTTCACATGTGCAGCCACCCACGACCCACCACAAGATCTAGAAACGGGCAAACGAGCTTACTTGAATGGGAAGAAGGGGCAGCACCGCCAGCCGTGTTCGGCTCAGGATGCAGGTGGACGCAGGTTTCCACAGGCCCGCTTCAACCGCGCCGCAAAATAACACTTCGTGGCGTTTGCGGACATACTGCTATCGAAATGCAGGCTTTACGGACACGTCCTGCTTTAGCCTGCTTGGCCTGCTTGGCCCGCTAATGAGCTGCACACAGCCTGCAAAACGAATCCTTCGCAATCGCGTGTGCTAAGCGGCCACCGCCTCGTTCATCAGCTCCTACGCCGCCGGCGACTCCGCTCCTCGCCACCCTAAACCAGGGCTGCCCCACACCTTCCCCTCCAAACCTGCACCACCCCGTCGCCGTTCTTGTCGACTTACCGTCCGGCCTACGCCGACCCAGCCAGCAGGGGTGCTCCCGTCGTCGCTACAGATGGAGGAGGAGGAGATGTTGGTGGCGACCGGGGAGAAGGAGGGGAAGATGTTGGGGGCGGCGGGGAAGGATGAGGAGGAGAAGCCGGACGGAGAGCTGGACAAAAAACCGGCAGGCGCCAGGTCCCTATCTCCCCCCTTTCCTTTTCGATTTTCGATTTTCTTGTTTGTATGATTTGAGATGTTTCTTGCAATCCATAGCACCTGTAGTGTTGTAGATGGCGTGAACTGAAATCAATCTGTTCCCTCTTGCTAGGCTTATCTGATGTCCTGTAGTGTTGTAACATAGTAAATTTTATTTACCATTGGTACGTGATGCATATTAGGTTCTTCCTTCAGTCAAAGTTGTAAGTGCACGCTGATCTAGCATTTGATTAGTGCAGTAAATTTTTAGTGGGAGTGATCAAGTGCTGTGGCACCCAAAGTCTATGGAGCATCCCTTTACATTCTACAAGGGGATGGGATGCTAATGATTAAACTAAACCATGCTGGGATTATGTATGATAAGTATAACCATTAGTGCCGTGCGTGCAGAAAGCATGATGGCTGCAACTGTTCCAGTATGGCCTAGTCTAGGACTTGAGACCGAGCATAGTATCACGGAGCAGTTGGGCATGTTCATGAATCGTGTTCTCTTTTCAAATTCATAGTCCTGCGGAAATATACAAGTAATCGGACATCTCGCTCCCGTGTCGCCCCCCCGGGCGGCACCGGGGGCCCCAATCTCCGCCGCCCAACCCGCCTCCCTCACTGCTTCTCGCCGCCGCTGCCGCCGGCGTCTGCCGCGGCGGCGGCAGGCCTGCCGTTCTCCAAAAGGGGGGCGGTTTGGCATGGCTGTGGGAGGCTGCACTGATGCAGTTCTCGCCGACGTTGCGGCTGGCCGGCGGGGCGGAGCCAGGCGCGGCTTAGGCCGGAAGGAGGGGCGTGGTGGCCATGTCCACGGAGGTGCAGCGGGGCGCGTGGAGTTGCTGGAACGGGGCGGCGCGAAGCTAGAGAGCTCGGGCTGCATCTGGGCCCGAGCGGGCCGGCCTTGGACTTCGTTGCGGCGGCCGTCGTGCGCTCGGTAGCGGCGGCCGTCTGGTGGGTCGTCGGTGCTGGAGATGGTCGCGGCTGCAGTGGAGGAGACGCTCGCCCGATGGGCTTGGGCGGGCCCAATCTGGGCTCGTCGGGCCCAGGCGTGGGCGCGCGGATGCGGGGCGTCGCGCAGTGGCGGAGACGGAGGAGAGGCTCCAGCGCTGCAGCAGAGGAAGCCGGGGCGGCGGCCCCGGACCGGTGGCTGCGGCAGGGACGTGGTCGGCAAGGCTGCCACCGTGGCGTGAGGTGCCACGGTGGCGGCAGCATGTGATGGAGATCGGTGGTGGCCACGGGGATAGACTCCAAACCAGCTGCTCCCTGAGCTTCGCGGACGGGGAGAATTCCGAGCGAAAGCTTGCACGGATTCCGGTCTATGCCAACGACGGCGGCGCCTTCGGGCGTCATTCCTTTCTTGATCGCGTCGTTGTGGAATCTCGACCCGGTCCGACGCGAGTGGTTCCAAGACTCTTCGGGGGAAAACCTAAGCCCCTCGGGGGCGGGTGACGGTAACGGACGCGTCACTACCTTGTTGGAGGCGTCGTCTTGAAGTAATTGGCCCTCGCGGTGCGATGGCTTCGCGATGGATTGGCAGGATAGCCCCGTGGTCGGGGGAGACGGATGCCGGGGCGGCGGCCCCGGATGGTGGTGGACGTCGAGGCGGCGGCCTCGGTCTCCCACGCTACGATGGTTCTATGAGGCAGAGCCGTTGTCTAGCGTCGGTTTGGGTGGCGACCTGGATGAAGACTGCGCGGGCAGAGGGTTCGTCGACCTGACTGGATCGCCTTCGGACAATGCGAAGGTCGATCTGGTTGCTACTCCGGGGCGGCAGCCCCGGTA
This sequence comes from Poa pratensis, assembly GCA_947311845.1. Taxonomy (NCBI): domain Eukaryota; kingdom Viridiplantae; phylum Streptophyta; class Magnoliopsida; order Poales; family Poaceae; genus Poa; species Poa pratensis. The sequence continues at coordinate 29,628,383 of CAMZMU010000117.1, forward strand.
CAAGCTGGTTTTGGTGACAACCTGGATAAAGACTGCGTGGGCAGAGGGTTTGTCGACCATGACTGGATCATTTTCGGGCAATGCGAAGCTCGATCTGGTTGTTACGCCGGGGCGGCGGCCCCGGAGAGGGTGGTGTGTGTTGTGGCATTTGTTCGACTTGGGTCGTGTGGGTCGTTTTGTCTGTGTCATTCTTTTGTACAGCTTGTGTGGGTTTTGGACCCGGTTTTCCTTATAAACTGGGTCAACTCTTTCTATCTATTCGGACGGTGGATACGACCACCTTGTACCTCAAAAAAAAAAGTTCATGAAATCGTCGAGTGTTACAATATTTGTGTTCTGATAGTCTTTTTTACATGGTCATGAAACTGTACCATAAAATAGAACCTGCGGATGGAGGAGGATGAGCTGTTGGGGCGACGGGCAAGGTGAAGGAGGAGCTATCCGGGACAACGGAGAAGGTGGAAAAATATTCTTGCAGATTGTATTCACATCACTGCTACTATTGTTATAAGGTTCTCAGTGTACTATTTGTTTCTTCCAGCGTGCTAATCCTTTTAGAAATCACTCCCCGGCCAGCCAGTTGCCGGGGACGGCGGCGAAGGTGGATGAGGAGCTGTCAGGGGAGGCAGGGAAGGCAAGGAAGGAGAAGGAGGAGCTGTCAGGGGCGGCGGGGAAGGAGGAAGGAGAGCAGCTAGATGGAGTCTCTGATATGTCTTCTTCTTTGAGGCGGCGTGCCTCCTACTCCACGCTGTTACTCCGACGTCGGAAGAGGCTGTACAAGGGCACAGTCCTCCTCCAAGCAAAGGTGAACCACATCCGCCTTCTCGACACCGATGGAACAGTCATTGACGCCCGAGTCCTCAAGGAAGGGGAGTCGATATATCCGGGATTGATATTTGAAATCATTTGCTACGAAGTTGAAGTTGGTGAGCGCATTGAGGATGCGGCTGTTGTTGCACCTGGCCAGGTTACTTCTTATTTCATCTCATATGTTGTAGAAAGTAATAAATGTGGAGCATTTAGAAGGACTAAATATAACTTTTTTTTGTGAATGTTTCTATAGCAGCCACCCTCTAAGAGATACACTACCAAACAAGAGAGGAGGGCTGAGAAGAAGAGGAAGAGGAAGAACCTCGAGGAGATAAGGAAGGAGTCTGACGAGGAGGAACAAGAGACCCACCTACCGGTCAGAGTAGAGAAAATTGATGGTGACTTGCTAAGCGATGTTGATGAGAGAGCTGCTAACAACGAAAAACAACAAACCTCCAAGATGTATACTACTCTCCCCTATTTTTTGTTCATGATTTTGTTATTTTTCATATTTAAGTTGTTAACGTCTCTTGCTTCTTGGGTGTAGAACCATACAAGAGAGGAGGGATGAGAAAAGGAGGAAGAGGTCAAAGGATGCAGACATGGTTAAATACCGTGGCTTGAAGAGGAAGAGACTCGATGAGGTTAATATGATTGCTCAAATGTGAACTTCTATTTTTGTAGGTGTCCTTTGCTTGATTGCTGATCTGTTCGTCTAATTTTTAAGCAGCCCGTGAGATCACCAGGAGTAAAAATGGTGAGATCTCCGGTGGACATGTTCGCGAGAATGAGGACATTAAGGAATGGAAATTCCCCTCAAGCGAAACTGAGCAAATCTGTACCATTGGTTACAACACATTTCCCATCCCCGATGGCTCCATCTTCAAGAGCAACCCTTTCACGTGGTAAGGCTGAATCAACTCCATCCTTATTTTCATTTGCGTTCTTCATTTTCTGTCAAACTGATACCAAGTATTTCCAATGAACTAGGTACTGCTCGAAGACCACGCAAATTCAAATCCAAAATCTGGAAAGAGGTGGTTCCGATTTATAAACATGGCAAAGTTGTAGATGGGCATTGCAAGCATTGTAATGAAACCTTTGTTGCCTCACGCACTTCAGGCACTAACCACCTCCATAGACATTTGAGAACATGCAAGGCAAGAAGTAGAATGCATGAGCAAGTAGCAAAAATGTGTTCCTCTGCATCCTCGCCTCAAGTTGCTGATGTAGGAAAATGGGAGTTCAGCCAAGAAAAATCAAGGAGAGTGCTTGCAAACATGGTGGCTCTACATGAGTTCCCGTTCTCAATTGTGGAGTACAGCGGATTTCAGAAGTTTGTCAAGACCTTAAATCCATTGTTTACATTTGTTTCAAGAACAACTGTAAAAGAGGATGTTATGGAAGCTTTCGAAGAGCAAAGGTCTGTTTTACGAGAATAATTGAAGAATTGTGGTTCCCGAGTTTCATTGACCGCTGACATGTGGACGTCAAAACAAAGGCTTGGATATTTGTGCGTCACTTGCCACTTTATCGACAAGTCATGGAAGATTCAAAAAAGAATTATCAGATTTTGTCACATTGAGACACCACATGACGGTGTGCAGATGTACAATGTGACGCTGAAGAGTATCCAGTATTGGAACATCGAAGACAAAATCTGCAGCATTACACTAGATAATGCATCGGTCAATGGTTCAATGATGAATAATTTGAGAGATAATCTGTTCAAGAAACATTTGTTTATTTGTGGAGGCGCAATCTTTCATATCCGGTGTGCTGCTCACGTATTGAACTTGATTGTGCAAGATGGTTTGCTTGCAATGAAAGGGGTCATTGATAACATAAGAGAAAGTGTGAAGTACATCAGGAGCTCAGAATCCAGAGAACAATTGTTTGAGGATGTAGTTGAGAAGCTTGGTGTCAAGTGTAACAAGAAGCCCACATTGGATGTTTCATCCCGGTGGAACTCAACATATTTGATGATCGATTCAGCTATGCCCTACCAAGAAGCATTTGTTGAGTTGGTAAAGCAAGATAGACAGTTCATATATGCACCTTCGAAAGAGGATTGGGATATGGCTGAAGCGATCAGGAAATTATTGGAGACCTTTTGGGTAGCAACCAAAGGTGGTGTCAGGTTCGAGCTATCCAACATCTAACAGATATTTCCATGAAATATGGAATGTCAAAATGCTATTGAGTAAACAGGCTAAGAGTAAAAACAAAGTAATTGCACCTATGGTAGCCGAAATGCAGAAGAAATTTGACAAGTATTGGAATGAGTCTTTTTTAGCAAATTGTATACCTGTTGTTTTGGATCCAAGGTACAAGTATGGCTTTGTTGAGTTTCGACTCAAGCAAGCATATGGGAATGATGTCGGAGAACATCTTAAAAAGGTGGACAAGGTCATCAAGGATCTCTTCGAAGAATACTCTCGAGAAATGGGAGATTCGCTTGTTAGTAGTTCAGACAAAGAAGTTGATGTGGACATGGTGTCCGAAGCCGATAATCCACTAGCTAATTGGGAAGCACATCTGAAAGTGCAAAAGAAACAAGTAACAAGTGAGCTTGATAGGTACCTCAGTGAAAACCTCTTCCCCCAAAAGAAAGATTTCAACATTTTGCGTTGGTGGGAAATGCATGCTCCAAAATATCCAATTCTATCTTGCATCGCTCGTGGCGTTCTAGCTGTTCAAGCATCAAATGTGGCATCTGAATCGGCTTTTAGCACTGGCGGGAGAGTAGTTAGTGATTATAGGAGCAGGTTGACGGGTGATACAGTCGAAGCTTTGATTTGCTTGCAGGACTGGCTACGAGCTACAGGTGAGTTTCAGAATGCTTTACATTAGGATAAAAGATCAACTTTGCTAAATTGATAAATTTTCAATGTTGTAGACCCTTCAGGCTTGAACAAAACAACCACCACTGATCTTCATGATGAAGACTGTCAGGTAACTACGGGCTGTCATGTTGCTGACTTGTTCATAATATTTTGATGGCTTGCTAAAAATGATTTATATCAATGCATTATAATCAGATCTAGCTCTATATTAATTTTCCAGATTCTTGTCATAATGCCAACTGCTGAACATGTTCCAGATCATTGAAAGGTATTATTTTCCATTCTTTTGCGGCACACGTTCTGTTCGCTAGACATAATCTTGCTTTGAGTAACCTGTAAAAGAAAGACTGCATTTTGTATCTTTGTATATAGTATCTTCTGAGTGATGTGTGTTGTGTTGAATCACGAGATGATTGTTTACTTTTCAGAATGCAAAACAGATGAATCACAAGATCAGGAACAGATGATTGTAAAGACATCAACAGAAAACCTCATTCACCAGACACCACCAAGCCACAGAACTTGACACAAGGAGTCAAGGAAGCGCTTGCACCAGGATTTTTCAGTATCTTGTAGCAGATTGCTGAGCAGTCTAAGTACTTTACTTGTTGAATCGAAATGTAGCAGATTGCTGGACATAATTTTCAGTATCTTGTAGCAGATTGCTGAGCAGTCTAAATACTTTACTGGTTGAATCGAAATGTAGCAGATTGCTGGACATAATATTCAGTATGTTGTAGCAGATTTGACTCTTGAAATTTTGATTTAGCATTAGCATCTTCTGCATGAGCAGAAGGTGATGGATTTTGACAGTTTTAGGTGAAACGTCACAAATACATAGTTTCCTTTCAGAGCTGAAACCCAGGATCAAGTAGTACAAATTAAAACAAAGCTAGCTAGTATACATAGTTTCAACTTGAAAGTCTGATCGATGCGTGACAGGTACGATCGGCTCATCTGTTCCGTAGAACAAATCAAATCAAGTCTAGCTAGTGTACGAATCTAGCTAGTATACTATCCACGCATGCAGCTACGAGTAGTATACAAACTGCTAGTCCGCGTCTGTCCGGCAAACATAGCAGGCAACACAACTTGCGGATGCAGACGCCGCTAGTCTCGCGATTATTCTTTGCGGATGACGCGGAAGGGCGCGGATGCGCCGCTGACCTGTCTGCCTGCACCCTGATGTTTGGCTCTTTCCTCTGGAGCGACACGACCAGCAACAACACCGCAAACCACCACAAGAGAGCGCTCGCGAGGTCCAGCGATGGATTTCCCTGTGCATGACGCTAGACGGAACAAGCTACACAAACCCTAAACCTAAGAACAACCACAATATACAGGAGGTCGGTCTTCTCTCCCCGGTCGTCTCCGATCGACTCTCAAAGAGAAAGCGAGGAAGGATAGAGAAGGTCGGGAGAGGTTGGGGGGGGGGGGGGGGGGTGTGAAGCCCCACAGTCATTGCTTCACTATGCTTTACTCATTTAAGAAAAAGTTCACTATGCCTTCATAGTTTTATGTATTCCTTAAGCAACATGTTTCTATGTCGCGCCGTCCAATTCTTAAAATAGTAAAATTCATATGTCAACAATGTATATTTCATTGTTCATTCCAATGTATGAATGTTGTATATTTCATTGTTCATTCCAGTGTATGAATGTGCGTGTTCCAAACATTCACGGTACAAGCGTACACACAACTGAATAATAGATTGAATGGATAGGGTGAAACTCAACAGTGAAGTTGAATACCAGTTAGTTTATGCTCGAGAAAGATGCAGTTTGACACAAGAAGGATATCACATCAGCATCTCGTTCCGGAGAACGTCCTCCCTCATACCGTTCAACATTATATTGTTTTCATGCAGTTAGGTTATCGAGCTGCTACGGCGTGGTGCGCGCTCCGCGTCTGTGCCAGTCCGCGTTGTATTCCGGCCGCTTGGCCTTTCTTCTATGGAAGATGATTATAAACGGACATTCTGCAGCATAGAGGCTAAGTTTTTCTTTCTTGTCGCTCCATCACGTAATCTCTTCGTTTGGGTGACTTGTTGGCTTTGTTCCTTCTAATTTGACAAAAAAAATCTTAGCAAGGATTCTAATGTTATGTCGCATCTTACAAGTAGTCTCAGGGAGAACAGCGGCGGGCTAGCATGCAGCAGGCGGAAAGGGAAATCCCTCGGTATCGCCCAGGTGATTTGTACCGCCATTTCGCCCGCGTGCGCGCTTCTATGGGCCGGCCCATTTACCTGTGCTAGCTTTCTGTGTATTTCTCGCTGGATGTTTTACACGTGAGTTGTGGATTCAGTTGGTTTCTCTGTGTACGTGTTTATTCATCCTATCTGGTCATAGCCTACGTACGCGAGTTCTGCTTTTCTTTCAGATGTTTCTTTTACTTTTTTGTCTTTATTTATTCTTTTTCTCTACCTTTTATTCCCTTTTTAAGTAGTACCTTTTCAGAACTTTTTTGTTCTCAGTGACATTTGTGTTCCAAGATGTATAACTATTTGTTCCTTTACTTCGAAATATTTGTTTCTCTTATTTAAGAAATTAGTTCTACATTTTTTTCATACTCATGATCCTTTTTTGTTCCTCTTATACTCATGGTTTGTTCCATGAATTTAAATATCGTTCCACTTTCTTCATATTTGTGTTCCTCTCATTGTCATGATTCTTTTATGGATGCCAAAATTTATTTAACTTAGCCTAGTTCCTTTCAAACTAATATTTATTCAACAATTTCTATTTTTTCACATATTCTAATGTTTTGTTAAAGGTGTAGATTTCAATTTTGTTTCTTCGCGATATATTTTTTGGCCATATTTGTTCTGTAGTTTAATTGTTGTTTCAAGTAAAGGCGAGGTTTGTTCCTCGAAAGCTACAATATTGTTCCACGTGTAGATTCGATTTGTTTCTTCATGTCATAATTTTTGCCTCAATTATAGTGTGATGTTTGTTCTCTGTAGTCTAACATTTTGTTCTCTCTGGATAAGTGATTTGTTCCTCGGACATTACAATATTGTTCCACCTGTAGATTCGATTTGTTCCTTCGCGCTATAATTTTGTTCCAATTGTAGTGTGATGTTTGTTCCTTATAGTATAATATATTTTGTTCCCTATGAAGACAAGATTTGTTACTCGGATGCTACAATATTGTTCCAAGTGTAGATTTGATTTGTTCCTCCGCGCTATAATTTTGTTCCAATTGTAGTGTGATGTTTGTTCGTAATAGTCTAATATATTTTGTTCCCTATCAAGGCGAGATTTGTTCCTCGGATGCTACAATATTGTTCCAGGTATAGATTTGATTTGTTCCTCAATGCTATAATTTTGTTCCAATTGTAGCGTGATATTTGTTCCTTATAGTATAATATATTTTGTTCCTTGTGAAGCCAATTTGTTCCTCGGATGCTACAATACTGTTCCAGGTGTAGATTTGACGTTCCTCCGCGCTATAATTTTGTTCCAATTGTAGTGTGATGTTTGTTCCTTATAGTCTAATATTTTTTGTTCCCTGTCAAGGCAAAATTTGTTCCTCGGATGCTACAATATTGTTCCAGGTGTAGATTTGATTTGTTCCCACGCTATAATTTTGTTCCAATTGTAGCGTGATATTTGTTCCTTATAGTATACTATATTTTGTTCCCTGTGAAGACAATTTGTTCCTCGAATGCTACAATATTGTTTCAGGTGTAGATTTGATTTGTTCTTCAGCGCTATAATTTTGTTCCAATTGTAGTTTGATGTTTGTTCCAATAGTCTAATATTTTTTTTGTTCCCTCTTGAGGCGAGATTTGTTCCTCGGACACTAAAAAATTGTTCCATGAGTAGATTTGTTTTGTTCCTTCGCGTTATAATTCTTGCTTCAATTCTAGTGTGATTTTGTTCCCTCTAGTCTAATATTTGTTCCCTATTAAGACATGATTTATTCCTTGGAGAGTATAATATTGCTCCATGTCTAGATTCAATTTGTTCCTTCGCGCTATAAATTTGTTTTAATTGTAGTGTGATGTTTGTTCGTTATAGTATAATATTTTTTGTTCCCTGTGAAGGCGAGATTAGTTCCTGTGATGCTACAATATTGTTGAAAGGATCGTATGACACCTAGAGGGGGGGTGAATAGATGCTACTTCAATTTTAGTACTTTTTCAAATTAGGCTTGACACAAAAGGTAAATTCTCTAGATATGCAACTAAGGTGAATTTACCTATATGACAAGCAAGCAACTAAACAAGATACACGAAGTAAAGACTATAAACAAGGATAGAAGTAACCGAAGTGAAAGCACGCGGAGACACGGATGTAATCCCGAGTTCCTCCTTTCTAGGGGAGTACGTCTCGTTGGGGAGGTGTGAGCTACCACGAAGGTCAAAACTCAACCGCCACAAAGGCGGACGCACCTTCTTCTCCGATGAACCGCACCACAAAGGTTTGGTTCACCTTCCACTATCGGACTCCTTCAAGGCGGAATCCGGAGCCCTTACAACAACGATCCGGGGCACAACCCACAAGAGGATTGGGGGCTCCCGAACAGCTACAAATCTGTCACAAAGACAACAAGTGAGTACAATAAGAAGCTAGATTTTCCTAATGAAAATCCTAGCCAAGGGGCCCTCAAGTAAATGAGGGGGAAATGAAGGACGGCTTGGTGAAGATGTAGATCCGGGCCTTCTCCTTCAATCCTCCAAAAATCAACGAGTTTGGGTGGAGGGATTGGGAGATCTAGTGATTCTTGAGCTTGCAATAATGAAGACTTCAAGTTTGGGCGAGCTGGCTGGCTGGAGGTAGGTGGAGGGGTATTTATACCCCTCCCAGAAAAACTAGCCGTTTCATTCCACTTGGGCTGGAGACTCTGAACTGGAAGTCCGGAGACTCCGGGGGCACTTCGGGGTCACTCCGGACCCTATACCGCAGCTGTCGTCGATTGGTCACTTAGCTTCAAAACTTGTATGGGGGCGGAGACTCCGGACCAGAGGTGCGGAGACTCTGGTCAGGCGGAGACTCCGGGGTTACTCCGGACCCCTATACCGTAGCTGTCGTCGAGGGTGTCACAAGGCTTCAAAGCCTGAGAGGCCAAAGATTCCGGCCCTTGAGCCCCTGAGGACCGGAGACTCCGGACTGGGCAGGCAAATGCAGACTTCCTTTTTCCTGTCAAGTGTTTCGATGCAACGTGCAAATATTTCTTTTGACTCCTGCACCACTTAACATCACATTAGATATATCCTAGTGTCGTTGCCTAACACACAAAAACTAGGGGATATAAAATATGCCCTTTCAATCTCCCCCTTTTTGGTGTTAGATGACAACACTCGGATTTGCAATAACGCACACAACAATATCGACATGTTCCACAAAGGATTCGAGAGGCTCCCCCTACATGTGTGCATACAAGTAGTTTGCATTTGAATACAAATGCTCAACACGTAGAGGAGAGACAACCCACAAGAACTATTTGAACAAGATACAAATTCATAAGCACAAAGACATATCAAGATAATAGGTTGAGAGGAAAGTATTCATACCTTGTGCATAATACATCTCAAAGATAGATACCATCTCAACCATAGATAGAATGAAATATCCATAAGTCTCACACAAACGGAATAAAAACATAGTCTCACACGAATAAAACGCAAATAAGTTCAACAACAAAGATAAAAGGACACAAGCTTCAAAGAAATGATAAACGAGCATGCTTGTGTCCGACCCATGCAAATCCCACGAGAGAACCTAGTAGAACTACTTCTCCCCCTTTGGCATCGAAACGCCAAAAAGGGAAAAGAGCGATGCTAACGAAACCCAAGGCGATCACTCGTCGTCTTCATCATAGTCGTCATCACCATCCCCACTCTCAGCATCATGATCATCTCCACTTGCTTCACCACTTGCTTCTTCACTTTCGTCTTCCTCATCACTTTCTTCTTCATAGCGCATAGGTGCCTTTCCGGTGTTGCGAGAGGAGGTAGGCATGGAGGTCACATCATCATAATCATTCCAAGGAAAGATATCCACATTCCACTTCTCAAGAGGAATAGTTGCTTCGGATGGCGGAGTTTCGGGTTCATCTTCTTCGCGAGGAGGAGTGAAACCACCATTGTTGGCTTTGCACATTTCCTTTATCATTGTGGCTTGATTGGACAAGATCCTCTTGCTAGTAACATATTGTTGATGATTTTCCTTGTGGGTCGCAACACCCATGCACATCATAGCCTTTTTCCACCAAGAAACCTTCTTGAACTCATCTTTGACTCTTTGCTTGCCACCAAGATCCCAAGAGGGTGGAGTGGCATTTTTCCTTCTTGCCCTAGGCGCTTCTTCCGCCTCGACCTCTTCATAAGAAGCTTGAGTAAGATGATGGGATAGCACTTGAAGACTGCCATACGTGTCTTTCTTGAAACGGGATTGATCAAGTTGGGGAACCTTCTTGAGGATAAGCTTCATGACATAGGGAGCATACATAGGGTTCTTCTTCTCATCAATAGCAATGTTGATCTCACACCTGATATAATCCATGACATCAATCTCAACCCCTTGGCAGTCCGGACCGGCAAGGTATGTCTTGTGGCAATGATGCATGAGGTTGACAAGAGCTCCACGAATAGCATCCGTATTCCCGACTTGGGGTGCAATGCTCCAACGAAACATGCGAATCAAGATATTGTAGATGGGCTTGAGTCCTCGGGTGGTAGCAATGGCACCATCTTTGGCAGCAAGAGGGGCGAGGAGCTTCTTATCATAGGCCACTCCTTCAACATGCATTCTTCGACCAACGGAAATGTTCACACATTTGAACACATATCCCAAAGCTTCTCCAAATTCTGAAAAGTGTGCACTAACTTTGAGAGGTCCTGTCATCCAAGTCATTTTGGTGTCCTCCTCATCTCCAAGCACAAGAGTGGCAAAAACTGTTGCACCATCTCAATATCATAATCTTGTTGGAGGGAAATGAGGTGCTCAAGACCAATCTTTCTAGCAACCCAAATTGCATCCTTAAAGTATTCCTTCTTGGCCAACACTTCAAACTGCAAAGGTTTTTGTGGACACACAAGGGCTTTTGGGTCCAATTTTGCATAGAGTTCCTTCATAATGAGCTCTTGCTCCCTTCTCCAAAAGTGACCATCGGTTGAATTGTTGGGCATGTCATAGAAATTCTGTGCCCTCATGGATCGGAACTCCTCCTTGTTCAAGTCCTTCAAAGTGGTGATGTTGTCAAACTTAGCCTTCTTGGCCCTTTCTTCTCGAAGGAGGTTAGCCTCTTGCCTAGCCCGAGTAGCCTCAGCAGCCTTTTGCTTCTTTAGGTCACCACGCTGCACATGCTTGTCTTGTTCTTCATCATAGACCAAGTAGTCTCTACCTTGAAGCTTCTTCTTCGGTTTCTTGATGTTTGAGGATGAGGAAGAGGCATCGGGATACCGCTTGGAAGCTGTGAAACAGGAGTAGATAGATAGCATTGAGGTAAGCATACATGTCCATGGGAACAAAGGAGAGAAACTGTTGGAGAAAAGTTTGCATCAGACATGATCTAGACCGGAGTTTCCGGTCTCAGGGGGCGGAAACTCCGGCCACACCGGAGTCTCTGGTCAGGAGGACCGGAGTCTCCGGCCTGAGACTGGAACTTCCAATCTAGGTCAAATTTGAAGGAAAAAATTCACACCAACAATTTCCTAGAGTGTACATTGCCATCCTAAAGGTTCTACACCAAGAATTCCAACAGGAACTACTCTCAAAACTAGATCTAGGAAGAACCCTAGAGGAAGAGAGAGAGGTACCCTTGTCCTTCATGGTGAGATCCAAACAGAGGGGAGGAAGATCCCCAACGCTTGGGAGGTGGAGGAGCCGGTGGCACGGCGGATTCCGGCGGCGGGGAGCGGCCGGAGACGGTCTTGGAGCACCCGGCGGCGGCTGGGGAGAGTATTGGGGTCGGGGGTGTGGGGGAAGTTGTGAAACAACTCCCCACCCCGAGCCCTTAAGGAACCCAGCGAAACGACCGGGTCCGGAGTCTCCGGCCTAAAACACCGGAGTCTCCGGATGGACCGGAGATTTCCAGATTTTAGGGCGGAGACTCTGGACAGACCGGAGTCTCCGGTGTTGCACAACGGAGTCTCCAGACCCAAATGCTCCAAAACTGCCAGAATTTTGTGTGGGACATGTATGTTGCAAGAGGAGCATGTTTTAAGGTAGGAAAGGCTTAGGATGAGAACAATGTCACTGATGGTGGGATACACACTTGGAAGTTGCAAGATCAAATATAAAAGCCAATTTCCAAGTGTTTCTCCCAAAGACAAAATAAAAGGTCTAGAAAACCCAAATAAATCCAATAAGCCCAATTAAGATCCAACTCCTCACAAAGAGGAGGGCGGTGGCCTAGGCCACCATGTATGAGTGTGTGGTGTGACACCGCGAAGATGTATCTTGGGTTCACGGCCACTACTCGTCATTTAAGCTCACAATTCATGAAATGAAAATATAGAGACAAAATGAGGTCTTACTATCGGCATAATGGGGGGAGGGATAGTCCAATGGATTAGGACCGCACTCCCCCTATGTCCATGCCTACACCTAAACCAAATAAATAGTCAAAATATAGGTGTGTATGCAAGATGGTCAAGTCAAGCTCCTAGAATCCACGATATTTAGCTCATGCCTCAAGAAGGTGAATCTTGCTTCATCAAGTGGCTTCGTGAATATGTCGGCAAGTTGATCTTTGGTTGGAATATAGCCAAGCTCAATATCACCACGAGCAATATGATCCCGAATAAAATGATGACGAATCTCAATATGCTTCGTTCTTGAGTGTTGCACCGGATTGTGGCCAATCTTGATAGCACTTTCATTGTCACACAAAAGAGGCACTTTGTCACAATTGACACCGTATTCCTTTAAAGTTTGCCTCATCCATAACAATTGAGTGCATGCACTTGCGGCCGCCACATACTCGGCTTCGGCGGAGGATAGAGATATACAATTTTGCTTCTTAGAAGACCAACTTACCAAGGACCTACCAAGAAATTGGCATGCCCCGGAAGTTGATTTCCTGTCATCCTTGCAACAGGCCCAATCCGAATCCGTGTACCCGGCAAGAGAGAAATTAGTGCACTTTGGGTACCACAAACCAAACCTTGGGGTATCAACCAAATATCGAAGGATTCTATTGACCGCCACCATGTGGCTTTCTTTAGGAGCGGCTTGATACCTTGCACACACCGCTACACTCAACACAATATCGGGTCTAGATGCACAAAGATAAAGCAAAGAACCAATCATAGAGCGATAAAGTTTTTGATCAACATCGATACCGTCGTGGTTAAGTTCAAGGTGGCATTTGGTGTCCATGGGAAACCGCATGCCCTTAGCATTGTGCATATTGAACCTCTTGAGCATGTCTTGGGTATATTTGGTTTGAGAGATGAAAGTCCCTTCATTCAATTGCTTGATCTCAAAACCGAGAAAAAACTTCAATTCGCCCATCATAGACATCTCGAACCTATCGGTCATAAGTTTTGAAAATTCATCATTGAAAGCTTTGTTAGATGAGCCAAATATAATATCATCAACATAAAGTTGGCATATAAAAAGCTCCCCTTTGACCCTCTTGGTAAAGAGAGTGGGATCGATTTGCCCCAATTCAAATCCACGGTCTAGCAATAGCTCTCTTAGGTGCTCATACCAAGCACGAGGTGCTTGTTTGAGACCATAGAGCGCCTTATCAAGCTTGTAGACATGGTTAGGGAATTTAGGGTCCTCGAAACCCGGTGGTTGCTTAACATATACCAACTCCTTTAAAGGACCATTAAGAAAGGCACTTTTCACATCCATTTGTTGTAATTTAAAGTTATGATGTGATGCATATACAAAAAGGATACGGATGGACTCAAGGCGAGCCACGGGTGCATGTCTCTCCAAAATCAATGCCTTCAACTTGAGAGTACCCTTGTGCAACCAATCTTGCCTTGTTCCTCACAACCATTCCAAACTCATCTTGCTTGTTCTTGAATATCCACTTCGTGCCTATAACATTGCGGCAATCTTTTGGCTTCTCAACTAGATTCCACACTTTGTTGCTTTTGAAGTTATTGAGTTCATCATGCATAGCTTCTAACCAATCCGAATCTTCAAGAGCTTCAAACACTTTCTTTGGTTCCACCATGGAAATATGAGCTTGATGTTCACTAAAGCTTGCCAATTGCCTTCTTGTGGTAACACGTCTCTTGTGGTCACCAAGGATGTTTTCTAGACGGTGACTCTTTATTTTAAAGTCCTTTACAACTCTTTTTTACGACGGGATTTGATATCTCAATTTGGATGGTGGAAGTGCCAAAAACCGTAGCTTAACATTAGTCAAAAAGAACTCACAAGTTTATTGCAAACAACTAGCAGGTTCAACATTAAGAGCATGATTAAAATTCACTCCAAGAAGGGCCGTTCACGGCGGTACAAGTACCCCGTTAGATCCCTCGACCTTCAGCACAACTTAGTTATTACAATGAACTTTCAGACATGGAAAGCTATCAAATCAAACTACACATTCAACAATTTTAGTATAGTTTGTAGTACGGTACAAGCTTAAAGACAACAATCCACTAATGATTTTAACTTAATTAACCAGCAAGCTTTACCATCTAAATATCTCAAAACATTTGCAAAGAATCAAGTTATCAAAGTTTCAATGATCTACAAGATTATGCAAGTTTTCATACCACTACCACATGCAGCATTTTCTTTCTTCCAGGCAAACACCAAACAACTTACTTAAACATAAACTCTCCAAATGATAATATAATGCAGCAAGAGAGTATTTATAAACACGTGCTAACAGCTCAAAGAGATGCATGAAAAACAGGAGCTAAAGCACTGCAGTAGCTAGTTAAGAATACTCAACAAATATAAGTGAAGAACATGAGTATTCACATGAAAAAGCGGAGCGTGTCTCTCTCCAACACAAGGATTGCTAGGATCCGAATTTATTCAAACAAAAACAAAAACAAAAGCACAAAGACGCTCCAAGTAAAGCACATAAGATGTGAAAGAATTAAAATATAGTTTCACTAGAGATGACCTGATAAGTTGTTGATGAAGAAGGGGATGCCTTGGGCATCCCCAAGCTTAGACGCTTGAGTCTCTCTGAATATGGTTGGGGATGAACCACGGGGGCATCCCCAAGCTTAGGCTTTTCACTCTTCTTGATCATATAATATCATCCTTCTCTCTTGATCCTTGAAAAATTCCTTCACACCAAACTCGAAATAGTTCTTATTAGAGGGTTAGTGCATAATCAAAAATTCTCATATTCTGTGATGACACAATCATTATTAAAGATTCTGGACATTAGCTACAGCCACCAATGCTTTGTGGAGCAAAGAAATCCACTCAAACATAGTAAAAGAGCGAATGCAAAACAAAAGGCAGAATCTGTCAAAAACAGAACAGTTGTGAAGACGAATTTTTTCGAGGCACTTAAGTTGCTCAGATGGAACAGGTCCAGTTTAATGAAAGTTTCGTACATATCTGAGGAAGATGCGTGATTTTTTACAGAATTTTTCAAATTTTCTGCAAGGAGATGAGCTCAAATCGTGACAGCTAAAAATCTGTCTCTGCGCAGAAATCCAAATATAGCATCAACTTTCAATAAAAGGCTTTACTTGGCACAACAATGCAATAAAATAAAGATACAAAGGAGTTGCTACAGAAGTAACAAGCACCTTGACTCAAAACAAAAAAAAAAGCAAAAATAACAGAAAATAAAAACAATGGGTTGTCTCCCATAAGCGCTTTTCTTTAAAGCCTTTTAGCTAGGCATAGTGATTTTTATGATGCTCACATAAAGATGAGGTTAAAACATAAAAGAGAGCATCAAGAAGCATATATAAAACATGTTTAAATCTAACACTCTTTCTATGCATAGGAGTCTTGTAAGAAAACAAGTCAATGAAGAACAAAGTGACTAGCATAGAAATGCAAAACAAGTGTAACTTCAAAAATTTCAACAAAAGAGAGAAGACTTAATATTATTGTGATATATGAAACCGTGTCTCCCTCTCTCATAAGGACCAGTAGGTCTTAAAGTACCCAGCAAATAAAAGCAAATCAAGAGAAAGCTCAAAACCTTCATCATAAAGAGAAGAAATTCAGTAACATGGAGATTTCTATAACCATACTTTCCTCTTTCAAAATAATTTTCAGTGGCATCATGAATAAACTCAACAATATAGCTATCACATAAAGCATCTTATCATGATCCACATGCATAAAAGTATCATTACTCTCCACATAAGCATAACATTTCATTAGTAATAGTGGGAGTAAAAGTATCACATCCATCATTGTAATCATCATAAATTGGAGGCATAGAATAATCATAATGAATTTTATCCTCAATAGTAGATGGACTGAGAATATCATATTCATCATTGTAAACATCATATATAGGAGGCTTATCATAATCAACATAAACTATATCCTCAATAGTAGGTGGACTGAAAATATCACAATGATTATAATCATCATATATTGGAGGCAAAGTATCATGAAAGCAAATTTCCTCCTTAAAGCTTGGGGGACTAAAAATATCATATTCATCACAACTAGCTTCCCCAAGCTTAGACTTTTCCATAGCATTGGCAATAATGGTGTTCAAAGAATTTATAGTAATACCATTGCTACCATCATGCAAACAAGCCTCCATAGGTTTTTTAATTTTCTCTTCAAAAGCATCATGTCCTAATTCAATATAAAGTTCATAGAGATCTCTATTTTTTTTGTTGTTTTCCATTAAGCCTAACTAGTGAAAATAAAAACAAGAAACAAAAAGATATAATTGCAGAATCTAAAGGAAATAACTTCGAGCACTCACACACTAGCAACAATACTAGAAAATAGCTTTGTAGCCAGAGGATGTGAATACCTTTTACCTTACCTCCCCGGCAACGGCGCCAGAAAATAGCTTGATGTCTACGCACGCTTCTATTCTGTAGACAGTGTTGGGCCTCCAAGAGCAGAAGTTTGTAGAACAGCAGCAAGTTTCCCTTAAGTGAATCACCCAAGGTTTATCGAACTCAGGGAGGTAGAGGTCAAAGATATTCCTCTCAAGCAACCCTGCAATTAAGATACAAGAAGTCTCTTGTGTCCCCAACACACCCAATACACTTGTCAGATGTATAGGTGCACTAGTTCGGCGAAGAGATAGTGAAATACAAGTGATAGGGATGATTATAAGTAGTAACTGCAATCTGAAATAAAGATGGCAGCAAGCAAACATGTAGCAGAACTTGATGTAAACGGTGTTTCAATGCTTAGAAACAAGGCCTAGGGATCATACTTTCACTAGTGGACACTCTCAACAATGATCTCATAACTGAATAAGTAAAAGCTACTCTTAAACACTCTCTTGTTGGATAACAAACACCATTCATTGTGTAGGGCTACAAAAGCACACCTCAAGCCGGAGTAAACAAGCGCCACAACGTCATAAAGGAATCACACACGGTGCACACACTGTCACCTTTACACCGTGGAGAGTACCGGAGTTCATATTAAAGTAACCTCTGGAGTGCATAATAGATAAAGAGTAACATCTACATATTCAACTAGATTAGCACAACTGAACACAAGTAAATACTACTCGGGATTATTCTCCTTCTTGATAACACAAGAGTACTACGTGTAGGGCTGCAAAAGCACACCTCAAAGTCTGAGTAAACAAACACCACAATTCCCAAGAATAAGCCATGATAAATGTCTAAATTATTCATAGAGTCACACAAGTACCCACACTGTCACCTTGATACCGTGTTGTCACAATGACTCCAGAAACTAGACAAAATCACTTGAGTAGCATAAACATTATTAATGTATTCAACGATACTAGCAATACACATGATCACATAAAGATCACACCATGGGAGAGAGAGATGAACCACATAGCTACCGGTAGAGCCCTCAGCCTCGGGGGAGAACTACTCCCTCCTCATCATGGGAGTCAGCAGCGGCGATGAAGATGGCGGTGGTGTCGATGGAGATGACTCCGGGGGCAATTCCCCGTCCCGGCAGGGTGCCAGAACAGGAACTTCTGACCCCCGAAACGAGGTCTCGCGATGGCGACGGCGCTGCGGAAGTCTTTCTGGAGTATTAGATAGATCTTTAGGGTTTTCGCGTCGGGGTGACTAAATAGGCGAAAGGGCGGCGTCGGTGGAGTCCCGAGTGGGCCAAACCACCAGCCGGCGCGCCTGTGGGCCCAGCCGCCCCAAGAGGTGGTTTGGAGGCCGTGGGCCTCCCCCTGGCTTGCCCTTCTGGCTCCGTGTGTCCCTCGGAAAAATAGGAGGTTTGGCTTTTGTTTCGTCGAATTCCGAGAATATTGCCCGAACAGCTTTTCTGGAACCAAAAACAGCAGAAAACAGGAACTGTCACTGTGGCATCTTGTTAATAGGTTAGTCCCAGAAAATGTATAATAATGATATATAATGCATATAAAACATGTGACAATGGTACATAAAACAAGCATGAAACATCAGAAATTATAGATACGTTGGAGACGTATCACCGGTGAGCATCTCATAAGATGTAAACTTCTTGCCAACTCGAAAGAATAGCCGATCAGATAAGTGAAACGCCGTGGAGATAGCCTCGGCCCATAAGAATAGCGGAGACTTAAACTCCGCCAACATAGACCTTGCCATATCCATGAGAGTCCGGTTCTTCCTTTCGGCTACACCATTTTGTTGAGGGGTATATGCAGCGGAATATTGATGACGAATCCCCTCTTCACTAAGAAACTCATTTAAGGTGTAGTTCTTGAACTCGGAGCCATTATCACTCCTAATGACCAATATAGGGACATTGTGTTGGCGTTGAACTTATTGGAAAAGTCGATGACGGCTTGTTGGGTCTCATCCTTCGTCTTGAAGAAATAAACCCAAGTAAATCTTGAATAGTCATCAACAATCACCAAACAATATTTCTTCCCACCAAGACTAGGTTGAGGCACGGCACCAAAGAGATCAACATGAAGAAGTTCCAATATCCTCTTTGATGAAATGATGGTCTTGCTTGGATGGGGAGAATCATGCATCTTTCCTTCAACACAAGCCCTACAAAGACGATCTCTAGAAAAAGAAACATTGTCTTTTAGTCCAAGAATGTGGCCACCCTTGTGAAGACTTTGCAAAGTTCTCATGTTGACATGGGACAAGCGGCGATGCCACAACCATCCCACGTCGGCCTTTCCGAATAGGCATATTGCTTGAGTGTTGGTAGACCCCGAAAAGTCCACCACGAACAACTCATTTTCAACATACCCAACGAACATGACCTTTAGAGTCTTGCTCCTCAAGAGTACCACCATATCAATAGTAAAATGGACATCAAAATTCATCTTATTAAGTGCACGAACGGACATAAGATTGTAACCGAGGGACTCGACAAGCATGACATTTACAAGGGTGATATCCTTTGCAACTACCACCTTGCCGAGACCCGTTACCTCCGCTTTTGATTTATCACCATAGGAGACGGATGCTTGATTTATATTTGGTCCCAACTCCGTCATGATCCTTGCTTCCGGTCATATGACTAGTGCATCCACTATCAACCACCCATTTAGACCCACCGGAAGCATAGTCCTACAAGAAATCATTGCTTGGTTTTAGGTACCCATTTCTCAATGGGTCCTCTTTTGTTAGCAACAAGGGTCTTAGGAACCCAAATAGAATAAGCAATGTAACCATCATAAGGACCAACATATTTTGCATAAACATCCCCATAATAATCAACATAAAAATGTAGTTGGGATTGTTATGCCCCGCAAAGTCACTACGAGTGGTCTTGCCCCTAGTGGCATTACCACCCGCAATGGAGTCTTGGCTTGTGCGGGCTTGGCATTGGTGTTGCTCTTCTTCTTCTTTGCCTTGGCCACATAACCAAGGCCCTCCTTCCCTTTGTGTGGCTTTTGCTCAAAAATTTGAGCAACAACCTTTTCTTTACCTTTAGGAATAGAGGTCTTGGCACTAGTGGCCTTGGCAAGCTCAACCTTCAACCTAGCATTTTCCTCAATAACATTTGCATGATCACAAGAGGGAGTAGAGGTGCTAGGTGAGTTAGATTTGGAAAGTTGAGTTTGAAGTTGCTCATGAGACTTGACTAGAAGAGAGTGGGTACTTTCCAAGGCCTTGTGAGCCTTGTTAAGTTTCTCCACATCCTCAAGGAGTCTAGCATTAGCAACCACAAACTCGGCTTTCTCCTTTTTAATCACTTTATATTTAGCAAAGACATGATCTCTATCCTTAATGATTTTAGCAATTATTTCATCATTTTTATCATCAAGAGACTCAATTCTTTCCTCAAGAGAGGTTCTATATTCACTCTCTTCTTCAAGAGAAGCATTCAAGGATTCTATGGAAGCATTCAAGGATGCTATGGTGAGAGAATCCTCTCTCTCAATTTTTCCCTTGTCATCAAGGATTTCTTCGGCCGCATCAAGTTGTCTCAAGAGAGACTCAACATATGCCTTAGTTTCACCTTGCAAGTTAGCCACAATAGTATCGGAAGCAACAAGTTCTTTCTTAATCACAAGACTAGTTTTATCATCTATTTCATGCATAGTCTTGGGAGTAGAAGATGATACCTCGGTGACGTGAGCCATGAGGCAACGAGCGGTGTTGATGGAGAGGTTCTCATTGGGGGATTCGAAAGAGAAGGAGGTGGAGTTGATACAATGGCCAAAGCGGCCACCTCACGAGTGGGTTCTTCTTCTTCTTCGGAATCCTCGGAAGGATACTCTTCTTGAGTCATCAACACAATTCTTGGTGCTTTCTTGAAGAATGGCTTCCTCTTGACAAAAGGCTTCTTTTGTATCATGTTTGATTCGCCCTTGAGGACAAGCCTTCCACCGTTTTGCTCTCTATTCTCATAAGGACAATCTTGATGAAGTGATGCTTGTTATGACAATTGTAGCAAGTCTTTATCCTATTAGCAAACTCCTTCTTCCCACTTGGATTGTTTGCTCGATCAAGTTGAGCCTTTGCCTTGGCCGGGTCATTCCAAAATGTCCTTGTTGCAAGAGCTATGTGACCATGGAGGGCTGGTTCAAGTTCATCGGGAGGAAGGTTGTTCGGGCATGCTTCAACTCATCATGTTCATCAAGGCACACAACCTTGGCCTTCAAAGCAAGAGAGGGACCTTGCTTCATTCCCATGGCCCTAGCACGGTTGTCTAGAGCATTCTTGGTGGCAACCTTGGAGGCTTGTATCTCTTGCATAACTTCATTGGATGTCATCTCAAGGTAGTTGAATTTTCCTTGAAGGGCCTTCAAGTCAACGGGCTCGAAGGGCATGAGTGCATTCACATACTTCCTCTTGATCCAAGCATCATCCACATAGGTTGCCCCAACATTGAAAAGGCTTGGGCAAGAATCTTGAGTCTTGCATACATCTCTTCATGAGTTTCACTATCAAGCATGTAGAAGCCTTCGACTTCATTGTTCAAAGCATCAAATCTATTCCTCTTCATGCTTTCATTTCCAAGAAATGCCACCTCAAGGCACTCCCAAGCTTCTTTGGCGGTGGAGACGTTTTGAATGTGATGAAGACCACTTTCTCCAACGGCAAGTTCAATCATGTGGAGAGCGGAAGCATTGAGTTGTTTCTCGGCCACCTCTCTTCTTGTCAAGTTGTTAGGATTCACGGCCTTGTATCCCTCTTGAATGATCCTCCAAAGCTCGATAGAGGAACTGTTGATATGAGATTTCATTAAGTGTTGCCAAGTAGCAAAAGCTAATGCATTAAGTTTAGGAGGTGGACCCAAAGGGTTTATGCGAGTATGATGGATAGGTGGGTCGGGAGAGTACACAAAGGGAACCCCATGGTACTCCGGCTTCCCACCTTCGGGAGTGGTGGTAGATGTGGAAGATTTCTTAGGGTCGGTTTCTTTATCTTCAACCCCTTTCTTTTCCCTTTTCCCTCCTCGGTATCACCGTCATGGGAGGTAGCGGAGTCATCTAGTGGGGTGGTCTCCTTAGGAACCTTGCCACTTGCGAGTTGTGTGATCAACTCACGCATCTCGGCAAATTTGGTATCCATGGACGATATCAAAGATGTCTCCATCAATTTGAGATCGGCCATGGATGCCGTAGTGGCTTGGTCATCCAGGGATCACCATCACTTCGTGTCATACTTCTCTTAGGCGGTTAAGCCCAACAAGAGAGCCGAGGCTCTGATACCAATTGAAAGGATCGTATGACACCTAGAGGGGGGGAATAGGTGATTTTAGTACTTTTTCAAATTAGGCTTGACACAAAAGGTAAATTCTCTAGATATGCAACTAAGGTGAATTTACCTATATGACAAGCAAGCAACTAAAAAGATACACGAAGTAAAGACTATAAACAAGGATAGAAGTAACCGAAGTGAAAGCACGCGGAGACACGGATGTAATCCCGAGTTCCTCCTTTTTAGGGGAGTACGTCTCGTTGGAGAGGTGTGAGCTACCACGAAGGTCAAAACTCAACCGCCACAAAGGCGGACGTACCTTCTTCTCCGATGAACCGCACCACAAAGGTTTGGTTCACCTTCCACTATCGGAATCCTTCAAGGCGGAATCCGGAGCCCTTACAACAACGATCCGGGGCACAACCCACAAGAGGATTGGGGGCTCCCGAACAGCTACAAATCTGTCACAAAGACAACAAGTGAGTACAATAAGAAGCTAGGTTTTCCTAATGGAAATCCTAGCAAGGGGCCCTCAAGTAAATGAGGGGGAAATGAAGACGGCTTGGTGAAGATGTAGATCCGGGCCTTCTCCTTCAATCCTCCAAAGATCAACGAGTTTGGGTGGAGGGATTGGGAGATCTAGTGATTCTTGAGCTTGCAATAATGAGACTTCAAGTTTGGGCGAGCTGGCTGGCTGGAGGTAGGTAGAGGGGTATTTATACCCCTCCAGAAAAACTAGCCGTTTCATTCCACTTGGGCCGGAGACTCCGGACTGGAAGTTCGGAGACTCCGGGCTGACCGGAGATTCCGGGGGCACTCCGGGGTCACTCCGGACCCTATACCGCAGCTGCCGTCGATTGGTCACTTAGCTTCAAAACTTGTCTGGGGGCGGAGACTCCGGTCAGGCGGAGACTCCGGGGTTACTCCGGGGTAACTCCGGACCCTATACCGTAGCTGCCGTCGAGGGTGTCACAAGGCTTCAAAGCCTGAGAGGCCGGAGACTCCGGCCCCTGAGCCCCTGAGGACCGGAGACTCCGGACTGGGCAGGCAAATGCAGACTTCCTTTTTCCTGTCAAGTGTTTCGATGCAACGTGCAAATATTTCTTTTGACTCCTGCACCACTTAACATCACATTAGATATATCCTAGTGTTGTTGCCTAACACACAAAAACTAGGGGATATAAAATATGCCCTTTCAATTGTTCCATGTGTAAATTCGATTTGTTTCTTGGCGCTATAATTTTGTTCCAACTGTAATTGTAGTGTGATGTTTCTTGCTTATAGTATACTCCCTCCGTTCCTAAATATAAGCATTTTTATCATTTTTTAATTCCTAAAACATGTCTAGATACATGTGGGCCAAAAAAATACAAAAAAGATTACATTTAGAAACGAAGAGAGTAATGTTTTTTATTCCCTCCAAAGGCGAGATTTGTTCCTTGGACTACGGTATTGTTCCCTGAGTAGATTCAATTTGTTCTACAATATAGTTCCAGCTACTTGCATGCTGTGACAGTAGCGCCCAGATCCAAGGACGCATGCAGGCATGCATGCTCACACCCAGTTGTGCACTGCTAGCAAAGCGGAATTTTTTACAAAAAGGATCACTTCGGCGAGTGGATTGTCAAAAAAGACCACCTCCCGAACGAAGTGTCAAAAAAGACCACCTACACCGTGGCGGCAGGTACGCCAAGCGACACGTGTCACCTGCCGCCACTGCCAATGGCGACATGTCACGCAGAACGGAAAAGAGCTGGCTGGGATTAGGAAACGGAGGCAGTGGGCCCTGCCGCCACCGACCGTGGCGGCACACGTCTGTGCCATCAACACCCAGCTAGCTAGTTTATTTCCAAGGAATCTACTCCACCATGCACGTACACAAGGCAAGAGAGAGAAAGCAGCTAGCTTCAAGAGAGAGAAAAACGTAGCTAGGCTAGATTCGCAACGGGAGACAGACGTGCCGCCACCGACTGTGGCGGCAGGCCGTCCACATCAGCGTGCCGCCATTGCTGGTGGCGGCAAGACCCACCGCCTCCGTTTCCCGTTCCCAGCCGGCTATTTTCCTGTTCTGCGTGACGTGCCGCCATTGGCAGTGGTGGCAGCTGACACGTGTCGCCTGGCGTGCCTGTCGCCACGGTGTAGGTGGTCCTTTTTGACAATTTATTCAGGAGGTGGTCCTTTTTGACAATACACTCGCCGAGGTGGTCCATTTTGTCAAAAATTCAGCAAAGCGTGCATGCGATGTGCCCACCAAGTCACCAACTCGTCGCACCTACTCGCGCAATGGATCGTCCGCATGCATGCTGCAACAGCGCCCATCTCCCGTGTCCAGCGAGTGCAGACTGAACAAGTGAATTTGGACATCCGAATTAGTCCCATACCGGAAGCTGAGAAAGGTTTCGACCTGTTTAAATACCGAGCTGTGCCCGACGGGGTATACTATTTTGTGGAATGTAGGTAGTGGTTATGACCGATTCGATAGAAAAGAGGGAATAGTGTGCATTTTTCGTTGGGGATTCCCTGGAATAAAACGTCGCGTCTTCCTTCAATTCCTTATGCGGGATATCCAATCAATTAGAATTCAGGTTAAAGAGGGTCTTTCTCCTCGTCGTATCCTTTATATGGAAATCCGGGGCCAGGGGTTCATTCCCTTGACTCGTACTGATGAGAAATTTTTTACTCCACGAGAAATGGAACAAAAAGCTGCCGAATTGGCCTATTTCTTGCACGTACAACTGATTGATTGATTGTCCAGAACCCACATAAAGTGGCCTCACGCGGAGCCCTGAAAAGAAAATGGGCCGCCAATTTTTCTATGCCGAAACTAAACTAGCAGCTCAGTTCTTGAGCACCCCTGCCGCGCCGCACCGCGAGCACCTCTCTTCTTCCTCCCCGTCTCCGGCGAGCCGCCCGCTGTCGCACTGTCCCCCTTCTGCCTCTCTTCTTCCTCCCAGACGTCGTCGAGCCGCCGCCGGCCTAACCGCCTACTGCCGCCACCCGCGGCCGGCGTCGCTACCGCGCCGGTCCGCCGCCGCCCGGCCGGCCATTCCTCTATACCCACCCCACCCCCCCCCCCCCCGGCACCAAAACCGAACTCCAGCCACCGCACCCGCACAGATAACAGTTTCTTTCCTCACCTTCGCCGGGTCGCCTTCTTCTCCGACGGGGTGTGCGACGATAGCGTCACGTCGACCAGGTCGACAAATAGGAAACGTCGGGCATCGCGCGAGCGCTAGGGAGGAGCATCAGCGGGCTAGCAAGCAACAAGGCTGAAGTGGCAGATTGGCAGGGGAGCAGCCCATCAACAAGCGGAGAAGAGCAGCGGCCTCACGCAGCGCCGTCTATCTTCCACGACCAGAGAGACATCTATAGATTGAGATTTTCTTGGAAAACGCTGATTTACAGCCGACTGTAGCGACAGCCGGTTCGTCGCGCTACGCGTTCGCGATCCCGCCTCCAGTCAAACCATCTCCGCGTCCACCGGTCCACCCATGCGCACCTTTCCGCGTCGCCCTTGTGACCGGTCTGTGAACAAAACGCTCTCTCTTACCTAGCTATCGCTCTCTCTAGCTAGCTTTTTTTTTCCTGCGCGTACTCTTTCTTTTTAGCTTAGCTGGTTGTTGCCTGCTGCTCTCTCTAGCTAGCTCTCTTTTTCTGCCCTGTTACATACTGCATCAATTGACGCACGAGCACAAAATAGCTGCCTCTATAAATTGGCGTTTGTGATTTTTTTTAGGTAAACCTGGGTAAAATGTGAAGATCAATGTTTATGCGATTTTTCGATGTTGTATACGGTGGATGCAATAAAGAGTTTTTCCAAAGCTACATACGTGTTTATATATAATGTTGGTTGAGTTGGGCACAAATGTTGGATGTGTTGATTTTTTTTTTACTGCAGAAGTGACATGATTTTACTGACGTTTTGCTACAAACCAAATTGAGATTTGTTACATATGTTTTTGGTTTTTGCTACATGGATGTGTCCAAAATGTTACAACAATTTTTCGCTACATGTCATAATTTTTTACGATTTTACTGACGTTTTGCTCCAAACCAAATTGGGATTTGTTACATACGTTTTTGGTTTTTGCTACATGGATGTGTCCAAAATGCTACAACAATTTTTCGCTACATGTCATAATTGTTTACGATTTTACTGACGTTTTGCTACAAACCAAATTGGGATTTGTGACATACGTTTTTGGTTTTTGCTACATGGATGTGTCCAAAATGCTACAGCAATTTTTGCTACATGTCATAATTTTTTACGATTTTACTAACGTTTTGCTACAAACCAAATTGGGATTTGTTACATACGTTTTTGGTTTTTGCTACATGGACGTGTCGCAATTGGAAAGCGACTCTTGAAAGCGACATCTCTGGTAAGCAGTCAGACCGGCTGTAACTACATCCAGTTGACGCCTAGCGCGCGGATTTTTATAATGTTGGATGAGTTTGACACATATGTTTTGGATGCGTTGTTGTTTTTTGTTGCAAACAGAGACACATGTTTTTATGTTTTGCTGCAAACAATTGAGGATTTGTTACATGCGTTTTTGGTTTTTGCTACATTGATATGTCTAAAATGTTACAACATTTTTTTTCTACACTTCACAGGTATTTACATTTCTGAAAAATGCTACAGACAAAGAAAAAATATGTTACATTCGGGATTTTCTTGTGCACCATTGACCGGATATTTGCAACAATGATTGGGAGGGTCCACGGATGCATGGACAGTGAAAACATTATATTTTTTAAATGCTACATACACATATTTTTTCCCATGTTATAGCAAGAGGGTATTCTAGTTTTGCCTAGCTTTTTGGGCTGTCCTATCAAAGTAGCAACAACAAGGAGATGCGTATAAAGTCCACTAATGATTCTTCAGGTGGGACCACACTCGAGACTCAAGACTCAGGTGGCGTGGTCATGCTTGTCTGGTGGGGTCCACTTACGTGGGGACGTGGGGTGGTGTAACGTGCAGCTTTTTGTAGCATGCGGCCCGGCTGCTCGATTCTAGAAAGCGACATCTCGTGTGCACGAGCGAAAACCATCCGACGGCTATCAAGACGACTGTAGCGACGCGTCGGTACAGTAGCGCGCGCCTGATTTTTTTGTGTGCTAATGGCCGGAGTTACATTAATCCATTCATACTTTAAGCCCAAGCCCAAATGTGGATGTAAACACCGAAGCCTAACAAACCAGCCCATGTCTACGCATTACGCTATTGTTTTGTGGTTTTTCTTTACAAATAACATAGAAATTCATTAGAAATCCAGTTGATGGCTTGAACAGATATTGTGGGCATGTGTAATTTTTTTTGTATACAGTTAAAAGTGCACTATGTTTGATGAAATATATTTATCATTGTGATTGTATATTTGTTAATGTATTTTGCTGGAAAGTACAAACAATATCCTGTGAAAATTTGATTAGTATAGTGCTAAAAGATAGCAAAAGGCAAAATAGTACAAATGAGCATGGGGAGTTAACTCACCATTCCTATGAAAGAGGCGAGCTGAACCTAATTCTACCCATTCCATCACTTCAACCAACATGCAAATGTAATCATCCCATTGTGGTGAAATGACACTAGATTCTCCAACAAAACACAACCATCAAAAAGTTGTAATTTTAGAGGACGGAGGACAAAAATCCAATCTAGCCAATTCTCTAACAGCCACCCTCCTGTAAAGTTTTTAGAGGAACATCGAAAAACATCCCTCTTGGGTGTAAATTTAGGGAAGAGTTGGAGGTATATAGGAGCTTGTATCTTCTTTCTTTTTTTGCGGCACCCCGTTGCCGCGCCGCCATTGATTTTGGTTGTCCCCGACACCGCAGGACCATACCGAGCCGCCATTGATTTGTAGCCAATTCCCGAGCTCCCGGTCCGATTCAGCCGACGACGAGCTCGACGCATATAGGGGGTTCGACGAAATATCTTGAAGTATATTTGTAGCCAATTTGTCAATTTTAGTTGTACGCATATTGTGTTTTGTGTTGACGACATTGAACTTACAATAAATGTAGATAACCTCGATTATGGAGGATTTTCCCATGATTCGTTCAGATGATTCCAATGGTGAACTGTTTTAAGACGATAATTTGGATGAGATTTATTTGTTGCTTGCTAAGAGTGAGTTCGAGGGAAATAAGAAGGAAGCATCCAGGTACCCAACAAGGCCGAATGACGATTTCCGGTAACGGGGCCGCCTACCATTTCATGCTCATGCTTGTCTACTTTGTAATATTCAGAATAACATATGGCCATATGGGTATGATACAGAATGTTAGCCTCCAAAAATTCCATCAATCAAAACGCCCGTCAGTCTTCCCTAAGAAAAGACATAGATGAATCAACGATATTGCGGTTAATTTCTTCTTGGTCTCGCCAAAGTATTATTCAACCATCATGTGTTTTCCAGGAGATAGGGATCATCGATGGACATATTAGGTCTGCTTGGACGACATTGTGTATGCGGAGCCAAGGGATGTTTGGATCCATGCGGCATGATTTGGTCAATCCACGCTAATTCCACACTACTCTAAGGCTAGCTGCTAGTGACACTACAGTAGGTTAAACAAGGACAGCACAGGCAGTACATGCAGAGACTAATCGACTGGGTTAGGACGCACTGTTAGTTCAAAGATCCCCGCCCGACGACGATGACCCCGCACCGATGATAGCAGAGACGGGCCGTCGCCGTATCAGGCATATGGATGGTTTGCGAGGGAGATTTGGAATAAAACCGTTAATAACACGGTCCACGTAGGGCTGATGGAGTTAGGCCGCCTGCTTTTGGGTTCGTCTGATGATGTGATGGCGACTGGCGAGCCGGCCCGGTCCATTTGTGCATGGCTGCAGCATGCATGGGAACGTGCGCGGTGCGAAGCTGCGCCGGCGTGCTGTGTGGATTTACACCCGTCAGGTCAGGTGTTGCACGCGTGTGTACTTCGTTGATGAAAGTCACAGCACATGCAGCTGTAGTTGTTGAGTGAGGTTCCCGTCGTGCCACGTTTTGAGTATGCGGGTCGAGTCTTGAACTTAACGATGTCATCCTAACAGGAACTTCGTATTCCACTAAAAATGTTCCATTTTAATGAGACGGCATTATGGTAGGTGTTAAATAAACTCTTATGAGCTACTCCCTCCGTTCCAAATTAATTGACGCAGTTTTAGTACAATGTACTAAAACTGCGTCAATTAATTTGGAACGGAGGGAGTAGAGTACAACCATCCTAATAGTCATCCAACCACATGTTGGTTCTCTTCTCTGTCAGGCTAAGTTATTTTCTACATTTATCGCACCCTAACACGCATATGCTATGTGGTACTTGTTGAATATATGAGCACAACAGTACTTGTTAAGTGAGTAGTAGTATAAACATTGTGTTGTTAATCTTTTTTCATTCAGAACTCTGTCTCCAATCACATCATATGAGTAGGTTTTAGGCGGGAAGTATGATTATGCTTTAAGTAGGTAAGTATATTGCTCTTTTGACCTCGGTCGCAACTGAAACCGTTCGTTCGTGCAGTCCAGTGGTAAGTGGTAACCATTGTCAGCCTATGCCTAAATTCAGTTCGTTTGGCAATAGCAAGAACTTATTGGTGGCTACTAATCAGCTCAGCTCATATGATACGTCAACGTGCAGTAGCCAACGTTTTGTGTACCAGAGCGGCAAAAGGCAGAACGTTTCGTTACTAGAAGTTCAAAACTGAATTATGTTCATCTAAGACTTCAATTCAATTACACACATATATGTAGTATGATCTATCCCATTTTACGAGTAGGAGTCATGGTTTTCAAATTCAGTGAGATTTCGTCGAAATTCACTGAATTTCAGTGATTTCGGTACACCCGAAATAATTGTCTTCGGTCAAAATATTTCAGCAATTTCAGTATTACACAGGAATTCAAAAATTATTTAAAATATTTTGAATATTTAAATGAATTTGAAGAGAAAATTTCAGTCATTTGGCCGAAACGAAAACCGAAATCACTGAAATTCAGTGGTGGCCGAGATTTTTCCGAAACTGAAATTTGAAACCATGGTAGGAGTATTGGCCAGCCGGTTACACTGTAATCCTGACGGTTGCGTATACCGTTGCAGTCTGCAGCACGTACACACAGAGCTAGTGTGACTAGCGTACGTGGCAAAAAAACATTTCGATCCGACTAGCGTAACAACTACAGTGTCGAGAGTTTCCGTGCTTCATACTACTAGCCGGCCGACATGCTCATCAGGTCCAGAGCTGTCGCCGGGCCTCTTCCACGCCGCCGAGTCGAGATCTTCCGAGTCCGCGCAGAGGACTGGTAGACCGCGGAGCCAGCACCGAAGCCGTTCAGCTGGTCACCCAGTGGCGGCGCCGACGGTGCTGGTGCTGGTCGCCTCGGTGTCCGGCAGCAAACTCGACGCAGACGAGGCGAGGAGGTTGGCGTGCTGCGCCTGGACGCTGAGGAGGTCGGCCTGCGCCCGCGCCAGGTGCACCTTGAGCTCGTTGGCCTCCTTCTGCAGCCGGCACACCGCCCCCGCGCACCCGTACACCGGGTCACGCAGCCGCGCCTCCGCCTCGTACACCATGCTGCTCACTGCGTCCGCCCGCGAGCTCTCCGGCAGGTCCTGGAGGAGCTTGATGATGTTGCTGGCGCCGAAGACGCGGTGCGCGGTGGTGAACTTGGCGGGCTCGGTCGGGGGGAAGTAGGGCGCCAGCATGCAGCCGTCGGCGCAGCGCCGCCGGAGGACCTTGCACGCCGCGCACGGGCTCAGGACCACCACGGTTGGCGGTGACAACAACGGCGCGTTGCCAGCCTGCAGCGGGAATACAGGTGGCGGCGAGCCTGCAGACGACACCGGCGACATAGACCGGCTGTAAGGTTGCGCCGCGGCGGTGTTCATAGCCTCGTTGCTGTAGTCCATGGATTATGAGAGAGCAGGGCAGAGCATGGAGAGTTAAGTTATGTAACAAGTAGGGCGAGACGCCGAAAGATCGATCGATGTGTACTTCTGGTAATTATTAGTTCCAGATTCAGGTGGAGCGCAGATGTTGGCTTATATAGAGAACCCGCGCGTGTACGTGGAGTTGGAAATATTCTCTCCATGCGACGCGAGAGCGATCGGCGATCGATACTTTTTTTTTTGACGAAAAGGCAGGGCCTGCTTTTCTTATTTCATATAGGAGAGGAGTACAAGATGTACGAGTAGCCGAAAGATGTACAAGATGTACATCTTTTGTTGGAACGTATAAAAACAAGAGTATGAAACTGTTCGTACTTCGTACTCTTTTTTTGCATTTTCACCACGTATATTCAAACGAAAACCACGTACACTCGACAGCAAACCAGTTGAAGTTTTTCTGGTACATACGGAGTACGTACGTAGGTACAAGGCCGGCGTGCTTGATCGGAAAAGTTTGGCAGCTTTCTTGGAATGCTACCTGGATAATCAGAGGCGCGTGCTAGCTGCTTTAAAAATCCGTATGTGAACTCCTAACTTGCAGGACTTCGTCATAAACAAGAGTAAGTGGAATTGGTCAGACGCCAGAACATTCCATAGAAATTTGCATACTAACTAGCTAGTGGAACAACCATCCTATCTCTTTTGCTCGTCCCGTCTACTAAACCGTAAGAGCATCTCCACCGGCACCATCCAAACGACTCCCAAAAGTCCATTGGAGGTCCGGACGCAAAAAATCGCCACCGGTAGCACCCTCCAAAGGGTCGGGCCGAGTTTGGAGGCCCTCTCGGGGGTGCCGGACACTGCCCGGACACGCCCTCCGACAGGTGTGGCCCACCCGTCATAGAGACACGGCGCGAACATGTGCTCTAATGGCGCCGTGCAGGAGGCCGTTCCGTCCGCGTTAATGGCGACGCGTTTCCGCAGGCGACGAAGGGGCATGACGGCGATGCGTCTGCCGCACGCCTCGCATTTACGGCGGCGCCTGCTGAACGCCCAGCCTTTCCCGGCTTCCCAAACGGCGCAGTCGCGGAGACGTGTCGCCGCCATTAACTCCGACGCGACGCGTGCTCACCCACCCGGCGCTTCCCGCCCAGCACCACCGCTTCCCGCCTCGGTTTCCCGACTCTACCTTGCCCGGGTATAAAGAGGCCCCCACCGTGCAGCCATTTCACCACACCAGCACCGACGCTCGCCGTAGCCATTTGACCACACCACCAGCCGTAGCAGTAGCCCAGAACATAACCATGCCTCGCCACCTCATGGGCCACCCTCACTCAGGCAGCACGCCGTGCTCACGGCACGGCGCAGGAGGACGCCGTGGACGAACAGCCGTTCGACCGGGCGATGTGGACGACGTCGACGTGGACGAGCAGGAGGAGCAGGAGCCGGTGCAGGACCCGTACCCGGCCCAGGAGCCGCCGCCGGAGCTCGATGAGGTGCCGCCGCCGACGCAGCAGGAGCCGGAGCAGGCGCTCCCGCCGCCGCTGTGGCCTGACCAGGTGGTTGCCGCCAACTCGTTCGAGAGCTGGCGCAACGAGCAGGCAGGCCGCCAGGTCAGGCTCGGCTACGAGGCGGCCGGGGACGCCGTGAAGGCCGCCATCATCCAGGCCTCCATCCTGACCGCGGAGCGCGACGAGAGTTGCCGCGTCTTCATGGCCGCCGAGCGGGCGGCGTACGAGCAGCTCAACGCCCAGGCGGAGGAGCCCAGGCAGCAGCAGCTCATCGCCCAGACGGAGGAGCTAGCGCATGCGGCCTCCCAGCTACGCGCCGAGCGGGAGTCGCACGAGGAGCTGAACCAAAGCGGCGGCGAGGCAGGCGCAGGCGAGGGCAGCGCGGCGGCGGCAAACAGGGATGCCGAGCGCCGGATGACAGAGAGGGATGGCATGCGCCGGCGGCGAGCGCGCTCCGGTAGGAGAGGCGTGTGCGCTCGCGCTTAGCCCAGAGCCAGAAGGCCGCGCATGACGATGAGGCTGGCCCGAGCGGCGGCGTTTAGATTAGGGTTTAGTTTAAGTTTGCATCGTTTTAGGTATAAATTTGTATCGTTTAGTTTAAATTTGTATCGTCTTAGTTTAAGTTTAAATCTAAAACAGTCGTCGCGTTTATGTTTGTTTGAGTTTGAGGCAAACGCCCACAAGGTGTTTGTAGTTTGGTCGGCATCTGACGAGGTGTACCCTCATCAAATCCCATGGTTAAGAACCTAGTGTTGAGATTATGGGGAGAGAACGTGGTAGTACTGTTAGTTTCGTCGGCTGACAAGCAGAGCCAAAAATTTACCCAGGTTCAGGCCCCTCGGGTGGAGGTAAAAACCCTACTTCCTGCTTGTCTGTTATTGATCGTTGGAGATTATGAGGTTACAAGGTGGCTCCGGCGAGATGACGATCTCGCAAGAGCTTTGGTGGTTCGAGTATGGCTTAGTCCTAGATCGGCACCCCTCCCAGCCTTTAAATAGGCTGGGTCTCGGGAGTTTGTAACCGACCTAATTTACAATAAGTAAAGTCTAAACCGACTACGTCTATGTCTAGTCTTGGAGGGTACTCCATCTTCTTGGGCCTCTTGTCTTGGGCTTCGAGTAGGCTCTTCGATACTGGGCCTTAGTCGTTACGTGCATCAGGTACCCTCATGATAGGGTACCCGATATGTATACCCATGTCAGTAGCCCCCGAGTACTTGTCTGACTCGAAGAATCGGGCATGGACTCTTTCGTAAGTGCACGTCATATGCTTTGTATTCTGTGTATATAATTTGGAATTCCTGTATGAATAGCACACGTTTGGCTATGTCGAGTATCTCATCGACTGTGTTTTATGATGATCAAGGATAATAGCTTAGCAGGCCCAGTACACTCGACGGATCGGGACTGGTTAACTACTCATTCGGGTAAAACCTTACTAGCTTTCAATCAAACTCGAGTCCCCGGACTCGAATCTGGAACAAACTGGTCAGATTTGACTAGGCCGCTGTGGTCTTACTGAGTCGATCTGCAGCATAACTTTGAATTTTTACCCAACGCGTCCGTCGGGATTTTTCATCATGTCTGTTGACACGGAAAGTATAAGGATTGACGTTGCTGGAACGGTCCTTAGCCCAGCTCGAAAGTTCGGCGGGTCTTACCTTTGCACCATGCGTGCAGCATCCGAGGTATTTGCGACGGACGCAACTCGAGAATGTTTCGAGTATGATTTCTAAACTTTGTTGGACGAGTTATGCCCTTTATCGACTGATATTTGCTGTTATGCTATCGGTGCGCGACAGCGCTCCCGATGGGAGTAGCCCCTGAGATTGTGCTTTATTGCTTTGTAATGGAGGATAATCTCAAAATCCCCTTACTCTGCATATGTTAATCGAAGAAATTTGTGCCATAATTCTATCGGGTGCACGACAGTGCTCCCGATGGGAGTAGCCCCCGAGATTATGCTGTATTACTTGTAAATGGAGGATAATCTCAATCATTGTCTTAAGCATCTTCAGTCGAACAATTTTTTGAATACGCTCCCGATGGGAGTAATATGACTTAGTCGAAGGAACGGTCGAGTGACCAATTTTGCCTTAAGAAGGTTTTGTCATACCCGAACTAATCAAGGCAATCGAGTGACCAATATGCGTTGGGCATACTCGAACGTATTTTCTGAACAGATGCTTCAATGACGTCAGGGATGATGTTTATTTCAACTGCGATTTCTGACACGCGTGGCGTGCGTTATGCTGCGATTGATGGGACGTGACACATAGGTGGGCCCATTTGTGCAGAGCTGACCGAAGACGGTGCCGTTTGGACTTGATTTGACTATACGGGCCCACTTTTTCCGCAAGCGTGATGATGGCTCCTCTTTTTACGTGCGTAGTGGGCGGAGTGGCCGGCGACGGTTGCCCTCCGCGTTTGCCACGTGTACGGTCAGATTGCATGCGTAACACACGATTTGGATCTGAACGGTTGTGATTGCTTTTGACTTGTGGTAAATAGGGGAACGGCGCTGGCATTTGTTTTTTACCTGCCATTTACTCTGTGCGCCGCCCCTGTTCCATCGTCTTCCTTGCGCTCTGCCTCCATTGCTCCTGTGCTAAAGCTTTGCGCGCTCCTCCCCACCTGTTCGTTGACAATGAAGAAAGTGGCGGGCAACAAGCACTCTGCCTCGACTGCTGCCGCCGCGCCCGATGCGGCGGCGATGAAGGGGAAGAAGACTGCGGCTAGCGCATCTGCGGCCGCCGTCGACCTCAAGAAGACCAATGGCTATTGGATGAAATCCACCATGAAGGAGGCACAGCTGGACAAGCTGCGCGAGGAGGGGTTGCTGCCACCTTCGGACCAGCTCTTCGTCCGCGCACCTTCACCCAAGGAGGTACTTCCCGAGCCTCGCGCTAACGAGCGCGTCTGTTTCGCAGAGTTTTTGCCTAGGGGTTTCTCGCTCCCGCTCCATGATTTTGTGCGAGGTTTGCTTTTTGCCTACGGGGTGCAGATCCATGATCTCACCCCGAACGGTATTCTACACATTGCGTGTTTCATCACGCTGTGCGAGTGTTTTTTGGAAGTTGCTCCAAGTTGGGCATTATGGAAGTCTATCTTCATGGTCCGGCCCAACAACCGAGGCGGCCGAACCTATCCAGTCGGAGGTCTGCAGATCCAAGTGCGCAGCGACACCCGATACTTCGCCCTGAAGCCAGTCGACTCGGCGCAGGGGTGGAGGATGAGGTGGTTCTATGTGCGAGTCGACCAGGATGGGGCCCCAGCATTTTCGACTGCTGGTATAGCCGCTAGGACGAAAGCCTGGGACCATGAGCTTTCGACTGAAGAAGTGGCGGAAGCAGCGCCTCTGCTGGAGACAATTGGAGGGCTCCTTAACAGCGTCACGGGTGTGCATCTGATTGCCACCTTTGTGATGATGCGGGTATGGCGCTCCGCGCTCGTGCCCACCCAATGTGGGAGTACGAAGGTCCCCTCGACTCCACTCGAATGAGCAAGGAGGAGCTGTCTAGGAGCGAACTGGTGGCACATGTGCAATCCATCACCAGTACAAAACAAAGCGAGCCCTGCAATGTCGACTGCCCAGTCGATCCTTATGGGGCTGAAAAGCCTTTGCCAGAGGTTAGTGAATCTTTCGAGTCTATGATCTCCTGTTTTTGTTATCCTTCTGTGCATCTTTTTGACTTTCGACTGCTATATTTTGTATGCAGGGCCACTCGACTACCTCAACTCTTCCTCCTCTTCCCGAAGATGGCCCAACTTATGAAACAGAGGTGACAGTAGAAGCGAAGAGAGGGGATGAATCGCCTTTACCTTCGGCTACCACTTCACCCACAGAAGAGGTTGAAGAGGAAGGGGTAGAGGAAGCACAGGGCAAGGAGCCTGCCGCGACTGAGGATGTCTTCTTCCACGAGCTCACCCACGAAGGAATCGGATGTGAGGGATGATGGAAACTCTGGTTCGTCTCCTACGACCACAGCTGCTCCCTTGGACGTGAGTCCTTTGAGCTCGGCTCCTCCTCCTCCTCAGTCGGGTGGGCAGCTACCTTTTGGAGGCCCAAATTTTGACGAGCTCGACACTGAGGATGAAGAAGAGCACAGGTTTGCTCCTTTTTGTAAATTTTTTTTTTATGAGTTGAGTATTGTTTC
This sequence comes from Poa pratensis, assembly GCA_947311845.1. Taxonomy (NCBI): domain Eukaryota; kingdom Viridiplantae; phylum Streptophyta; class Magnoliopsida; order Poales; family Poaceae; genus Poa; species Poa pratensis. The sequence goes on from CAMZMU010000117.1 coordinate 29,664,800, forward strand.
TTTATGTTGCATGTCTTTCGGTCACTTGCAGTGCTGAGACTGCGCGACCTCCAACTCCTCCAACCGAGAGAGCTCCGACTCCAGACCAGCCAGAAGCTTCCCCTGTTGCGGCCGAGGTTGTGAGAACAGTAGCCACGGCTACTACCTTTGAAGCCACCAAGATCGCGAGTTCGTCAACTCCGCAAGTTGGGACTTCTGCTGCCAAGGCTGCGCCTTGGGTTGAACACGTAAGTGTCTTTTGTCGAGTCTTCATCCTAGGATTTATTTGTGTATAACTTATGCTGGTTCCATTGTGCATGCAGCCCTTCTACCTCAACCTGGTTGAATCAGGCAAGGCTTTTGTCCAGGTTGAACAAGAGAGGGACAACCTACGCGTTGCCATGGAGCAACTCAGCCGTAAGTGTGTTTAACTTCTGTATGCCCTTGCTTTGTCGATTGTGAATGACATCTGTCCATCTATTTCAGGTGACAAGGCAACCGCTGAGTCACGGGTCAAAGATCTAGAAGAGGCACTTGCCAAGGAGCGCGCGGAGTCGAAGAAGGCCTTGGATGATGCCAAGGACTCCGCCGCTTTGCGCGAGAAGAATTATGCTGAGCGCCTGGCGAGCCTCACCCGAGACGTAGGCGGTGAGTTGAATCTTTCACTTTTTGCCTACTTATTTTTGCCACTGAATAGTATGTAACATTTTCTGTTACTTCTGCTTTTTTGAAGGAGTTGTTGGCGCACCGGCACCTGTAGACCAATCGAGTGTCGATTTGTCCCTTGACCGCGCAATCGGCGACCTGGATGTCGTCTCCACCCAAGCCAAGGATGCACTCGCCAAATCTACGAGCACGCTCGGCGCCGTGTTCAAGGATGTGTTCCCATCCAGCCAACCTCCTTCGACTGTGGATGGCTTTGCAGACGTCCTGGGCCCGGGAACTTCGACTATGGCGAACTTTGCTCGCACTTTGACGGTACGCGGCTCAGAGACCACCCTCAAACTCCTTTTAGGTCATGAGATAGAGGGTGACTTCGAAGCCGCTCTGTCTGCTTTCCCTCGTAAGTCTGGCGGGAAACTGGTGTCCCTAAAGCATTTGAACGAGCCAGCCGCAAAGTTGGCTGAAATTTTTATGGCCACCATGGAGCGCCGGGCAGCAGAGGTCGCCGCTCGTGCGAGTAGGGCTAGGTCAGAGTCAATGTCTGAGAAGTAGGGCAGCCGCGCCTTTGATGTCTTGTAATTATACTTATGACCATGCGAGTATGCATGTGCTTTTGCTACCTTTGTATGAATTTATGTTCCTTGTTATGATTCTGCTTGTAAAGCTGCGTGTTGCTACTCGCCTAAGCTTTGTGATGAGTTTCTTATGAAACTTTTATGATGCTTGGAACAGAAACGGCCAGTCGCCACTTCATCCAGTTCATCGCGGCATCATGCCCCTACTCGATCTCGAGCTCAGGCGGCAAATGATGCCGCAGTAATACGTTATATGAAGGCTCGACTCGCGAAACAGGAGCAAGAGCTAGCGAGTGCCCGAAGCGAGCTGGAAAGGATGAGGGCAAGACCTGCTTTACCCACCCAACGGGAAGAGTATGTGCTTGGCGAGATGGAGATCATGAACAGACAGCTCGAGTGTAAGTATGACTGCCTTGATCTTATGAGTTCACGGCCTATTCTTTTTTGTTCACCCAACTTGTGTTGTTGCAGGTTTTGTTCAAGATTTCCAGGCGGAGCAGGCTCGCGTGGATGAGTAGTTGAGCATGGCAACTGACGAACCCACGACTGGCCGCCAGCACTTTCGATTGGACAAGCACCGAGCACGTATACTCGCGACTCTGCAGGATCGGGTGTGGCGGAGCACTATGCTGCTTGAGTTATGCAGGTCGGCCTTCAGTCGAATCAATCAGATGCTTTTTCCAGCTGGGCCGCAACCTCAAGGAATCCATGCGTTACTCGAGCTCTTCCGGTCCACAGGTTCCATTCGAGGCTTTATCACCCAGAAGCTTGTGGATGGCGCCAACGCAACCATGGCATATCTCGAAGTCAACGTCCAAATTTGCAGCTACGTCCACCTGTGCCTGGATCGTCCTTGTCCCAGTCGAATCTTGACGAAACATTCGATCACGCGAGGACATTGGTTGATTGCTATCATGCGCAACTTATGGGCCATGTTCTTCCAGCAAAGGATGAACCGGAAGATTAGGGTTTTTCTGTATAGGAAACAGCCCCTGATACGTCTCAAACGTATCTATAATTTTTGATGTTCCATGCTTGTTTTATACCAATTGCTACATGTTTTGCATCTACTTTATATCACTTTTATACATTTTTTGGGACTAACCTATTAACAAGATGCCGAAGTGCCAGTTCCTGTTTTCTGCTGTTTTTGTATTCCAGAAAAGCTAGTCTGGAAATATTCTCGGAATTGGACGAAACTACACGGGGGCCTATTTTTCCAGAACACGCCTGACGGAGCGAAGGAGAGCAGAGGAGGGCCACCAGGGCCCCACATGCCACCAGGGCGCGGGCCCCCCTTCTGCCGCGCCCTGGGGTGGTGTGGGCCCCTCGGGGGTCCGCAGCCGCCGCCCTTTCGCCTACTTATTCCCCCCGACGCGAAAACCCTAAGTACCTGAGCAAATATCCACGAAAAGTTCCAGAGACGCCGCCGTCGTCAACCCTAGCTCGGGAGGGTTCAGAACCTCTTCCCGGCACCCTGCCGGAGAGGGGAATCGTCACCGGAGGCTTCTACATCGCCATGCCTGCCTCCGGAGTGATGCGTGAGTAGTTCATCCTTGGACTACGGGTCCATAGCAGTAGCTAGATGGTTGTCTCTCCACTTTGTGCCATCATGTTTAGATCTTGTGAGCTGCCCTACATGATCAAGATCATATTATTGTAATGCTACATGTTGTGTTTGCTGGGATCCGATGAATATTGAATATTATGTCAAGTTGATTATCAATCTATCTTATATGTTATTTAAGATCTTGCATGCTTTCCGTTACTCGTAGATGCTTTGGCCAAGTAGATGCTTGTAACTCCAAGAGAGAGTATTTATGCTAGATAGTGGGTTCATGTCTCCGTTTAACCTGGGACAGTGACAGAAAGTTCTAAGGTTGTGGATGTGCTGTTGCCACTAGGGATAACCTAACGATGCTATGTCCACGGGCATATGTGTTTGTTTACATTACGCACTTTACTTAATGCAATTATCCGTTGCTTGCAACTTAATACCAACGGGGACTCGGATGACAACCCGGCGGTGGATTATTAGTCATAGATGCTGTTGGATAACGATCTATGTATTATGTCGTAATGCCCAATTAAATATCATAGTAGTCAACATGTCATGTATATGCATTGTCATGCGCTCACTATTCGTCAATTGCCCAGCTGTAATTTGTTCACCCAACATGTTAGTTATCTTTTATGGAGAGACACCACTAGTGAACTGTGGACCCCGGTCCATTCTTTTACACTGATTAAACAACCACAAACTGCAAACTGTTCCTTTTTCATTCTCTGCAATTTAATACTCATTTTCCACACCATACGTTTAATCCTTTGTTTTCAGCAAGCCAGTGAGATTGACAACCTCACTGTTTCGTTGGGGCAAAGTAGTTTGATTGTGTTGTGTGCAGATTCCACGTCAACAGTCCAGACTCCCTGCGACAGCTATTTTTCTGGCGCCGTTGACAACCTTCTGAAGAGTTGCTGCTCCTACTGGTTCGATAACCTTGGTTTCTTTCTGAGGGAAAACTTGCTGCTGACTACATCATACCTTCCTCTTGGGGTCTCCCAACGAACGTGTGTTTCACGTCATCAAGCTATTTTTCTGGCGCCGTTGCCGGGGAGACAGCAGTCTTCTGCAAGGGGAGTTTCACGCTTCCAATCTCTTTACTTTGTTTTTGTCTTGCTTAGTTTATTTTATTTTATCTTGTTTGCTTTCAATTATCAAAAACACAAAAAAATTAGTTACTTGCATTTAGTTTATTTTCAGTTTTGTTTTCTGTTAGTCATCATGTCTAGCTCTGCTCCTTTTCCGTAGTGCCACCTGTGGGAGAAATTATTACTTTTAGGCAGAAGGTGGGGAATCCTTTAGGAATGCCTGGGCGAGAATTTTGGAATTGCACAAGAAGGTGCAACCTAAGATGGACTTGAGAGTTCTTATAAAAATTTCTACCATGGTTTATTTTCTGTTTATCAACTTGCTCTAGATACCATGGTAGGGGAAACCTTTTCTGAGATTGATTCAATGAAAGCTCATAATATTTTGAGTGGTTTGGCAATTTTTCCACTAGTGGATGAAACTGGGATATTCTCTAAGCTAGATAAAATAGAAAAGTCAATTGATGATTTAACTCTGAGCCATAATCTTAAAGAACAACCTTTAGTTGAGTTAAAAAATGATTGGGAACCATTCATTGAGATTAATATTGGTAATGAAAAGTTCCGTGCCTACTGTGATCTTGGTTCTACAATGTCCATCATGCCAAAAATGGTTTATGATTTATTAAAATATGATAATATGGTTAGTTACCCTGTTTTTCATTTTCATGCGGATGGAACAATCATAAAAAGTATAGGGATTATTAACGATGTTAAGGTTACTATTCAGAATAAGACTGTCCCTGTTAATTTTATGATTCTTGCAAAATCTCCTGGTAATATTGTCCTTGGAAGACCCTTTTTAAAGAACAATGGAGTATTTATTAATGCAAAGTATGGGTTTATGAAATTCAATACCCTATTAATCGAAGGTTCTTCTTTCCAATTAAGAAGGACGATCCCACCGAAAGGTTGGAGATTTCAATGTCTTTGGTAATACTTGATGCATGCTTTGTGCCTAGCTAAAAGGCGTTAAAGAAAAGCGCTTATGGGAGGCAACCCATTTTATTTTTCTGCAATTTTTCTTTTATTGAGTCAAGGAGTTTGTTTACTTCTGTAGCAACTCCTTTGTATCTTTATTTTCTCGCATTGTTGTGCCAAGAGTAGCCTCTAATGATAAGATGATGCTTAATTTTGATTGCTGCGCAGAAACAGATTTTTGCTGTTCACTGTACGAAATTCCTAAAATCACCAGATTGTTAAAAATCTGAAATTTTTGTGCGTAATCTTTATGAATGTCTGAAACTTTCATTAGTTCAGAGTTTCTCGATCTGAGCGTCGTAAGTGCCTCGAAAAAATTCGTCTTTGCGGACTGTTCTGTTTTAGACAGATTATGCCTTTTTATTTTTCGCATTCTCTCTTTTACTAGTGTTGAGTGAAATTCTTTTTTGGGTGGAAGAGCTTCACATAACATCAGTGGCTGTAGCTAATGTTTAAAGTAACAAATCATATTGCGTCTTTAGAACATGTGAATTTTTGATTATGCACTAACCCTCTAATGAGATCTACTTTGAGTTTGGTGTGACGGAAGTTTTCAAGGGTCAAGAGAGAAGGATGATATAATAGGATCAAGAAGAGTGAAGAGCTTAAGCTTGGGGAGGCTCCCATGGATCTCCCCAGCATATTTCAAGAAGACTCAAGCGTCTAAGCTTGGGGATGCCCAAGGCATCCCCTTCTTCATCGTCAAAATTATCAGGTCATCTCTAGTGAAACTATATTTTAATTCTTTCACATCATATGTGCTTTTCTTGGAGCGTCTGTGTGCTTTTATTTTCAGTATTGCACTTTTATTTTCAATAAAGCTTGACTGGACCCTAGCATTCTTGATTGGGAGAGAGACACGCTCCGCTTTTTCATGAGAATACTCCTATTCTTCACTTATATTTGTTGAGTATTCATATCTAGCGCTGTTCAGCTTTTAGCTCTTGTTTTCATGTATCTCTTGTCAGAGCTATTAGCTTTCTTTTGTAGAAAGTACTCTCTTGCTTCACTTATATTTGTTTGGAGAGTTGATGAAATAAATTGATTGGTGTTTGGTTGGTTCAGAAAATGTTGCATGTGGTAATTGGTATAAGGAAAAACTTGCTTAATCTTGTAGATCACTAAAATGGATAACTTGATGCTTGTCAATTGTTTTGAGTTAACAAGTAGATCATGATTAAATTGTGCATCACATGAGTTAAGCCTATTAGTGAAGAACTACCGTAAAGCTTGTTGAAAATTTGGTTTGCATCGGTGGTACCTCTAAGGTCTAGATATTTTCTAATAACAGGGTTTGGTTAACAAGGAAGACGGTATGAAGTCTTATAACGTTTGCAATATGTTTGTCATATAAAACTTGGTGTACGGGTTGATATTCTTGTTTGCTTACATAACCTTGCTAGCCTAAACTCTGTACTGAGAGGGAATGCTTCTCGTGCATCCAAATCCTTGAGCCAAAATCCATGCCATTTGTGTCCACCATAACTACCTATATGTGGTATTTCCTTGCCACTCCAAGTAAATTTTTCATGTGCTACCTTTAAATTATTCAAAATGTTATTATTCCCTTTTTGTGTCAATGTTTACTAGCTCATGAGGAATTAGTGTGGTTATTCTTTATTCTATTTGTCGAGTGGACTTTTACACCTGGACTAGTGGCATATACATCCGCTTATCCAATAACTTGCAAAAAGAGCTGGCAACGGGGTGCCCAGTCCCAATTAATTACAACTTTAACCAATTAATTCTCTTCACACTTTTGCCCTGATTCATCAGTAAGCAATGACAAACAGTGAAATACCTGAATGTGTGTAAACCAAAGAGAAAGAGGGATGATCTGCCTTGCTGGTAGAAATAACGTCCTTCATGGGAGCCGCTCTTAAAAGTCCGTTCGACAGGTAGAATACTGTTCTCACCCGCTACCATTCGTTGACAATTAACAAACACCTCTCAAAAATAGATACTCCTCCATGGTATGTGATTGATGGAAGGCACCCGAGGATTCGGTTAGCCATGGCTTGTGTTAGCAAGGTTGGGAGGAGTATCAAATATTTTATGCAATCTCTATATGCTTTCAAAAACCTAAAAGCTCTAGCACATGATTTAATCCCTGCTTCCCTCTGCGAAGGGCCTTTCTTTTACTTTTATGTTGAGTCAGTTTTCCTATTCTTTCTGTCTTCCACAAGCAAACACTAGTGTCAACTTTGTTACAACATGCGTTATATGCAATGTATTGGACTTGTTATACTACTTTGTGTTGACAATATCCATGAGATAAATATGTTGAAAGTTGAAGCAAATGCTGAAACTAAATTCTTCCTTTGTGTTGATTAAATACCTTTTGTTAGAAACTATTGCTTTATGAGTTAACACTTATGCAAAACTGTTTGATGCTTGTCTCGAAAGTACTATTCATGAAAACGTTTAGCTTGTGTGATTCATTGTTTACTCATTATCTATTTGTAGCAAATTATAGACCATTGACTTGGATCACTTCATTCATTTACATGTGCCTTGCAATATTATATGATCAAGATTATGATAGTAGCATGTCACCTCAAAAATTTTTGTTTTTATCGTTTACCTACTCGAGGACGAGTAGGAACTAAGCTTGGGGATGCTGATACGTCTCAAACGTATCTATAATTTTTGATGTTCCATGCTTGTTTTATACCAATTGCTACATGTTTTGCATCTACTTTATATCACTTTTATACATTTTTTGGGACTAACCTATTAACAAGATGCCGAAGTGCCAGTTCCTGTTTTCTGCTGTTTTTGTATTCCAGAAAAGCTAGTCTGGAAATATTCTCGGAATTGGACGAAACTACACGGGGGTCCTATTTTTCCAGAACACGCCTGACGGAGCGAAGGAGCAGCAGAGGAGGGCCACCAGGGCCCCACACGCCACCAGGGCGCGGGCCCCCCTCTGCCGCGCCCTGGGTGGTGTGGGCCCCTCGGGGGTCCGCAGCCGCCGCCCTTTCGCCTACTTATTCCCCCCGACGCGAAAACCCTAAGTACCTGAGCAAATATCCACGAAAAGTTCCAGAGACGCCGCCGTCGTCAACCCTAGCTCGGGAGGGTTCAGAACCTCTTCCCGGCACCCTGCCGGAGAGGGGAATCGTCACCGGAGGCTTCTACATCGCCATGCCTGCCTCCGGAGTGATGCGTGAGTAGTTCATCCTTGGACTACGGGTCCATAGCAGTAGCTAGATGGTTGTCTCTCCACTTTGTGCCATCATGTTTAGATCTTGTGAGCTGCCCTACATGATCAAGATCATATTATTGTAATGCTACATGTTGTGTTTGCTGGGATCCGATGAATATTGAATATTATGTCAAGTTGATTATCAATCTATCTTATATGTTATTTAAGATCTTGCATGCTTTCCGTTACTCGTAGATGCTTTGGCCAAGTAGATGCTTGTAACTCCAAGAGAGAGTATTTATGCTAGATAGTGGGTTCATGTCTCCGTTTAACCTGGGACAGTGACAGAAAGTTCTAAGGTTGTGGATGTGCTGTTGCCACTAGGGATAACCTAACGATGCTATGTCCACGGGCATATGTGTTTGTTTACATTACGCACTTTACTTAATGCAATTATCCGTTGCTTGCAACTTAATACCAACGGGGGACTCGGATGACAACCCGGCGGTGGATTATTAGTCATAGATGCTGTTGGATAACGATCTATGTATTATGTCGTAATGCCCAATTAAATATCATAGTAGTCAACATGTCATGTATATGCATTGTCATGCGCTCACTATTCGTCAATTGCCCAGCTGTAATTTGTTCACCCAACATGTTAGTTATCTTTTATGGAGAGACACCACTAGTGAACTGTGGACCCCGGTCCATTCTTTTACACTGATTAAACAACCACAAACTGCAAACTGTTCCTTTTTCATTCTCTGCAATTTAATACTCATTTTCCACACCATACGTTTAATCCTTTGTTTTCAGCAAGCCAGTGAGATTGACAACCTCACTGTTTCGTTGGGGCAAAGTAGTTTGATTGTGTTGTGTGCAGATTCCACGTCAACAGTCCAGACTCCCGACAGCTATTTTTCTGGCGCCGTTGACAACCTTCTGAAGAGTTGCTGCTCCTACTGGTTCGATAACCTTGGTTTCTTTCTGAGGGAAAACTTGCTGCTGACTACATCATACCTTCCTCTTGGTACATATTTGTTTACTTGTATGTATGCAGCCCCCGAGTGTATCGAGTGGGGTTTATGAAAAACACTTTACATAGATCATGAATTACACAGCCCCCGAGTGCTCGAGTGAGGCTATGAATTTTATGAGAGTTGAAGCTTCAACTTATGCCTGCAGGCTCAGCCCCCGAGTGATTGATTGGGGTTGAGCAACTTTTTCCTTTGTGTTTAGTGTTATGATCCAGCCCCCGAGTATTCGAGTGTGGCTTGAGTATTATGTTTGAAGGAGCGAAAGCTTTTATGTTATGAGGCGGCTCAGCCCCCGAGCATACGGGTGAGGCTAAGTTTGTGCTGATAATTTATGCGAGTAGTAAGCATGAAAAATATGAGGAATTTATTGACTATATTCCATTTATGAATGTTAGGCTGCAGGCCGCCTCATTAAAAACCTTCCAGCCACCTTTGGTACCCTGGTAAGGAAAAGAGCGCATCTGAAACCTGCAGCCATCCAACATATGAGCCTATTACATTATGCGACTGAGCAATCTAAGCATAGAAACGGCGCAGCTGCGCAACGTTCCAAGGATTGTGGGAGAGTTCGCCGGTCTTCGCGTGCTTCAGTCTGTATGCACCACCACCAATGACCTCGGTGATGATGAAGGGTCCTTCCCATGGAGAAGCAAGTTTATGCACCTTCTTTTGCTTCAGTCGACCGATGGAGCCTCGGGTGCGGAAGTCGCGAGTTGGCGTGGATCCGTCAAGTCCTGCACACCAAGCTTGTTGACGAAAAAATTGAACGAACCAACGGTTAAACCCAGACCTGACTCGAGATCGGAGAAGGCCTCCTGGAATCCTGGCGAGTGTGGCTCGAAATCCATCAGAGGATCCGATGCGCTTTTTGCGGGTGAAGCTGGCGTGTCGCCGTTTTTCGAGTGAGCCGGCGAGTTGCCGTATGCCGCCTGAGTCGGCGAGTTCTGGTTTGTCGATGCAGCCGGCGAGTTGCCGTTTGAAGATCCGATCGGCGAGTCGCCGTTTTCCGATGGAACCGAAGAAAACCGCGAGTCCAGCACTATTCTTTCCCACAGACGGCGCCAATTGACGAGGTGTACCCTCATCAAATCCCATGGTTAAGAACCTAGGGTTGAGATTATGGGGAGAGAACGTGGTAGTACTGGTAGTTTCGTCGGCTGACAAGCAGAGGCAAAGATTTACCCAGGTTCAGGCCCCTCGGGTGGAGGTAAAGACCCTACTTCCTGCTTGTCTGTTATTGATCGTTGGAGATTATGAGGTTACAAGGTGGCTCCGGCGAGATGACGATCTCGCAAGAGCTTTGGTGGTTCGAGTATGGTTTAGTCCTAGATCGACACCCCTCCCAGCCTTTAAATAGGCTGGGTCTCGGGAGTTTGTAACCGACCTAGTTTACAATAAGGAAAGTCTAAACCGACTACGCCTATGTCTAGTCTTGGAGGGTACTCCATCTTCTTGGGCCTCTTGTCTTGGGCTTTGAGTAGGCTCTTCGATACTGGGCCTTAGTCGTTACGTGCACCAGGTACCCTCATGATAGGGTACCCGATATGTATACCCATGTCAGCATCTCAGACCGTTTTGGGGGCGGGCCTTTGGGGCGCCGCTGTGGGCGGGCTCCAAAACTTGGGCGGATATGTGTCCGGCACCCCCCATGGCCTCAATTGGGGGTGCCGGACACCGATTTGGAGGCCCCCGGTGGAGATGCTCTAACCGCCGCTCATCTCCTCCGCCGTCGTTCAACAATCGACGGGACCTCACCTCCTCTGCTTGCCGCTCCGGTAGTGGGAGGCGATGGCGACCTCGGACATGTGCTCGGCGTTGTAGTTAGGTCACTAAAGTGAGGTTTGGTCAATCAGCAGTGACGTTTTGATGTCTATAACTGCGATGTGTGGAACAAGAATAAGGTTTCCCACTCCTCGTCTACCTCGTCCGTGGCGATCTCGCTGGTGGCGTTGAGGAGGATGGGGAAACGATTGGTCGCTACTCTCTCTTGGAGTGGTATATCTTGTGTATATACGTGTTGCAGATTTGGTGTTTGAAGATTTTGATCTATTTGAGGGTTTAATGGTGACGACTTTGGCTTTGGAGCGCTGACTTCTCGGTTATCATCAACAAAGTCAGGCCGACTCCGGTAGGGGAGCAATGACAACGGATTTAGTGGCTCGCTCTAACGGTGGTAGTGGTCGTTAGGTGGTCCAAAGACCCGATGTAATTTTCATTATGTTTCTTATCTCTGTCAAGCTTTTACAATAAATATGGATCTTTCTCACAAAAAAGACCAGCTAGTTCAATACCAGTGGCAGAGCTAGGGAGACCAGCATGGGCCCTGGCCCCCCCTATGCCATGGATTAGCAAGATTTTTTTACTACATAATGCTACTTTTGATACCATTTTAGGAGAAAAACACCTTGTTTGCCCCCCCCCCTAATGAAGAATTAGCATGTCCGGCCCCCCATGATGTCCAATCCAGCCTCCGCCCCTGTTCAATACGGATACTGTATTCAACTATTCTTATTCAGCGGTTATATGTTATGCATGCTTATGACTCTTCCGATTTATATTGAGAATCAGATTAGCGTACCAAGCTAATGATATTGAGAAGAAAGTTGGAGTACATATCAAAAACCACAACTTTGGAATAAGAGTTCAAGAAAACCACGAAAAAAATGTATGTAGGTGTGGAGTAGCATTTTCCCTAATCGTATGCCACGGACAGAGCGGGAGGGCGGATAGTGAGGCCGGGGAAGAGGATGGACTACCCTAAGCATTGGCAACTTTTGGAGCAGCAGCAGCTCCGAAGAGTGACACCACATGCCGACATGGTGGACATGGCCAGGTTGGACATACGTTCCTGGGTGGCGCTTTGTCGACTCGCGACGATAGAGTGTAGGCGGATGTCGCGACGACGTGGTTAAATTGGCAGATGACATATCTGCCAAGCTATAGTGCCCACTGAAGGGCGGGAACTTTTAAATGCATCTAGAATCCCAATGATTTTTGATCATTTATGGCAAGGAAATTAAAGAACTTACCTGTTGTTAACTGTTTCAAGTTTTACTTGATTTTTTTGAATTTTAAGACAGTCGTATCTGCCACCCGATTAGATAGAAAGAATGTTTATGTACATAGAGTTTTTCCGATGCAGAAAATTAAAACAGGCTAAGTAACTAAGACTAATCTCCTGGGTCTAAGCCATGAGCAAGCGCCCGCTGCTTTATCTCCTCCCAAACAAGGTGTGCCACAGCGGTTGGTTGCATCGCGACATTTCTGAAAACTCGCCTATTTCTCTCTTTCCAAATTCCCCACATGGAGTAGATGAAAGCACCACTTGCTTCCCTCCTCTTCTCCTTCGAGATTCCGGCCATCATTTTGTCCCACCAAGCATCGATGTTGTGGCCAAGTGCCGGAGGGGCCAGGCCAATGTTGCCGTTCCATCCAAAAATCTGCTATCGAACCAACGTGGAGAAGCTGCAGCCAAGAAGGAGGTGGTGCACCGTTTCCGGATGAACCCAGCACAGCTTGCATATTGGATCATGCGGCCAGCCTCGAATTGCTAGATTATCCGCCGTGAGGATCTTGCCATGAATGGCCAACCATGCAAAGAAACGACATTTGGGCTCCGTCTTTGCCTTCCAAATCTTCGCAGCTCGGAAAGGTGGGCAAGCTCCTTGAAACTGACAAAGGTAGGCCGAGGCCGCCATGTACTCCCCGTTCGCCGTCCATCTCCAAGCAATCGCGTCCGGCTGGGGAAGTAGCAGCACTCCCCGAATGATGTCCCAAGGCGAGATGAACTGCTGCAATTGCGCTTGGGTGGTGATGCGAAACAACGCCTTAATCCAATTCGTGGCTTGTAGCTCCTTTTGGACAGTTCTGAACTTGCGTGTTGTGATGGCATAAAGCTCCGAGAATTGGTTCTTGAGTGCACCACCCGCCGTCCAACGGTCATGCCAAAACAAACACTTGGCACCATCGCCGATGGTAACGTCGATGAATGCCCGGAATAGCTCCATATCCGTCTTGTCGCAAGGCAGCTGCATCCCGTGCCATGGCCGTTCCTGCTCCTTCCAAGAGAACCATGGCCACCTTAGTCGCAGAGCCCTCCCAAACTTCTCAACGTGGAAAACTCCCAGCCCGCCCAGCTTCTTTGGGCGGCAAACCGTGCCCCAATTGACGAGGGGATGCGGCCGTGCACCGGGCGCAGCCCCCGGCTTCATCCATAGGAAGGCCCGCTTGATCTTGTCGATTCTGCGGATGATCCACTTGGGTAACTTTATTACGGCGAGGTGATAGATGACGGTGGCTGTCAACACAGCCCGGCACAAGAGAACCCTGCCAGCTCTCATAAAATGCTTGCCCCACCACCCGGCCAGCTTAGCCCCAAGCTTGTCTAACAATGGCTGGAAGTGGACTGCCTTCAACCTCGAGTGGTGCAGGGGGAGGCCGAGGTAAACGCATGGGAAGGACCCCCTTTTCGCAGGAAAAACTTGCAACGCCACCACCACTTGAGCTTCCGTGCATTGAATCGGGAAGACCTCCGACTTTGCAAGGTTTGTGCGCTGATGCATGTAAAATGCATACATGAACTTTGCATTATTTTACTTATATTCCAGTCATATTTGCATCATATAAGGGTTATATCACTGTTTTATAATGATTTTTGGAATATTTCATGATTTTCCTATTTTTATGGAATTAACCCTGCGCAGGCAGAAAACCCTATTTTCCATATTTTAATGTTTCAGGGACCCAAACGACGTCCAAATGACCTGGAAATTTACGAGCATCAGTTTTTGGAAGGAAGAAGACTTGGGAGCGAAGGAAACGAACAAGCGGAGGCCCGAGGACCAAAAGAGGGTGGCCCATGCGGCCAAGGAATCTGGCCGCGTGAGACCCACCATCTGGAGCCTCGAGGCTCCGTTGCCGTCGATCTTTTTGCCCACGACTCCATCTTGACCTAAAACCGACTATAAAAATAGTCCTCGACGCCCTTCGGAAGAGAGCGCCGCAGAAACACAGAAACCACGAAACAGAGACCTAGAGTTGCAGATTGGAGGGGGAAAACTCCGGCGGGGCGCTGCCGGCGTGGTCTCCATCTTCTCCAACGACTTCTCCACCGTCTCCATGATGAAGAGGAAGTAGTCCACCTCTGGACTATGGGTTTGTGGAAGTAACTTATGTATCTCTCTCTCTCTTGAGCTTCACTAATTAGTACCGTATGAGCTGCTGAACATGATTACGGTCATCTATGTAATACCTTTGTGGTGAATCTTTTTATAAGTTAATATATGTTTGAGATTGCAATGGTTTTGTTTCAGTTATGAAAGTAGATGCAGATTATGTACCCCGTTCTTATTTACTTGTCATGAGCAAGCATGTTTATGAGAGCGTGTGAGAGGGAACGTGTGCATTAGTTGGAGTAACGGGGGTGGCTAGTGCAGTGAACGTGAGAGAAAGTTCTGCGATCCACTTGGGTATCTCTACCTTACTTTGTTGCCTCACTAGGGATAAAAAGAAATACCATGCTACCGGAGATGTGGGTGTGACCATTGCCACTACTCCATGACTAGATCTAGCATGTTCTTATTTTAACTTCATGTCATGATACTTATTGCTATACTCTGAGTTATCTTAATTACTGAGGTGTTATAATTTAGTTCGCATCTTGGTGGAGTATAAGAGAGACTAATAACCAAAAGGTCTCTATGTTAGGACGTGATGCCCATATAATTATAACTTGTCATTAAACTGTTGTGTTGCAATCTCATATGTCAACTCTAGTGTTCCATTGTCTACCACTTTATTAAAGAGAGAGTGCATTTGTGAAACCATGAACCCCGGTCCATTTTTAATCATAAGAAACACCTTTCCAACCACTTTTACCACTTTACCATTTTCTGCCATTTAAAAATCTGAAAATAAAAAAACACTTTTACATCTTGCATTCATCATATAAAACCCAAAAATATCATTTATCATTGCTACCACCATCCTTGCATATTTATTTACCACCATTGCATATTTATTTCTTGTTTGCATTGCATATTATCTTGCTATCATTCTCACACCTTGTGCTTGACAACCACTAGGTGAGGTCGAGGACCAAAACATTTACTTTGTTTTATAGGTAACCAAAAGAAGGATAGGAAAGATAAATCTTCACTACTGATTCCCCGAGAGTTCGATATTAAACCCTCGAGTCACCCCTCGTGGGGAAAACACGTCTTCCACTTACTACACACTCTGCACTTGGAGTCTCAACCTAACCCATATTCTTTTGACGCAGGTAACTACGTCATCGGGTATCATGCGCAGCCCGCTCGCCCGCCCAAAAGCGTCCAGCAACGCGCAGACCACTCGCATATCCTGCTTCTCGGGCCCAACGAAAATACCCGCGTCGTCGGCGTACAGCGAAACGGTGAACCTTACTGTTTAGCCCTGATCGGTTGCAGCATGCCCGTCTCCGTGGCGAGACGGAAGAGGTGATGCAGCGGGTCGATTGCCAGAATGAAGAGCATTGGCGATAACGGATCGCCCTGACGAAGCCCGCGTGTGTGCTGGATGGCCGGGCCTGGCTTCCCATTGAGCAGCACCTCGGAGGATGCCGAGGATAGCAGCAGACAAATCCATCTTCGCCATCTGGGGCCGAAACCGAGGTGGTCCAGCAAGTCCAGGAGGTACGGCCAACTCACCGTGTCGAAAGCCTTTGCAATATCCAGCTTAAGGAAGAATCCCGGTGTTTTGTCCTTGTGCATTTGCTTGATCAAACCTTGAACGTGCAGAAAATTGTCCTGAATGCATATTTTCTTTATGAAAGCAGATTGACTAGGAGAAACAAGCTCAGGAAGTAGTGGAGCCAATCTAGTGGCCAGCAACTTGGAGAAAATCTTGGAGAAGCTATGAATCAGACTTATTGGGCGGTAGTCCGCGATCGTCCCCGCCTCCGTCTTTTTTGGCAGCAGGACGATGTTGGCCTTGTTGAGGATGCCGAACCCCACACCACCACCCTCGGTGAGAGCCTTCATGGCCTCGAGCAAATCAACACTGATTAGGTCCCAACAAGATCGAAAAAATCGCCCAATAAAACCGTCCGGGCCTGGCGCCTTTTCAGCCGGTAAAGCAAAAACTGCAACCCGTAGTTCATCCATGTCAATTGGCTCATCAAGGTGTGTGAGGTCTCTGCGAAAATAGCCCAGCACCTCCCAGTTGAAAGAAGTGGAATGAGGCTCAGCCGTGCCCAAGAATTGCTTGTAGTGATCTTCCAAAGCCTTCTCCTTCACAGCATGTGTGACCGCTAGCCCCCCCCCCCCCCCCCCCCCCAAGGGTGTGGCAAGTGTTTGAATGAAGTTTTTTCGCCGCCTTCCGTTTGCCCGAAGGTGGAACAGCCTAGTGTTTGCATCTCCCATCTTGATCACCGAGAGGCGAGCTCTCTGACGAATTCTAATCTTGTTGATGGAGGCAATTCCCAGGATCTTTGCCCTCAAGCTAACACGAAGCCCCCTCTCTGCAGTCGACAAAGGCCTAGCCTCCTCTGCCACATCCAACCTCCCTATTATCTCACGAGCAATAGCCATCTGTAGGCGAAGGTTGCCAAAGGTCTTTCTATGCCATTTTTTCAGCGCCATGGCAGTGCGTTCGAGCTTGGCATGAAACCTGGACCTGCAAAATTTTGTAGAGTGTGGCGCATCGTGAGTTGTAATTTATTTTTTCTTGAGCTATAGGTTCGCCAAGAGGGAACTTGGCAAGGTTGCGGAAAAATACCCATTGCCAAAGAGAGACATACTCCCTCCGTTCCACAATATAAGATGTTTTAGCCATTTTCTATATTCACATGTATTTAGACATGTGTTTAGTAAACTAAAATATGTGTAATTCTTAAAACATCTTATATTGTGGAACGGCACGGCATCCGGGAAGACATCGCCTTATGGCGCTCCGCCGGCCGCGTGCTGGCGATCTGAGCTAGCCTGCTTCTTTGTTCCTCTTAGGCGTCGAGTTGGGCGTTCCGCTGGCCAGGCCTGTCTGGTGCAGCTTCAGCTGCTTGTAGCTGTCCGTTGGCACACACTTTGTGGCATCAACACGCTGTACTCTCCTTTCTACCTTAATAAAGATCGGCCGGGGACAATTGCCTGGCGGCTTAGAAAATTGGCGATAAAAACAAAAGAAGATATCTTTTTAAATGAGAATAAGTCATCTGTTTGGACATAGATCATCCGGGAGTATATGCATGTGTATGTGAGTGTCAGTGTCTGTCTATACTATTTTTCGCAAAGAAAAATCGAACATCCGGGAGTGATCTAGTAGGTCTTGATGAATAAGGATGTGTTAATTAGTTGGCAATCTTTATTGCTCCGATGGGTAGTATGTGATCCGGAGCACACATGGGAGTTCAATTTTGCAGTTCATTTCATGGGAGCCTCCGATTTTACTGGAGATATCCCAATTAAAAGTCGTCATGGCATGAAAAATGCAGCGTCATCGTGTCAAGGGTCAGCAAGACTTTTCCACTACAAATGAGCTAGGAGTTGTTGCCGGGCATACGCTAAAAAGGGGTTATCCGTGATCACCATGGAAGCTTCGTTGCTGGAGCTGCCCATTTTCTACCCCATGTTGCCGACGTTGAAGCTGCTGAGTTGCTTGCGTGCCGGCGGGCGATTCTCCTGGCAAAGGAAGTACAGGTGCAGAAGGTGCTGGTAGAGCTGGATTGTGCAAGTGCTATGGCAAAGCTTACTAGGGTGGACAAGGATCGATCCATCTACGGTCCGTTGATATAAGAAATCAAGTCTATCCTGATGAGTTTTCAAGACTCCTCGGTGAAAGCGATTAGGCGTTCGGCGAATGAAGCGGCACACGTTTTAGCAAAACATAGCTGCGTGAATAATTTGTGTAAGGCATGGAGATGTGTTCCACCGGTGATTGTTGTAAACAGGCTGAACCTGGACCTGTCGTTGATCTAAATAACACGCAGCTTTTAAATCTAAAAAAAACATGCGGAAAGTGTTTTCCCTCCCGAGTTCGAGTGATCCATTTATTTTATAATATTCAAAATCATATCTACCGGTTGAAGAAAAATCTGGATAGACCCAATCTTATATCTATAAGCATGCAAAAATTATTTGTATTATGAGATAAAAAAAGGGCAAATTCTGATAAGATATGGAGATGTGAAAATACGCATACTATACTTTTATCATTTTTGTGTAATTTAGAATACAAAGTATTTAAAATTAATGTTTACAAGTTTGTGGGATACACCCATGGCTGCATCTAGAATTTTTCAATTTCTTTTACTTATAAATATAATTTTTAAAAATAACAGGATCACTCGAACTGGGAGCAGTAAATATCCACTCATCAACATGCCTTCTCAGTTCTCCGTTTTCAAATTGTCCTGTGCCACTGAAGAGATGCTGTAGCCAGGGCGGAGCTTAGCCGGGGCAAAACAACTTCTGTACCAGATAAGCAGGAACTCTGGGAGATTCTAAAAGAAATGAGAACAAATGCCTCTCCAGGTCCAGACGGCTTCAATGTGGGCTTCTACAAAACAGCATGGAGCTGGATTGGTGATGATGTCACCCAGTTGGTAAGGAATTTTTACACTACAGGTGTTCTGCCTCCTCGTCTTAATGAAACTCATATTGCTCTTGTCCCCAAAAAAACTATTTGTCAATTGCCTTCAGATTTTAGACCTATAAGCCTTTGTAATGTTGTCTACAAGATTATTGCTAAATCCTTGGCTAATAGGTTGAAGCCTCATTTGCCAGACTACATCCATCCTTCCAACATGCATTCATTAAAGGTAGACGTATAAGTAATAACATTATAGTAGCACAAGAAATTGCTCACTCTTTCTCCTTAAAATCCTACACTGGCAATGACTTCATGCTTAAAATCGATCTTGCAAAAGCTTTTGACAGAATTGAGTGGAATTTCATTGCATCGGCTCTTGTTCGTAAAGGGTTGCATAGCCATTTCATTAATCTTATACATGCTTGCATTTCTTCTCCCACTTTTTCTGTGATCATAAATGGCCAACCTTTTGGACGTTTCAAAAGCTCTCGGGGTATAAGACAAGGTTGCCCTTTGTCCCCGTCTCTTTTTGTCCTTGCAATCAACGAGCTCTCACTCGCTCTACAGGATGCACTACAAGCCAATCAGCTCTCAGGTATAAATTTAGGTCCAAACTGCCCTCCTATCCACTCTTTAATGTTTGCTGATGACTTGTTGGTATGTGGAAAAGCTAATACGCAGGAAGTCCAGACTATTTCTCAAATTTTACAGCAATTTTGCCACCTTTCAGGGCAGCTCCCCAACTGGAATAAATCAGCCATTATGTTTAGTACACATGTTTCTTTGCAGGAAAAACAGGATATCAAGAACTTATTTCCAGTGCCAGATATGGATAACTCCTTCACCCACTTGGGCCATCCTCTTATTCTTCCGGCCAAGGATAGAGCTACAGCTTATAATTTTGTGTATGACAAATTTAAGTCTAAGCTCTCTACTTACAAAGCTAATAGACTATCACATGCAGCTAGATTGACCTTGATCAAATCTGTATTCTCTTCGATTCCAGTCTATTACATGTCCAACATTTTGTTTTCTAAGAAATTTCTTGCTAGGCTCACGGCTATCATCAGAAATTTCTGGTGGACAGGTGTTAAAGATGACTCTACTACAAGGACTCTATGTTTGAGAGCATGGGCAGACATATGCACAGAAAAGAAGATAGGAGGCCTCGGAATTAGAAATCTACAAGCTATCAACCAAAGTTTAATTCTCTCTTCAGCTTGGAGAATTGCTAAGGAACCCAACAGTAATTTGGCTCTTATCCTCAAGTCAAAGTACCATGCAGATACCTCATTCTGGAGAGCAAAAACCAACATGTCCAAGTCAGCCTTCTGGTCAGCAATACTCAAGGTGAGACATCTACTGACCTCTGCATGTTTTTATCAACTTGTGGATGGCAGTTCCTCCATTTGGAGCTCTCCGTGGTTCTCTAAATGGCAAGATATCTATGACAATTTGAATATACAACAGCCACCTTACTCCTATCCAGCAGTGGTAAAAGATCTGTGGTTTAACAATCAAAAGGCCTGGAATAGCCAGCTAGTTAATACCTTGTTTACCCCTGAAACTGCTGCTACCATCTTGCAAACTCCTATAGTCGCATCTCCAGGCCATGATTTGCTTGTATGGAAGCTAACCCCTGCAGGTGAATTCTCAACCAAAAGTGCCTACAAGCATTGTTATAAAAATCTTGAGCTCCCTATTAATCAAAGACCCAAGCTAGTACCACAACAGGTAATTGCTCTTCTCAATCAGGTTTGGGCAGAAAAATCGATGCTACCCAGGGTTCAAACTTTTGCTTGGAGACTTCTTCGGCGAGCCCTAGCTACGGGTAAAAGAGCAGGTAAGTATTCAAAACATATAAAATCTGAATGCTCCAGGTGTGGTGTGGAAGAAGATGAAATGCACATGTTCTTCTTATGTCACTTCTCCAAAGCGGTTTGGTTTTCACATCCTTGGTACATCAGAACAGAATTATTAGCTGCCACACATCAAACTATACCCGATATGATACAGTGTTTGCTTTCCTCTAATCACCCTCACATTTCAACTATTAATCTCTATACTTTTCTCTGGTGTTTATGGAAAGTGAGAAATGACCATCTTTTCAATCGCAAGAACATTAAGCCAGAGCAAGTTTTTGTTTTGTACAATGCTATTATGCAGGACACTTCACTGATGAAGAAGTTGCAGGTTCAGGATTCGACTTCGAAAGGAGATCAGGGTCAGCCGGATCAGCTGCATCTTCCTAAGGTTGTTACTTCTCAGTCTATAATCGAATTTTCAGGTACACAAATTTACTCAGATGCGGCATGGTCGCTGGAGCCAGGACAAGCTGCAGCAGCGGCAGGCATAGGTGTCTTTCTACAATTATCAGGGAACCAGACCGGCCATCTATCCATCTCTGCGGTGTCACCACCAGTAACATCAGCTCTACAGGCAGAAGCTTATGGATTGCTGTTGGCAGTGAAGATTGCGGCTCAACTACATGTGCAAGACCCGATCTTTTTGACAGACTCTGCCGTGCTTGCCTCGGCTGTTGTTGAACCTGATGTTACTAAAGCAGGTCCGTGGGCTATTCGGCCAATCTTAGCTGCTATCTAGACGACAACTTCATTCCAGCCACGCAGAGTAGCCAAGGTGCACAGGAGTCTGAATTTCAAGGCACACCATCAGGCGAGACTAGCTGTCAAACTGCAGAGCAAACCCTTTAGCTCTACGTGCATGCATTCAAATCAAGGTTTAGGTACAAATCTGGAACAATGCCCTACATGTAATGTGCTATCAGCAATGAGTGCCCAACCACTCAAGCTGCTGTTTGTAAGATGTGCTTAGCGCCTTATCAATAAATTCTTGTGCTAAAAAAAAAAAAAAAAAAAAAAACCTGGTTGTCGCTCACCCAGCTTAGGAAATTTCTCTGCAAAATTTTAGCCCATTAACAGCCCATTTACTCTCATTTAATCTGTTGGCCCGCCTAGCTCTACTGACCAAGCCCCGCTGCCTACACCAAAAGTAGAATGCATCAACACTTCAACGGCTAGCACGTAGCTTTGCTCATCTTATTTTCGACCATTGTCCCAGAGAAAGTAATTTTGCTGCTCATACTATGGCATGTAATGCAGAGGGACCTCAGTCATCTGTTTGGCGTGAGGATCCACCTAGTTTTCTTATTAGCCGCTTGGCAAACGATGTAAGCATGTTCTCAAATTTATAAAGTTGCCCTGATGGTTTCCCTCAAAAAATTAAAATAACGGCTAGCACGGATTTGCGAGGGCAGTATAAGTGTCGAGTGTTATAAAAAATAAATAGTCTTTTCAAATTACGCCAACCATCCTAGCAGAAAATAGTCTGAACGACCGCCATCAGCCGAGCACATTCTGAATCCATACGGTCATGTTGGCTTGCAGGTAGGTTGAATGCCCACATGTATATCCAATATGTAGATTTGTTGACAACCTGCGAAAACGAGGAACTTCTGTTTTGTTAAAAACAATATCGTTACGATAATTTCAAATTGTCCAAAGAAAAGCCGACACGCATATACGTATTCCTTTCGTTATATTATCCACCTCATTTAACCAGAGACATACTTAAAACGTTAGTTGGAGGAGTAACGTCGAAAGTAAAAGTCTCCAAATATTTCTAACAAAATGGCAAGATATAAATAAATGTTGTACGGACTCATCCATATAACAAAAACACACCGGCAACCAAGTCTAGCCAACTACCATGCCCCTACTCTTCATTTGATCGATCTACGCTCTCGCTCATGGTAAATGCGCGAGAAACACTGCCAACCAAGTCTAGCCAGCTTATTTCTTCCTCATCTGCCTAAGCATCAAACACTGCAAGTTTACTTCACTTTAACTAACCCATCATCTCCGGTTACCTTTTGCCACTAGTGGACACATGTCCTTCTGTCCCGGCCCGTGAGGGCCTTTAGTCCCGGTTAGCCAACCGGGACAGGCCAAGCGGGACTAAAGGCCCAACCTTTAGTCCCGGGCCTGTTACCAGCCGCGACTAAAGGCCTTTCACGTGGCCGCGATACAGGGATTGGGCTGGAGGATCTTTAGTCCCGGCTGGTAATACCATCCGGGACTAAATTTTTTTTTCCAACATTTGTTTTTCATCCGGGCTCTAATTAGAGGCGCCTCTAACTAAGCAATGCTCTCGTAATCCTAGCGCCTCTAATTTCTTTTTTCTAATTGTTTGACTCGTTACTCTCTCACTTAGACCATTTTTAACACTAATTACACTTAAACTTTAGTCAAATTCTAGTCTTGTTCAAACTTCCCGATCGATCACCCATCCTCACACTACTCCACCCTCAGCACGCTTAACTTCTCTGTTCCTTCCTGCTGTGGTACCGCGAATCTGATTGTACCTTGTTGTCAATACTACCATATCAATCCTATTAACTCTTATATCATTGTGTCACATGTCTGTATTTTCTGAAACCAAAAACAATTATTTAAGTAAAGAATAATGAATAAGTAATAATAATATTGAATTCCAATGAAAATAAAATAAGTAATAAAACTATTTTATTCATTTATTGCAATTTATTCATATAATATGGCATAATTAATATCTTTAAATCTGTAAATCGCAATTGGACAAATAATATATCCATTATTATCAGAAAAATGTGAGGAATCTGTAAATCGCAATTGGACAAATAATATATCTTTAAATCCAAATATGAAATAATTTAGTTTTTCAATATTTTATTCATTTTTTGTTATTATTATCATATAATATGGTATATAATATAACTTTAAATCTATAAATCGCAATTGGACAAGTAATATATATGAATCGATCAAAAAAATGATAGGAATCTAAATATTGTGTCCATATCATCTTTTGCATAAATATTAATGATTAATTAATAATAATTATTAATTCATTTTTTTGTTATTTATAGAGAAAATCATATTATTATTTTTGAATTCCAAACCTATGTTAACATAAACATTAATGATTAAGTACTAATAGTTTTGAATTAAAATAACAAGAAAATAATATGGATAAATTCATATATTTAAATCCGTAAATCAAAATTTGACAAATAATATGTATAAATCGATCAAAAAAAATATTAAGTAAGATTTATGATTAAGTAATAATAATTATTAATTCTTTTTTGCATAAATATTACTTCAAATTATTAATTCAAAAATTAATTCATTTTTTGCATAAATATTGCTTTAAATTATTTTTTGCATAAGTAAGATTAATGATTAAGTACTAATAGTTTTGAATTCAAATAACAAAAAAATTAATTTTACATTATTATTGTCATTTTCAATTTAATATGGAAACATTCATATCTTTAAACCGATAAATCGAAATTCGACAAATAATATGTATGAATCGATCAGATAAATGATAGGAATCTAAATATTGTGTCCATATCATCTTTTGCATAAATATTACTGATTAAGTAATAATAATTATTAATTCATTTTTTTGTTATTTGTAGTGAAAAATCATATTATTATTTTTAATGCCAAACCTATGTTAAAATAAACATTAATGATTAAGTACTAATAGTTTTGAATTCAAATAACAAAAAATTAATTTTACATTATTATTGTCATTTTCAATTTAATATGGAAATATTCATATCTTTAAACCGGCTGCTAGCTGCAACCTTCGTTCTAGGCTCTTCTTTCCCCCATTGCCCGATATATATAAACACCGGCTGCTAGCTGCATCTTCCGTATAGTGCCTCCCTACTTCCTATTCCTCATCAAGCGAAAGAGAAAGCAATGGCCGCCGTCTCCCGTCTGAACCCCGTAGCCTCGCCATTCATTCCGGTGGCACTCCTCCCCGCTATATGCTACCCGTAACCCCGTAGTTCGAATTCAAATAACAAAAAATTAATTTTACATTATTATTGTCATTTTCAATTTAATATGGAAATATTCATATCTTTAAACCGGCTGCTAGCTGCAACCTTCGTTCTAGGCTCTTCTTTCCCCCATTGCCCGATATATATAAACACCGGCTGCTAGCTGCATCTTCCGTATAGTGCCTCCCTACTTCCTATTCCTCATCAAGCGAAAGAGAAAGCAATGGCCGCCGTCTTCCGTCTGAACCCCATAGCCTCGCCATTCATTCCGGTGGCACTCCTCCCCGCTATATGCTACCCCGTAACCCCGTAGTTTTGAATTCAAATAACAAAAAATTAATTTTACATTATTATTGTCATTTTCAATTTAATATGGAAATATTCATATCTTTAAACCGGCTGCTAGCTGCAACCTTCGTTCTAGGCTGTTCTTTCCCCCATTGCCCGATATATATAAACACCGGCTGCTAGCTGCATCTTCCGTATAGTGCCTCCCTAATTCCTATTCCTCATCAAGCGAAAGAGAAAGCAATGGCCGCCGTCTCCCGTCTGAACCCCGTAGCCTCGCCATTCATTCCGGTGGCACTCCTCCCCGCTATATGCTAACCCGTAACCCCGTAGTTTTGAATTCAAATAACAAAAAAATAATTTTACATTATTATTGTCATTTTCAATTTAATATGAGTCTGGTACTATTGAGGCAACAATATTGAGGTGGATGGAAACCTTTTCAGAGGAAACAATTTGGTTATTTGTGCATATAACATGGTATAGTATTTTCAAATTTTTTATTTCTCAAATTTTGCAACATATTTGTGGTTGGTGCTTTGCAAAAAAACACATTTTTCACACTTGGAAACAATATAGCACATTCAAAAAATGTATTTCTCAAGTTTTGCCCAATTGATTTAAATATAGGAAACAATACGAGGCACCCGGATTGCCCAGTTGATTTAAATATAGCACATTGAGATCGACACATTGAGACATACGATCACATAGCACCGAGACACCTCCTAGCAATCTCGTAGCCTAGGCGAGCGTCCAGAGCGGCATACTTGATGCGATAAAAGCTCAATGAAAACTCTCCCCAACCTAATGGGAGGTTCTCTTCTTCCTCCTTCTTCTTCTCGTCCTCCTTCTTCTTCTTGTTGTTCTTCTTCTTCTTCTCAAGCGTTGTGCCAATAGTAACATTGGCTAGAGTATAGAGACTCGGAAGATTAGGGTACGTTGGGTTAGGGTGAACGGCCCGCTGGAGGTCGACGGCGGACGAAATATGAATTTCGTAAGGCCCCAGCATACGCTGATCGTTGTTGATAGCCGCGCCGCAGAATTTGATGGTTTTGTTCATCAAGAAGTCCTTGAGGGCCTGCGGCAGCCGATCAGCGTGGCAAATATGGAACACCAACGTGTCGGTCGCCGCGGAGAGTTGCAAGACAGCGGCACGCTGCCTCTCCTCGGGTGTGGCGTCGGTGAACTCGCAGTCGAGGCCCACGATCTTCATCGGTGCGGCGTCGAGGTAGCGCCTCTTGACGACGCGGATCCATCTCTCCACGGTTGATGCGCGGAGAGTGACCACGACCTTGAAGTGCATGTCGACGGCGTCGTCCTTGTAGTGGTACACCTCGGATCGAGGTGGGGCGCGAGTGGCTCCATGGCGCGCGGCAGCGATTCGAGAGAGAAGATTAGAGAGAGGAGATGGTGCATTTGGCAAATGGCACTGTAGCTCTCTTATATAGAGCTAGCAGGGGAGATGAGGATGCTGGCTAATTAATCCGGCCGTGTGTTTTTTAACTTCCCAAAAATTCATTAAACATTTGATCAACTTCCAAGACAACGTTTCATTCCCCGGCGCCGTGTGATCAACGACCAGCGCGGGAACCCAAGGGTCCTCGTTTGAACACATTAGTCGCGGGTTGTATGTAGGACCGGGACTAAAGGGTCCTCGTTTGAACGAATTAGCCGCAGACCCCTTTAGTCTCGGTTTGTATCTCAAACCGGGACCTTTGGTTCCTAACGGGCCGCGACTAATGCTTGCCGTACGCTTCGGCGTTTTCGGCGCGACGTGTCTGGACCATTAGTCGCGGCCCAGACCGCGGCCGGGACTAATGGTCCGGACGAAAGGCCTCTTCTCTACCAGTGTGCCATGGTCGTACGCATACCAGCGCTCTTTCTTGAGCACGACAGCACGTAGCTAGCACCCTCCATTGGTGGAGCAGGCAGCACATCTGAACCTGGGGAGTACAACGGAAATGCTAGAGTTCTATGATACGTATCAAAAGGTTGCTACCGTTTTCAGGTTGACATTTCTGTGGCTTAACGGTTGGTCCATCAAGCTGTGTGCCGATCATTGTTTCCTTCTCTACCGACTTCCTGTCAGGTTCATCTCTAATTAGATTTCTAGCACGTACAACCATCAAACCGGAGACCGAAGCAGGCCCGACAAGGCTGGTTTCCACTACTCTGCTACGATGATTGAACCCGACAATGTCACTCTGATTGTTCAATCTCCCTCATCAAGTCTTGTCTATTCTATTATATACTAAAGGGATATTTTACGGTACATCATACTACATATTTTTAGAGCGTAGTATTAAAGTAGATCCAATGGTTAACATTGTTTGGGCCGGATTTGGGCCCAAGGATAACATAGTAATTTAGGATATATTTCTCCTTTTATGCGTTAAATAATTTGCCAGTTCACTTGTCTCCATCTTGTTCCTGGACGCTTTTCTCTGGTCCTTCATCCACGCACAGGGATCTCCAAGGCCGCCAACTGCTTCTTCGCACAAATCAGACCCGGCAGCGTGCGCTAGGTGTCGTGAGGTTTCCGTTTTTGTCTTAATTGATCCCTTCCAAAACCTCTCCCGGATTTAATTTTTACCGCCGGCGTCCTAACCAGACCAGCGGGAGATTGAAAGTTCCACAACTCTGAACTTGCTCCTCCTTGGGCCCCGAGTCTGAATCCATGTCGGCATCGAGGACACCGAGTAAATCAATTGGGGATTGATCTTGTGAGACTGCAGTTCCGAATCGGCCAAAGTCTTCCAATCAGTTTAGCCACAGAACCATGTTTGCGTTAATACAAAATTAAAATAGATTTCCTGATGCACAAGGTCTTGTTCACACAGACAACAAGGAAAAGAGAACAGCGATCCTGCCTGCATCCCTGCCTAATCATGGCCATGGATCTATAGCGGGAGCAATTTCTTGAGTTAAGAACGTCCAATTGTGGAGCTGCGGATCGGCCAGGTCCATCGTGACGGAGGGCCACCGTGTTTGCCTCACACGCATCTCCCGCGTCGACCCGGCGAGCGCTCGCAGCCATGGCGTCCTGGTCGCCTGCATCAGCCCAACATGTCGGTGTTTGCGAGGCGAGTTTCGGCGACGACAAACTGCGGGATTTAAAATAGTGCACTGTCTAAATTACCCCTCATGCAGAAATATACTACTCCGCAAAGGCATAGCCAGGCCCCAGACTACAGGGCTTTGGCCTAGGGCGTGGCCGTAAAATTCTTTGTTACCAAAAGACATCGCCCCCCTCATTTTTGAATGCTCTAGCTTGAAGAATGACACCGTTGGGAAGGCCTTGCTTGGTGCTAGTTGGGTGGGCAAGATTCGTCTTGATGAGCTTTTCACCGTTGCCCATTTCGCTCAATTTGTGGAGCTTTGGAGCCTCACTACAAATGTTCAACTAAACACCGGTGTGTGTGATGAGATCCGTTGGAAGCTCACGGAAAATGGAGAGTATTCGGCCAAGTCCGCCTACAAGATGCAATTTATGGGCACAATTTTTTCCTCCATGAAGAATTCGGTTTGGAGGCCTTGGGCTCCGCCTAAGACGAAGTTCTTCGCTTGGCTTGCAACCCAAAATAGAGTATGGACCGCCGACCGGCTTGCCAAGAGAGGTTGGCCAAATTGTGGGCTATGCCCTTTTTGCAAGCAAACCACGGAGACTCTTGTCCACCTTCTTGTACATTGTCGCTTCACAAGAAGAATTTGGGATCTTGCCAAAGATTGGCTCGGCCTCCTCAACGTCAATACCGGGGATTGGCTCAACCTTAACTTCAATGAATGGTGGCTTTTGATGACAAATGTTGCGCCAAACCGCAAGGCCGTAGCTTCTCTCACCTTGCTTGTCACTTGGGAGGTTTGGAATGAGCGCAACGCTAGGGTGTTTAAGAATAAGAGTGCACCATCTTTGGTGGTGTTAGGCAAAGTAAAAAATGAGGCCCGGTTGTGGGTTTTGGCGGGTGCCAAATGTTTGGGCAACTTAATACCGCGAGAGTAATTGTGTTGTAATATGTTCGGACACCAAAACTTGCATTCTTGCAATCTTCTCCCTTAATTAATATAAGGGGCAAAGCTTTTGCCCCTCGTTTCAAAAAAAAAAAATTATACTATTTGACACTGTTGGTAACTGTAACACTAAGTTGGCCCGGGACTTCGACTCCAGGCTAGCTACGCCACTGCTACTCCGCATCCAGTTGTAGTATTCCACATCCTGTCTGTTAGATCAACAAGAATCGACGACTCAAATTTAACTGATGTACCGTAAAATAACCCTATACTAAAAGTAAAATGAGATAGTTTTTCGAGACACCACGTTAATCCACATCATCTAAATTAATATTAATAGTTAGATCTAAAATATGTGGTTAGGATTTAATGAAATATTATTAGTCACGTAACATGCCTGACACGATAACACATGGATTAGCTACCTTCTGGTACGATAGCTGCAAGAAAAGAAAAAACATGTACCGTTTGCTCCAATAAAAAAAACATATCACGTTCCTTGAACCAAATCATATGTTCCGTTCCTGAAAAAACGTGTCGTACGTGCACACAACACCAACACTTGACGGAGAACTGAGCTTTAGCTCAGTGGCAAGGTGAGGCAGTGGCCTCCTTCCCCACCCGAGATCGACTCCCTTCGGGAGCGATTTTCTGGGCGTCTCACCCGCGCGGTACTGTAGCAACACTGTTCCTGGACACTGTTGCTGCACTGTTCAATAGGGGCAGTGTAATATTCTTTGCTGGCCTCTCTCAGCACGCGTTTGAGCCACAGCGATAGGAGTCACAAAACACGTGGGGTTTGTATAGATCTGTAGGTCTTAGCAACCTTGCCATTACGCTGCATCACTTTGGTGCGGTCACGGGGCTGATCACAAATGTGACCAAAAGTTCTGTCTCGCCAATAAGATGCTCTGAGCTAAACCTCGACGTCATCCTTGCGGACTTCCATGCGGCACGGGCGCCTTTTCCGATCAAGTACTTGGGACTGCCTCTCTCTCTTGGGAAGCTTCGCCATGCTGACATGCAACCCTATATTGACAAGGCTGCCTCGTGTCTCCAACCTTGGAAGGAAAAGTTCATCAACCGGGCGGGTTGCTTGGCCGTGGTTAAGTCTGTCCTTACCTCTCTGCCGATCTTCCTTTTGACGGCCATCAGGGCCGACAAGCGCACGCACAGGGCTTTTGACAAGCTTAGGAGAGGTATGCTATGGAATAATAGTGAGATGGTCAGCGGGGGAAAATGCAAGGTCAGCTGTGATAAGGTGTGTCGCCCTAAGAAGCTTGGTGGTCTGGGAATTCTCAACCTTGAGAAGTTCTCAAGGGCTCTGCGCCAGCGATGGCTATGGCATGAATGGCTCTCTGATGACAAGCCTTGGGTGGGTACTGAAACCCCAAACGACGATCGGGACAGGAATCTGTTCAATGCGGCCACCAAAGTCACATTGGGGGACGGGGAAAAGTCCTCCTTCTGGGATTCTGATACGTCTCAAACGTATCTATAATTTTTGATGTTCCATGCTTGTTTTATACCAATTGCTACATGTTTTGCATCTACTTTATATCACTTTTATACATTTTTTGGGACTAACCTATTAACAAGATGCCGAAGTGCCAGTTCCTGTTTTCTGCTGTTTTTGTATTCCAGAAAAGCTAGTCTGGAAATATTCTCGGAATTGGACGAAACTACACGGGGTCCCTATTTTACCAGAACTCATCTGACGGACCAAAGAGGCAACGGAGAGGAGCCACGTGGGCCCCACACGCCAGGGCGCGGGGCCCCCTCTGCCGCGCCCTGGGGTGGTGTGGGCCCCACGGGCCTCTCCAGCCGCCGCCCTTTCGCCTACTTATTCCCCCGACGCGAAAACCCTAAGTACCTGAGCAAATATCCACGAAAAGTTCCAGAGACGCCGCCGTCGTCAACCCTAGCTCGGGAGGGTTCAGAACCTCTTCCCGGCACCCTGCCGGAGAGGGGAATCGTCACCGGAGGCTTCTACATCGCCATGCCTGCCTCCGGAGTGATGCGTGAGTAGTTCATCCTTGGACTACGGGTCCATAGCAGTAGCTAGATGGTTGTCTCTCCACTTTGTGCCATCATGTTTAGATCTTGTGAGCTGCCCTACATGATCAAGATCATATTATTGTAATGCTACATGTTGTGTTTGCTGGGATCCGATGAATATTGAATATTATGTCAAGTTGATTATCAATCTATCTTATATGTTATTTAAGATCTTGCATGCTTTCCGTTACTCGTAGATGCTTTGGCCAAGTAGATGCTTGTAACTCCAAGAGAGAGTATTTATGCTAGATAGTGGGTTCATGTCTCCGTTTAACCTGGGACAGTGACAGAAAGTTCTAAGGTTGTGGATGTGCTGTTGCCACTAGGGATAACCTAACGATGCTATGTCCACGGACATATGTGTTTGTTTACATTACGCACTTTACTTAATGCAATTATCCGTTGCTTGCAACTTAATACCAAGGGGACTCGGATGACAACCCGGCGGTGGATTATTAGTCATAGATGCTGTTGGATAACGATCTATGTATTATGTCGTAATGCCCAATTAAATATCATAGTAGTCAACATGTCATGTATATGCATTGTCATGCGCTCACTATTCGTCAATTGCCCAGCTGTAATTTGTTCACCCAACATGTTAGTTATCTTTTATGGAGAGACACCACTAGTGAACTGTGGACCCCGGTCCATTCTTTTACACTGATTAAACAACCACAAACTGCAAACTGTTCCTTTTTCATTCTCTGCAATTTAATACTCATTTTCCACACCATACGTTTAATCCTTTGTTTTCAGCAAGCCAGTGAGATTGACAACCTCACTGTTTCGTTGGGGCAAAGTAGTTTGATTGTGTTGTGTGCAGATTCCATCAACAGTCCAGACTCCCTCACAACACTATTTTTCTGGCGCCGTTGACAACCTTCTGAAGAGTTGCTGCTCCTACTGGTTCGATAACCTTGGTTTCTTTCTGAGGGAAAACTTGCTGCTGACTACATCATACCTTCCTCTTGGGGTCTCCCAACGAACGTGTGTTTCACGTCATCAAGCTATTTTTCTGGCGCCGTTGCCGGGGAGACAGCAGTCTTCTGCAAGGGGAGTTTCACGCTTCCAATCTCTTTACTTTGTTTTTGTCTTGCTTAGTTTATTTTATTTTATCTTGTTTGCTTTCAATTATCAAAAACACAAAAAAATTAGTTACTTGCATTCAGTTTATTTTCAGTTTTGTTTTCTGTTAGTTATCATGTCTGGTTCGGCTCATCATGTTTTGGTTCCTGAAGTTGAGGTTCGATCTTTTAAGCAACAAAGTGGAGAAAGTTTGAAAGATGCTTGGTATAGAATCAGCGATGCTCATCGTAGGTGTGCTAAAAAATATTCCACTATGATCCTGCTTAGAAATTTTTATGTTGGCATAACTAGCTGGTATAGATATGTCTTGGACACTTTGACGGGAGGTAACTTTCTTGGTACCCCTGCGTTGGAAGCTAGTTATATTATTGAGAGCCTAGTAGGAACACCACCTGTTAGTAACATTAAAAATGAGATCACCTTGGAAGATGTTATAAAGAAATTGGAGTCTATAGAGAAAAATTTGCCAAATCTCCTTGATAGTACTAGCAAAGTTGATGAATCACTGGGAACCATTAATGAAAGAATTGCTGTTTTAGAAACTAGTACTATTCAAGATAATCAAAATCTTAGGATTGGTGAATTAGAGGAGGCTATGGATGCAATAAGTTCTACTTTTACCTCTATTAAAACTAAAAGGCAAAAGGCTTTTGTGGGGAGAAAGCAAAAATTTATGTATGTTCCAAAAATTTCTAAACCAAAACCCACGGGTGCGTTTAAAAACGGATAACGTGTTCAATGAGCTTGAGGGTAAGTCACATAATGGTCTATTTAAATTTTCTTCCCAAGAATTACGTAAACTGAAAAGTCCTAATGTGACAAACCCTGTTCTTGATGAAGCTTTTGATGAATTAGACCTTTCTTCACTTGGTAATACTTGATGCATGCTTTGTGCCTAGCTAAAAGGCGTTAAAGAAAAGCGCTTATGGGAGGCAACCCATTTTATTTTTCTGCAATTTTTCTTTTATTGAGTCAAGGAGTTTGTTTACTTCTGTAGCAACTCCTTTGTATCTTTATTTTCTCGCATTGTTGTGCCAAGAGTAGCCTCTAATGATAAGATGATGCTTAATTTTGATTGCTGCGCAGAAACAGATTTTTGCTGTTCACTGTACGAAATTCCTAAAATCACCAGATTGTTAAAAAATCTGAAATTTTTGTGCGTAATCTTTATGAATGTCTGAAACTTTCATTAGTTCAGAGTTTCTCGATCTGAGCGTCGTAAGTGCCTCGAAAAAATTCGTCTTTGCGGACTGTTCTGTTTTAGACAGATTATGCCTTTTTATTTTTCGCATTCTCTCTTTTACTAGTGTTGAGTGAAATTCTTTTTTGGGTGGAAGAGCTTCACATAACATCAGTGGCTGTAGCTAATGTTTAAAGTAACAAATCATATTGCGTCTTTAGAACATGTGAATTTTTGATTATGCACTAACCCTCTAATGAGATCTACTTTGAGTTTGGTGTGACGGAAGTTTTCAAGGGTCAAGAGAGAAGGATGATATAATAGGATCAAGAAGAGTGAAGAGCTTAAGCTTGGGGAGGCTCCCATGGATCTCCCCAGCATATTTCAAGAAGACTCAAGCGTCTAAGCTTGGGGATGCCCAAGGCATCCCCTTCTTCATCGTCAAAATTATCAGGTCATCTCTAGTGAAACTATATTTTAATTCTTTCACATCATATGTGCTTTTCTTGGAGCGTCTGTGTGCTTTTTATTTTCAGTATTGCATTTTATTTTCAATAAAGCTTGACTGGACCCTAGCATTCTTGATTGGGAGAGAGACACGCTCCGCTTTTTCATGAGAATACTCCTATTCTTCACTTATATTTGTTGAGTATTCATATCTAGCGCTGTTCAGCTTTTAGCTCTTGTTTTCATGTATCTCTTGTCAGAGCTATTAGCTTTCTTTTGTAGAAAGTACTCTCTTGCTTCACTTATATTTGTTTGGAGAGTTGATGAAATAAATTGATTGGTGTTTGGTTGGTTCAGAAAATGTTGCATGTGGTAATTGGTATAAGGAAAAACTTGCTTAATCTTGTAGATCACTAAAATGGATAACTTGATGCTTGTCAATTGTTTTGAGTTAACAAGTAGATCATGATTAAATTGTGCATCACATGAGTTAAGCCTATTAGTGAAGAACTACCGTAAAGCTTGTTGAAAATTTGGTTTGCATCGGTGGTATCTCTAAGGTCTAGATATTTTCTAATAACAGGGTTTGGTTAACAAGGAAGACGGTATGAAGTCTTATAACGTTTGCAATATGTTTGTCATATAAAACTTGGTGTACGGGTTGATATTCTTGTTTGCTTACATAACCTTGCTAGCCTAAACTCTGTACTGAGAGGGAATGCTTCTCGTGCATCCAAATCCTTGAGCCAAAATCCATGCCATTTGTGTCCACCATAACTACCTATATGTGGTATTTCCTTGCCACTCCAAGTAAATTTTTCATGTGCTACCTTTAAATTATTCAAAATGTTATTATTCCCTTTTTGTGTCAATGTTTACTAGCTCATGAGGAATTAGTGTGGTTATTCTTTATTCTATTTGTCGAGTGGACTTTTACACCTGGACTAGTGGCATATACATCCGCTTATCCAATAACTTGCAAAAAGAGCTGGCAACGGGGTGCCCAGTCCCAATTAATTACAACTTTAACCAATTAATTCTCTTCACACTTTTGCCCTGATTCATCAGTAAGCAATGACAAACAGTGAAATACCTGAATGTGTGTAAACCAAAGAGAAAGAGGGATGATCTGCCTTGCTGGTAGAAATAACGTCCTTCATGGGAGCCGCTCTTAAAAGTCCGTTCGACAGGTAGAATACTGTTCTCACCCGCTACCATTCGTTGACAATTAACAAACACCTCTCAAAAATAGATACTCCTCCATGGTATGTGATTGATGGAAGGCACCCGAGGATTCGGTTAGCCATGGCTTGTGTTAGCAAGGTTGGGAGGAGTATCAAATATTTTATGCAATCTCTATATGCTTTCAAAAACCTAAAAGCTCTAGCACATGATTTAATCCCTGCTTCCCTCTGCGAAGGGCCTTTCTTTTACTTTTATGTTGAGTCAGTTTTCCTATTCTTTCTGTCTTCCACAAGCAAACACTAGTGTCAACTTTGTTACAACATGCGTTATATGCAATGTATTGGACTTGTTATACTACTTTGTGTTGACAATATCCATGAGATAAATATGTTGAAAGTTGAAGCAAATGCTGAAACTAAATTCTTCCTTTGTGTTGATTAAATACCTTTTATTAGAAACTATTGCTTTATGAGTTAACACTTATGCAAAACTGTTTGATGCTTGTCTCGAAAGTACTATTCATGAAAACGTTTAGCTTGTGTGATTCATTGTTTACTCATTATCTATTTGATAGCAAATTATAGACCATTGACTTGGATCACTTCATTCATTTACATGTGCCTTGCAATATTATATGATCAAGATTATGATAGTAGCATGTCACCTCAAAAATTATTTGTTTTTATCGTTTACCTACTCGAGGACGAGTAGGAACTAAGCTTGGGGATGCTGATACGTCTCAAACGTATCTATAATTTTTGATGTTCCATGCTTGTTTTATACCAATTGCTACATGTTTTGCATCTACTTTATATCACTTTTATACATTTTTTGGGACTAACCTATTAACAAGATGCCGAAGTGCCAGTTCCTGTTTTCTGCTGTTTTTGTATTCCAGAAAAGCTAGTCTGGAAATATTCTCGGAATTGGACGAAACTACACGGGTCCCTATTTTACCAGAACCACTGACGGACCAAAGAGCACGGAGAGGAGCCACGGGGCCCCACACGCCAGGGCGCGGGCCCCCCTCTGCCGCGCCCTGGGGTGGTGTGGGCCCCGGGGGTCTCCAGCCGCCGCCCTTTCGCCTACTTATTCCCCCCGACGCGAAAACCCTAAGTACCTGAGCAAATATCCACGAAAAGTTCCAGAGACGCCGCCGTCGTCAACCCTAGCTCGGGAGGGTTCAGAACCTCTTCCCGGCACCCTGCCGGAGAGGGGAATCGTCACCGGAGGCTTCTACATCGCCATGCCTGCCTCCGGAGTGATGCGTGAGTAGTTCATCCTTGGACTACGGGTCCATAGCAGTAGCTAGATGGTTGTCTCTCCACTTTGTGCCATCATGTTTAGATCTTGTGAGCTGCCCTACATGATCAAGATCATATTATTGTAATGCTACATGTTGTGTTTGCTGGGATCCGATGAATATTGAATATTATGTCAAGTTGATTATCAATCTATCTTATATGTTATTTAAGATCTTGCATGCTTTCCGTTACTCGTAGATGCTTTGGCCAAGTAGATGCTTGTAACTCCAAGAGAGAGTATTTATGCTAGATAGTGGGTTCATGTCTCCGTTTAACCTGGGACAGTGACAGAAAGTTCTAAGGTTGTGGATGTGCTGTTGCCACTAGGGATAACCTAACGATGCTATGTCCACGGCATATGTGTTTGTTTACATTACGCACTTTACTTAATGCAATTATCCGTTGCTTGCAACTTAATACCAACGGGGACTCGGATGACAACCCGGCGGTGGATTATTAGTCATAGATGCTGTTGGATAACGATCTATGTATTATGTCGTAATGCCCAATTAAATATCATAGTAGTCAACATGTCATGTATATGCATTGTCATGCGCTCACTATTCGTCAATTGCCCAGCTGTAATTTGTTCACCCAACATGTTAGTTATCTTTTATGGAGAGACACCACTAGTGAACTGTGGACCCCGGTCCATTCTTTTACACTGATTAAACAACCACAAACTGCAAACTGTTCCTTTTTCATTCTCTGCAATTTAATACTCATTTTCCACACCATACGTTTAATCCTTTGTTTTCAGCAAGCCAGTGAGATTGACAACCTCACTGTTTCGTTGGGGCAAAGTAGTTTGATTGTGTTGTGTGCAGATTCCACGTCAACAGTCCAGACTCCCATCAACACACTATTTTTCTGGCGCCGTTGACAACCTTCTGAAGAGTTGCTGCTCCTACTGGTTCGATAACCTTGGTTTCTTTCTGAGGGAAAACTTGCTGCTGACTACATCATACCTTCCTCTTGGGGTCTCCCAACGAACGTGTGTTTCACGTCATCAGATTCCTCTTGGCTTGACGGACTCCCCTAGGGCCGTTGCCCCAGGGCTCTACGAGGCCTCCAGAAGAAAGAAGAGATGCGTGCGGGATGCTCTTTCCGACGACAAATGGATAACTGACCTGAACGTGGACAACTTCAATGCTGACCACATCGCCCAATTTGTCCACCTTTGGGGACTTCTGCGGGAGGTCACCTCACCCTGGCACGGAGGATACCATCGTCTGGACTCTCACACCGAAAGGGATTTATACGACTAGCTCGCCTACAAAGCGCAATTCATTGGCGCCACCTCCTGCTCCTTCGTCAGCTTGGTCTGGAAGACTTGGGCTCAGCCTGGTTGGCCGTGCAGAATAGGCTATGGACGTCTGACCGACTGGCAATTCGTGGATGGCCCCACCAGCCCACCTGTCAACTTTGCAGATGTCAACCGGAGACGGCTAGACATATTCTGTTCGAGTGCCGTTACTCCAGACGTATTTGGTACGACGCGGCAACATGGCTGCATTGTCCTGCCCTTGTGCACGACTTGGGCGCTACTAGGGCAACCGTGTATGATTATTGGAAGGCCATCTCTGATACGCCATCGGTCTCCCGCAAAGGGCTCAAGACGGCAATTATCCTCATCACTTGGGAGATTTGGAAGGAGCGAATGCTAGGATTTTCACCAACAAATTCACCATGCCGTCTATGCTGTTCCAGCGCATTAAGGACGAAGGCAAGAACTAGATTCTTGCGGGCGCGAAGAGCTGGCCGAGGTGACCGCCTAGTCGCCTCCTGAAGATATGACGATTTTCCTCGCTGAGAGAGTGGACGGGGTGGGTGATCTTGATCCCCGGGTTTACTCGCCCCTTTGTGTTAGTTGGTTTTTATTTGGCCTTGGTCGTGTCATGTTTGCTCCTTCTATATCAATATAAAGGCAAAGCTTTTGCCTCGTTTCAAAAAAAAAAAGATATGGACAATTTAGAAAAAGCTGATCGGTAAGCTAATAATAAGGATTTTATATTTTAGATATTGATATTTTTCTATATATATTTTGTCAAACTTATAAAGTTGATTTTGACTAAATTTAGAACATAGAGTTATTGTGAACGGAAGGTACGTTGTTTCTATGATTGAGTACACGTAAATGAAAATTGTATTAGAATACCATAATACTTAACCATAGTACTCACAAAACCAAACTAAAAAAAACGTATGTAGGAGTTTAGAGTCATGGAATTTCAAACTTAATATAAGTAACGACATTAGTCACACTACGATACATTTATTTTACACATAAATGGATGTCTTATCCGCCATGAGACCAACACTGTCACAAAACGTCTTCAGAGTCGTGAAATTTGAATATTAATTAAATCACAACATTAATCGCACTATCAACGGGACGTCCCTCACACTAAAAAAATACGGACTTAGTGATAAACATAAGACTGAGTAACGATTTCGCAAGAGGATGTGAATGTTCTTCCACTGAACGGATATTTCGACTTATTGAGACACAAAGCGTCAATCCTTCAATATTGATGAAGAGACAACATTAGTCGCCACACTATCAACATTATTATAAAATATTTTGACTTAATGATTTACACAAGGTTAACCCACAACAGATTCCCGCTTGATATGTTTGATATTCAGTATCCGAGCACGGTGTACCAATACTATTTTTACTTCGAGGACCTAAAAAACATACACTTAATTATTTTGATTTGTTTTCAAGATATTGCTTGGTTTGTATAGTAGACATATTGGGACTATTGTATATGTCTTTCTCTCAGGTAACAAAATCAACACGAAAGCACATGTCAGTTCAATTGCACACAAAAATTGATGAATGATTAATTATTCTTGAACTATGCTATGTAAGCCACATAGTCATTTGAAAATACACTTGTCCGGGAGCATAGAACCATTGAATGAAGGTAAAAAAAATTAAGAGTCTAGCGAATTTTAATAATTCGTACTTCTCTAATTTTGAAAACTAATGTATAACCATGTTAACGAAATATGCATAGATCAAAATAGTTTATCCTTAGCATCATATTCATATAATAATAATAGCCAAAGTTTCACCATGTTAATTCATGTTTGTAAAAATTATAGTTCAGTTTACGATATCCAGTATCATTTATAAGGGTGTTTCATCATATGGCATGATAATCACTTGACCATAATTTCAAAGAGTGCTAAAGATGTTACTAGCATACGTGGTATATCTGTACTGAAACTTTTGCGATAGTTGTTGAAGTTTTTGGTTATTGTGACATCATTGAAAACAATGTGAATGGTATCAATGAAACCATATTTTTATTTTTTAAACAATTTCAACCAAATACAAATAATACCCTCGCATTTGCGAGGGCCACCATGCTAGTTCTTCATAGAAACAGTTGACCCATTTTCTTTTGGGTTATGAAAAACTGCAGTCCACCGTGGCCCGGTACAGCAGGCGAACTGCGGTTGATGTCTCACTTTCATATGCAAAATCCCGGCCCACTTAAGCTCAGGGGAGAACCTAGCATTTTCGAGTCCTTTGTACTAATAGTTTGTGCGTTTGTTTAAGAAAAAAGGTACTCCTAATAGTTTGTGTATTCGTTTGGTACTGTCAAGTGGAGAATCTTTAAAGCCCTGCCGTTGCAAGTGGAGCTAACTTACTTTCTGCTCGGTACATTATTCTGCTGTTGCATGAGACCAGTGTTGCTGCGCTATGTTTAAACAAACAATCTCTTAGCAAAAGAAGGGGTAGCTTACATAAAGTATAGTATGATAGTCCTTTTTTCTCTCAAAAAAGTTTGTTAATTGAGACTCCGTTTGTTAGAACATCACATGCACATGTCAAGGTGGTCGACATAGTTTTATGAGCTTGGTAGTGCAAGAAAGATATATACACTGATAGATTAGTGAGACTTTGGAGCGAGTCCGTAGCATCTACTCCAGCAGTCGACCTATTATTCTTTCGTTGCGGTTCAGTATAACAGGAAAGCAAGTAGGTAAAACGTAGCTTGGATCACCGAACACGCTTAAAAAGAAGCTCTCAATCATGCGTTAACAATTACGACCGCGCGCGCGCCACGGCAGAAATAGAATGCAGAGGACAAAACACTCGCCAAGAATTGACGGCCCAGCGACGCCTAACCGCAGCTAGTTCTGCCGCCCGGCCAAACTCACTCCTCTCCACGCCGCCCACGATATCACATCACGCAAGTCAAGATCGCCGATCGATTCATTCATACGTATCTCGTCGATCGCTGAACAGTTGATGAGCATCTAGCTAGCCATTAGTATCTCCGTGTGTTTCTCTCAAGTAACGGCAACGAAGCTTACTGGTCATTAGCGACCCAAAAAAGAAGTGCAGCAGTACAGTTGTTGGGGAAGCGAATACATAATTACAGGCTAAAAGGGCCGATGATTAGTGGCACCATAGCTTAATATTAGAGACGAAAGCGCTGCCTGTGATGGAATCGTAGCACCGGCATTTGCGTGTGCTTAGTCCAATATCGTCACTGAATAAACCTGTAACTCGCCCAACAAACGCGCTCGATCGCCGACCGTCGGTGCATCAGTGCATGAGCCACGAGGGCAACCGACTCATGAGCAACAGCTCATACCTGTGCACATGCTCTATCGCGATCAAAGGAAGAATTTAGTACCAGTGTGCAAGGTTAGCTTTGTCTTCTTTTTCCTTTTCTTTCCGTTTCTTTTCTTGGTACTGGTATAAATAATAAATCCTGAAGTAGGTCCTTAATAAATTAAAACAAATCTGGCGCCTTGTTTCAAAAAGAAAAATCTGTCTCGACTCAATTGGAAGCAGGAGCTGCAGGACGATGGTATCCTTCATTGGAATCCTCGCGAGTTCGCTGGCGACCGACAGAATGGAAAATCTGTGCAGAGAAGAGAAGAAACGTGTGCATGCATGTTGACGGAGCAGTGTTTTTTATATTATTGTTCTCGTGCGAGATAGAATAGGACGAACTGGTTGGTGAGTCCTTCCTCCATGTGCTCCACAGGAATTGACCTTACTTATAGGACACAGCCAGGTGGGACTACCTGGCTACTACAGTAGTCAGTACAATGTATTGAGTTCTTAATCGACAAGAACAGAGTATAGCTAATTAAGCTAGTAAGTATATGCTTATTAATTAACCGGAAATTGCGTTTTGTTCGCTTGTTTTGTCATTCTCCTTCTGAATGCTTAGGTGGTGGTTCAATCCTAAGCTTCTAACCAAT
This sequence comes from Poa pratensis, assembly GCA_947311845.1. Taxonomy (NCBI): domain Eukaryota; kingdom Viridiplantae; phylum Streptophyta; class Magnoliopsida; order Poales; family Poaceae; genus Poa; species Poa pratensis. Next base: position 29,706,059 of record CAMZMU010000117.1, read on the forward strand.
GGCTTGCTTCATCCCCAAGCCACTCACACACCTGAATGGAGCAGGAGAGGACCCCCTTCCCCAACCGGCATTCATTAATTTGAGCTTGGGGAAAATGGGAAACAAAAAGTTATTGTCGGATTTGGACATGGTGCCAAAAAAGTTGACGGAAAGTGTTCACATTTTCATGAGTGGCGAACGATCGATTCATTGCGAACTTTAGACAAGAGTAGTCCTTTGTTGAAATTATATAGCTAATGAAAACTATCATAATTTCTCAAATGTTTATCATAGCTAGTTAGACTTCACTACCGGAAACGCCTATTGTCACCCAAAGAATTTACCAAGTGCATTGTAATCGACTAATCGGGCACTGTGCAATCAGATGACTTTGCCGATTGTCGCAATAACAATCAGCACAAAAATACACTTGACATACTTGTGGTTTACGGAGTGTTTTTTTGGTGTCTGCGCAATGCACTGGCAAACCCAAAAACACTCGTGAAAGTATTAGACACATGTCCATTTAGTAGCGTATGATGTCACACGGATGGTGGGATCGGCTTTTTATAGGGAAATGTGGATTTTTAAAAAAACAATTGGAGGGAATATGGTACACAACGGCGCATCACCAATTCTCACACAAACTAGACCACATTGGGTGGCCAATTTCTAAGTATTAAAATTTTATCGCTTTTTACCTACTTTTTTCTCATTTCAATGAATTTCGATCAGTTTTTCAAAAGTAATTTAAATTGAACTACAAGTGTTTCATGGTAGTTTTGTTTCTAAAAAATCAAATTCTTTTTAAGGTATGCGAGTAGGATTCTATGTGATAGCCATGGAGGGGAAAGATTAAGGCCCTTACTAAACTATTGTGCCCGCCATTTTGACCACATTTAAAAATAATAAGTAAGTCAAAAAAAAAAAATTATTGGCATCGTGACCATTTATGTGTACTGAGTTTTAGAAAAAAAAAAGAGATAAATGTGAATTTCGAGCCACTATGAAAAATGTCCTTAAAGTGTTGCAAGCATATTTGTCAACTGATTGCATTGAATAAATCACAAGTATAAAATCTCATTAGGCGGGAGCCATTGCCGTAATATGATTTTGCATTCTAACCATGCAAAGCTCGTACGTGAGCTCGTCTAGATTGTATATTAGCTTTGTCAACTTTCGAATTTAATAAAATGCCATCTATCGAATTATGAGAACCATCGTAATTCCTAAATTAGTTATATATCACGGACTAACTCAATATGGATCTAATGGAATTATAAACCTCCGGCTTTGACGAAAATCTGGAAAGTCCACACGATTGACGATCCTATTATACGAGTTGTTTATCAGCAACGCGCGCGCGGCGGTGGAGTCGTTTGCAAATGATGACACGCGTGACACATGCACGCACCAACTGGAACCCATCACTCACCGAACAAAAGAGGAAACGCCACAACGTCGACAACCACCGTAGAGGGAGTGTGCTTCTCGATTCTGGCACCGGTTGCATCATCCTTTGTCCTCGCCACAAAATGACATCACCTCCGCAAACACGTACCGGAAACTCGCAAAAAATACATGACAATAGCACAAGATAGAATTCAATGCATCACTTTTGCTGCCGATCGAGTTCTTTTTTGGATAGATAGATATTGCTGAACTGAGAGCATCCCCGTCGGCACTCTCCAAATTCGTGTCCAGTATCTGGAATTGAGGCCCAATTAAGGGTGTCGGGAATGTGTACGACACAATGAGGGGTGCAACCCATAACGGCGCCCAACTTAAACAATATATTGACAATATTTGACAACAATTCCGGCGAATTTTAACAAAAACTTACAATCTAAAATCTAAACAAACTAAACTTAAACTAGGCCGAGAGAAGGACACATATCCCGATGCCGGCGACACCAAACAGCTTCGCCAACACTACACGCGTCGGCGTCGAGAAAGATGCATATTCCAAGGCCTAGCGTCGGTGAAGAAGATGCCTATCCCAGCGTCGGATCATCAAGAAACTTGCA